>JANIJI010000004.1:2447500-3037500 GCA_024500535.1 Leptonema lineaticorne | reverse complement strand
AGGTTTTATGATAATATTATTATATTTTTGAACAGTTTTCATGTAAAATAAAAATTCTATTGCATTAAAAGCTCTATTTTTTTCTACTATATATATGCAATATTTGGAACATCACGCTGTTGACACGTCGTTATAAAAAATCACGGATTTCACTCATCCGACGTTTTTCCGGCATATCGAAAATTTTCCACATTCGCGATTTCGTGCCAAATTTTCGCATTTTCCATATATTTTTTGTTTTAGTCCGTTATTTTTTTTCTATTTTATTTGAAACGATCCGTTAGTACGGAAATTTTTACGATAATTCTCCGTTCGCAGAACATTTGTTACATTCGATGGATATTGAATCGATTAAACGCTCCCGAAACGATTTTCCGACGAAAGTTCCACCGGAAAAACTACCAGTGGGAAAACGTTACCGGTTACAGCATCGCCGTTAAGTCTTGGTACGAAAAGCAAGTACAAAAAAAAAATATCAACACCGCTTTGAATGATAAATCGTTCTCTGGACGTTGATAAATTGAAAACGAAACTTTTTTCTATTCTGTGACCATTTTGTTTTTATTTTATTCCTCTTGTTTTTATTACCCCCCTCCCCCTTCAAGCTGTCGTTTTTCCCTCGTTTATTCAATGGCGGTTTGTTCACAACACTATTTTAATTTTGAAACATTTTCCGACCGATTTTTCCTTCTGACCGTCACTATTCGTATATGTGCCATGTTTTATTTGATCAAATGTCGTACAAAATGAATACAGATGAACAGACAACGCATATAAGGACGCGTGTGTGCGTCTGTGCGCGTGTAAAAATCTATTTGTTAGACGTCGAATTGAATTGTGAAAATTGACGTGAAATCGAAGTTTTCCATTTCGACCGCAATTCAATTACCCCCGAGCAATGGACATGTATTTTGTCCCTAGTAAAAGACATATTATACTAAACTTTTTCTCTCAAATACATGTTAATGCACATTTTTATAAAAATAAATATATATTTTTATCCAAAATTTGACACACGTAATATACAAAAAAAAATCGTTTTTTATTTGCTAAAAAAATTATTTATTAAAATTCATTAAATCTTACTTTTATTCTATATACTATATAATATGTGTTTTTTTGTTATATAAAAAATAATATTATATGACCTTCTTGAAATACACTGTAAAATTAATTCTCAATTTAAACCTGATGTTCAAACTTGCGAAAACTACAACAGCATTGATTTATTTATTATCTTACAAATGTTTTATTCATTTCTGATAGAAATAATCTTAATTTAAATATTTTGTATAAATTAAGATCTAAAAATATGCAAATTCATCTATTTAAATGTATAAATGAAAATTAAATTTCATTATAATAATACAATTAAATTATTATTGAGGTGAACCAACAACAACAACATAATAAATACAAAATCTCTACTAAAAAAAAAATTTAAGACTATTTTCGTTTTAATTTTCACAATATTTTATAATATAATACGAAAAAAAATCTTTGAATAGAATTTCTTCTGCAACTTAATGCAAATTCTTGACCATTTTCCGGGTTATTTAGGTTTTAGAATTTTTGATATAGCGACGTTCGCCATATTTTTTTTCCGCACAAATTTGAATTAAACAAGGCGCGAGCGGAATTGAAAAAAATGACGCAAATTTAACCTTTAACATTCCGCATCAAAATTGCCCCCCGAAAAAAAAAACACAACACACACACAAATCGTTACACACACACGCGCGCATCGTCTCTTAGCCGAGACATTAAATCAAACTAAAATTGCCTCTTTGCGTTATTAAATCGCCGTAGAGAGAGAGTGAGAAGGGCGCGCATTTCCAGAAGCAGAAAAGGAGAAACGAAAAATAAATAAAAATGTAAAATAAGAAATGGTGAAATAAGCTCACGTCAAATACATAAAGTTTATTTCGGAGCTTATATCGCGTGAACTGTGGGCGATTGCGGGGCTGGGTGAGAGGAGGCGACTTCCGCCGATTTAATTTAAATTTCCCGCCCTTTTCGGGCATTATTAAAACGATTGTAAATCGATGATTAACGATCGCAATGCCGCAAATGAGCCGTGTTTAAATCGCGTTCTCGTATCTTAATTCGTCTTTGTGCTTATTATTTTGCGGCCTCCGTTTATATCTCGGTTTCATTCTTTCGCTGGTGTGACGCTTTCCATTTCTTTTCTTCTTTTTTTTTTACTCGTTTTCATTGAAGCTTTCGCTTATCTCGAGTCTTTCTCGCTCGGTATTTTCTTTCTTTGTCTCAACGATGGATGTTCTGTATTTCTTTTTCTCCTTTGTGTGTGCAAGAGGAAAAAAAAAAGGAAATTTTTGGCCATGAAGAAGCCAAAGATGAAGAGAAACCGGGGTTTCTTCTCGTGCGCACGGTGACGTAACAAAAAGCCCGCATTGCGGGAGGTTGGGGTTTAAAATACCCCACACCGTCGACAACTTTGGATCCGCGTCCGAAAATCCCGATTTCTGTTTGTACTTTCGCTCGCGAAACTGGACAGAATGAGAAAAGCGTGCGGGGAATAATTGCTGTTGTTATTTATTTATTTATTTATTTTTTGTTTCGTGGTGAAACGTGATCTTTCAAATAACCCGGTAAATTTATGTAAATTTGTTAAAATGTCGCGAAAGTTCAACCCTTTCGTTCAGTTAACTAGAAACCTTAATTATCAGTATAAATTAACCGTTTAAATTTTATAGAATAATTACATTATTTTCCGATTTTTTTACAAGAATACTAATTAATATCGATAAAGAAATATAATCGTTTTTGTTAAAACTATAAAATGTCAGTGAATAAACAATAGATGGCGCAATTCCAACACTAAGCTAGATTAATAATCAAAAATACAACTTCTTTATATACATATATTTTGAAAATATTATCCTAATTTGAATGATGTTTAATACAATTTAAAAAAAATGTTTAATATTTATATATTTTTAATATTTTTATATAATAAATCAAACATATTAAGTTAAAATATCTTATATTTAAAAGAAATTTTTATTGTATTTATAAATCACCATTTATCAAAATTTTGACATTTCTTTCTCAACATAAGATTTCACTTAATGGCTTTATATAATATAATATTTTTACCATTTTCTCTGAACTTTCACACAACCAATATCATCAACATTTAAATTTCTTTTTATTTTTCTTTTAAAAACACACACACGCACTCACATATACATAAATTTCAATAAAATCAATCGTTTCCATTATATAAAACATTATAACTTGATAAATCCATAAAATTAGCCCTATAGGGTTGTATCGTCGCACGATAAAGCAATTTAGCCCGATAACGATTTATACGATAACCTTTGACATATGGAACCTTTAGCAAACTAAGTTTTCAAAACATTACACTCGTGCATATATTATTTTATCGGAAATTATTGCCGCGCTCATAAAATCCGAAGGGGCTGAGGTCGGCAAAAACGGAGGTAGCGGGCGGTAAATTTCGCTTAAAATTCTCAACTCACACGTGAAATAAAGGAGCTTTATGCGATTTCGTAAATATAACGAAAAGCGAGCGGAAAAAAAATACCTTCGCCGTTTTTTTTTAACTCCCCTTTTTTATGGCCAATGAAATTAACGTACGCGACTCGAATTATCGTCGATCGAGAGAATGGAAAATGGGTGAAAATGTATCCACGAAAAAAAAGAAAACATGAAATAAAAAACAGAATAATACACATATCGAGGCATACTTCAAATATTTTTATATGTGTGTGTGTGTGTGTGTATTTGACTTATATACGAGCTCGTTTGGAGGAATATATTAAACTACGTTAATATAAAATGTTTTATGAATGAAAATGAATAATATTTATGTTATTTCACATGGAAAATTATTCTAAAAAAATACTGAAAATTCGCGTAAATGATTTATTTTGTTTGGAATAAATGTTTTTTTTTCTGTTAATTAATGAAAAACAAAGATGAAAAAATCTTTTTATTTTTTAACAAAATTATTGATGACAATTTAACCAGAAACACGTTACAAAAATATTTCACATTTTTTAAGAAAATATTTAAAATAATTAAAATTTAGTTTGTTTGATGACTTTTTTATATTGAATGATATACAAAAAAAAATAAAAATAAACATCCCTTGAAGTAATTTATAATCAACAAAATTTTTTATTCTGTAATAAGAAATAAATTAACATAAAATATGAATATTAAAAATATATATTTATGCAAAATTGAAAAGAAAAAGAAAACACTTTTCCTTCACTATATATATATATATATATATTCCTTTAACTATTAAAATTCGACTTTTAACATTTTTATTATATATTTAACATAAAAGGGAGTTTATAAAGTTAAAATACATTCATTTTGCTACGTTTAAACGATCTAAAAAGTTAAATAAATTTAATTTGTAAACGCTAACGAGTCGCACAACTACTAATATATCCAATTCAAAAGTGACTGGCTTTTAATTAACGAACGAATGTTTTTTTTTCCTTATCCGGTCCCTTTAATATTTTCAATGCGTAAACCTTAATTATGGCACCCTGTTTTTTTTTTCAATGCGAGAACAATAGGAACAGAGATTGCAATTTCTAATTTGTACGCGGTCATTTTTTTTTTTCATTTTTAATTTTTACAACCCAACATTTTTAGCTATAATATTTTTTTTCAATGTATATTTATTTTTTTATTTTTTTTTAATCCTTTCTAGGCGCTGTTGGCGGTGATGGTGACGATGGAGACGATAAGGAAAAGGAAGAGGAGGCCGAACGCGAAAGGCAAGAGGCCATCCGGGAAGCTGAGGATCGACGCAAAGAAAAACATCGTAAAATGGAGGAAGAACGGGAGAAAATGCGTCAGGAAATCAGAGACAAGGTTTGTGAAAAACCGTTTTAATTCAATCAATAAGGATCAAATATTTCAATCATCTTATTTATTATATAATAATGATAATAAAATAAAATATTTAAATGCAAAACGATTTTTCTGAAAAGTTTTATTTTATATTATTATATATCTACTGCAAAATCCTATCTTATTGAGTCGCCTTCTTGGAAATTTCATTAATTTTCTTCAACCCTAATCTTTTTTTTTTTTTTTTTTTGTTACGTAAATTCTATCGTATATAAGTATAATTAAAGAAACGTTACATCTTTTTATTTCGCATTTAAAATATAATTTTCTTTCTATACTTTTTAATACAATTCCATTTAATCAATATTATATATAAGTAAATTTAACAATTTTCTATCTTTAATATAAAATATATATATTTCATATTAAAAATACGATTTTAAACCGCTTCAATATGAATAATATTAACTTTTTTTTCGTATAATTCAATTTATTTTCGTGATCAATTTACATTTTAAACCAATTATTCGTATATAAATATTAAAATCGATAAACTATCAACCCTTCACTATTGTACCAACAGGTTCCATGCATTTCTTTTTTTCAGTTCTATATCTATTTTCTTTTTACATATTGATAAAAAAAAATATGATTATATATATGTAATATAAATAATTGTAATTTACAATATTGAAATCTACTTTTTATCATATATATTATATATATATATATAGATATATATTTAGGTAGATAATATAAACATACACATGTATACGATGAAAATAGACGACAATGAGGGTTTCGATCCGTGTCCTCTCCAATCACTTAGTGATGTCACACCAGCCCTCATGAAGTGTCTTATCAATTATTCAATAGAGTCCACTGTCCGAGTGTTTGACGTGCAAAGTTAGGTCACATTCACACATACACACACTCTTATACGCCCTTATACGCGTAACGGTCGTAGGGGATGATGATGCTATATAGACACATGGTCATAACTAACACGAACACGTGCTCGCACACGTCTGACATTTCGACAAATATATCCGTTTTGACGACACGCTTTTGATGAAGAGCCACCCTCGTCCTCAAACGCTTAGTGCATCATCCCTACGTTCGAAAATTTTCCGACGGTCGTTCGACGGTGTGTGTGTGTGTGTTTATTTTTATTTTTTTGAAAACCAATTTTGATAACTAACTAGGGTAGTTCGATAGATTTTCATATACTAATTTTAACATCCTAGGTCGTAGTGCTGATGATGATGATAAATATATATATATATATATATATATATATATATATATATAAATCTATTAATTAATTCGTATATTGTCATCAAGAATGAACAAGTACACAAAACTTTAACTCGATTGTATATTGAAAAGTGATCAAAAAATTAATTACAAGATTTCACCCCGAAAAACAAACAGTTCTAATTATTACGATCGCATTTTTATATAATTTTTATTTAAAATTTACCACTAATAAACTTAACCAACTAAAACTAGATAGTATCACATTAAATAGATCAGGTTACTAAATACATATCAAAATTTAACTGTAACCCTGTCATTAGCAACGTTACGCTACTACTAGAAACTTTACTTATCAATTATCCCTCGTATATACGTCTACAAATATATATGTATATTTATTTACAGTTATAATATAAAATTAAATTGAAAAAAATATATATATAATATATATGTATATAAAACCACATCAAATACAACCCTCTGGCATTTCGTTTAGCTCAGCTTTATTAGCGTGTTTATCTATAATATAAAGCTTACGACAACACGGAGTAATGTCAGAAGCAAACCTTCAAAAAATTTTAAATATATATGTGTAATATAATTTTTATGTCACGTAAAATAATAAAAAAAAAATACAGGGGATAAAGGGGGGGTGCACAAACGCATGTCAGTGTGTCGTTCGTCGTGTCATTACTAAACGGACGAGGATTTACCCGTATTTTATAATATATATATATATATATATATATATATATATATATATGAAACGCTGAACACGGAATTTTCTCTTAATTTTCCTTTTAGTCCATACGTTCAAAACACCTAAAAAAATCGCAAAATTTTATTTTTCCGCGTTCAAATATATGTTATAAATGTGAGTACGTTATATAATATTCTGTTTACTGTTTTATTTCGTGCTTTTCGAGTATCGTTTTTTTTTTTTTTAATAATTTCGACCGCTCTTAATCGAAATTTTATCGTTTTTAAACCGTATTAAAAGTATGAAAGTATGATTTTTTTTCTTTTCCGAAAATAGAGTCGCACAATAGTGTTGCGTGTATTATTAATATTTTTTTTAATGTTATATAATAATAAAAAATGTGTAATCTTAAATCGAAATCTATTTATCATCGTAATGACGCTTTGTGTTTTCGCCGATGAATTTTTCCTAAAAAAAATATATTTCACTGTTATATTACTATTTTTTTTTTGTTTTCGTTTTAAAATATTTATATTTTTAAAATTACAATTATGCACCGATATAATCGGTCAAATTATATAATTCAATCGTTTTTTTTTTTACGCTTTTAATAAAAAATTTTATAATATTTTATTTAACATTTTTTATGTTATCTTTAATATATTTCATTCATCTTCTTATAAATATATCTTTTAATCACAGATTAAATAATATTTAAAATATCGTACAAAAATTTATAGTCAAGATAAAAAAAAATCCACCTTATAAAAATAAATATAATTATTGATATCTGATTTTAACTTTTGTATACAAACAGGTTTCAAATTACATTAATTTATTCAAAACTCATACTTTTTCATCAAATAATATTATTGATTTTTGTATTAAAAAAAATAAATTTTCTTTTCAGTAATAATTTATTGGATTTTTAATAAAATTTATTTCACAAATATTAATTACGTAAAAGGAAACAATAAAATTTATTTAAAAATCAAGATTTTAACCCATTTACGTCAATCTACTATGTATATATATATATATATATATATATATATATATATATATATATATATATATATATATATAAATCATAATAAATACATTCTTTATAATATGTAAAAGAGCGTTTTGTACGTCAAGTTTTCCATGTCACAAGACATGCCAATTTCATGCCATTAAATTTCAAAAGTATGCACGCGCACTATTGAAAGCACGACACGCGACACGTTAAATTAGTTAAAATAAATCGTGCCGTTAGGGGATTTGTTGTCCAATAAATCAAGGGTTACTGTCGACACCGTTCTGCAAAAATAAAATACTAAAAAAAAAAAACAGATTCCAAAAGAGGGTGGTTTATAGGTGATTCGGGGATGGGGAGAGAGGAGGATGGGGGGCAGGTGGTTTGTATCGGTTCGTTTTATATATGGAAAATCGACTATACGATGGAAAATTCTGTGCGCGCAACGTGTAAACGTCGTAAAAACGTATGGTAAAACTATCGAAAAAAAAATTAACTAATAAAACGTCCGACGTAACAATTTCGATTTCGGCGATGGTAACGAACTTTTTCGCCGGTGATTTGTGTGACGTTTGTTTCGTTATTGCACTGTTGTTATACGTTAATATTAACCGTATTAATAAGTGTTGATCGTGTGTGGTTATATTTTTTTTTTTTTGAGATTTTTATCTTGATTGATTTAAAAGTGCATGTTCTTAAATGTATTTTTTTCTTTTATTTTTAATTTAAAATTCAGCAAATAAAATTTTATATTTTATATTTCAAAATCACATTTGTGCAAATTGTTTTTTTTTTTTACTCATATATCAAATTAAATCTTTGAATAATTAATAATTAACTATGAAGAAATTTGTATGTATATATAGAAATAAATTAATAGAAAAATATCTAGATTTTTATCTTTAAAAACATTTAGTTCTTTTATAGCTTTTCCAGTCTTCTAAAAATTAATTATAAAATTATCTTAGATTAGAAAATTTACAACATTTTTCAGCTGCAAATAAAGTTTTCTGAAAATATATTTTTCAAAATCAAGATAAATAAAATAATTCGATAAATCATATTGTTTTTTTTTAGTTATTAATATATGATTATTAATATTAAAAACTATAATGAATTATTCCAAAAGTCATATCGTCCCAATTTTAACTTTACTCAATTAATACATATTTTAATAAAATATTCTACATATTCATTAGTATTTTTTATTTGATTTATATCTAAAATAGTACATAAAAAATATAATAATTTTCTAATTTTTATAATATAATATAATCAATTAACTTATATATTTACAATAACTTATAATTGGACGTACATCATGAAATATAGTAGACTATATAGTTCATATTTTATTTCGTTCGACTTTTTCAAATATTGCTGTTCGTTATACATATATATATATATATATATATATATATATTATATAACAGTTCCATTTTCAAAACTAGTTTAATAGAGCAGTCCATTTTTATTTTCATTTTTTTATTTTTTCACCAAAAATTTAGAGATACAGGTGTGTCAAGCTCGAAACAGGTAAAGCTTTTAACGGATAAATATGCGCGTCAACCGACACAGTCAACTTTTACGTATATATAATATAATATATATATATATATATATATATATATATATATATATATATATATATATATATATATATATATATATATATATATATTACAAATTATTCAAAATTTAGCTTTTTATACGTCGTTAATATTAAATGAAATATATATATATATATATATATATATATATATCGATCGACCATACGCAAGCTGCGTATGAAAGAAAATGTAAATTTGCAAAAATTATAAATTTCACTATCATTTATTCAAGATAAAATAATATTATATCGCTCGTTTCTTTGCAAAATTCTCAGTTTATATAAAATATTTTATTCATATAATATTTTTTAGTCGTACATTATATTCAGTAATATCATAGAGTTTGCTATTGCGGACGTTATACGGCATTAATTCACTAATCAACATGCGACCGTTATATCAGACTACGGGCCGTTATTGTTCGATGCATCGATATCTGGCCAAAATATTATCCCTAACCAACCCCGATTTACGACAACCCTTAATTGTGTGAGCGTTTGCAAAGTGGTTAAAATTGCCGCCGTTTATCAAATTGAACGCTGTCGGCCGTTTAACGAACACTCGTTAAAATCCATTGTTTGTTCATGCTATCACACGATTTATATATATATATATATATATATATATATATATATATTTAATTTATTTTAGACATCTATTTGTATTTTTTAACAATAAATCATTAGAAAATTTAATTCTGCGTCAATGTAAAAAAAATAATAGTTCAAACAAAACATAAAAAATTATATTAATTATTCAATTATCTAACCAAGCAATTTTCTTTTACACATATATTAATATATTGTATCGAGTCATCAGTTCCATACTATACTTTTCAATTTTTCAATATGTAGTATATATAATTTTAATTAAATACTCAATTTATTAAACAAAATTATATAAAATAATATTTCATATATATATATATCATATAATCAAACTTTAAAAATAATCAAAATCAATACATATTTAGTACAATATATTGTATTAAATTATATTATAAATGAATTAAATATAACATATCTTAGATCTATTAATATGTAATAGAGTGACTTTATTAATCGAATTATAACAAATAATCGATTGAATGAAAATGTCAAATTTACTACTAAATTTACAGCAATTTTAACTTACAATTTATTACATCAATTACATACACACACACACACACATACAATCGTATAAAGCGAACTCGGTATTTATCCGAGTAATTCAGAGAGACAGCGAATGAAATTACAACGAACATTTACCGTGCCGCAATGCGATTTTCGTAATACAATTAGTAAAATACTCGCACGTTTCGACATTTTTTTTTAATATTTTTTTTTTGTTGTTTATATCGTAAAATAGATACGAGATGTGCGATATTGAATTTTATACTAGTTATATTATATTTTATGCGTACGTGTGTGTGTGTGTGTGCTCTAGGCGTTTTGCGATACGAAATCCGATCGCATAATCAGATTACATGACAAAAGCACACTTGAGTCTACTGCGAAACCGCTTCGATTGCACACTTTCCAAGACAAAAGACGAAGGAAAATGTATTTCCCACAGGAACGAATCGCTACTGGATGAAAAAGGAGGTGTAAGGACGAATCTCCTTACAATATTTTTCCACGTACCAACATCCTAGCTGAATAAATATCGTCGTTTTATTTCATTTTTACCTCTAGCTATTTGCTCTTCTGACGTCTGTTCGCAGGAAATATGGCTTCTTCTTATACTTATGTCGTACTTATTTCACGAAAGTGAATTCTAGATATTAAACATTAAACACTTGAAACGTATTATTTCAACGATAAATTGTATTTATTTTAAATATCAACGATCAATATGACGTATGCCATATTTAAAGTCTCATATATAAACCGTCAATTTAATTAACAATATTTAATATAATCAACAATGAAAACGATGTACAAATTATGTATTAATTTTAAATGTCCCAGTGTGAATTTCCGTATATAACTTCTTATCATCGGAAAAGTGAGCTTTATACTTTTTAACTTTGTCTCGTAACGAAACGAGGAAAAACTATATTTTTGCAAGTAGTTTAAAGAAGAAACATCGTTATGCGAAACTACTACGCAAAGTTTAACAAAGTTAACTCGGAAACTTTTACAAAAAAAAAAAAAATTAAACACCGAAGTTGAAATGTGTATCATTTGCATGATTTTCATTCCTATATTTCAATATTATATAAATATCTGAATATTAAAAATCTTTTACATTTAATTCAATTATTATATAATATCAATTTTATACGTGTAAAAAAATTAAATAAAATTTTAAAATATTATATATATACATATTCTGCAATCTTCGTATAACTTTCATCATCTACATCAAATGTAGAAGGGTATATCCATAATCTACTTGCAATATTAAATAACAGCCTCGGGGATGTTTTACGTTTGCGACCCTAATTTTCAGATGCACTTAATCTTGTTCAACTTTATACGAAATTGAATTACTCTTCGAGACCGAGAAAAACTAGCAGTCTGAAACTCTACACTGTTTTTAAAATCATAATCGAATAAAGAATTTTATAATGAATTCAATTTATATTAATAATAATTATATTATTATATATCGTTGAATAAAACATATCAATATATCATCACAATAAGTATGCACGATCTTATAATACTTTCGTTCAATTGAATAATACAAACAAATTGTCGATAAAGTGCAAGTTTTTAACGTTTTCCGGTTTTCGTTTTATGATATACTTAAAATAAAGACGTAAAATGCATGTGCGTTTAATGGTTTACTTTGAACCGATTTACTGGAAATTTTCATTACATTATTACATTTAAAACCACATAAAACTTTACTCGTTTCGAGTCGCTTTCTATAAAACTGCTTTAAAAGTATTAAAAATATTACACTTCATACACATTAAACTCAGTTTATCATTTTTTTATCGAATAAAAAATTATATATTATAAAATATTTAAATTTAAAAATTTTCATAATTTAATTGGTATATAGATTTTTTTCTAGTCATATCTCTCTGTCTATATATTTTTTTTTTTCACAATATTTGGAACGAATTAAAGTTTACGCAATAAAAGCTCGCATAAAATACGCGCCAAATGACTCGAAAAAGCCAGAAAAACGTCACCGGATCGATATTAGGGCACAAGCTTTGGAAGCTTTCCAAAAATTTTACGCTCCGCTCGTTTCAAAAGCTTCTAAAAGTTTTATACCACATATAAAGATTAAAAACTAAAAAGTGTCAATACAAAGACATTGTTTTATCAAGAAAATTGATACTCTCTCTCTCTCTCTATATATATATATATATCACGTATTTTAATGTTATAAATATGATATTTGATATGATAAATAAATAGAAATTTTATCGAAATTTGTTTTTCGATTTTCAATCACATTAAATTTTTCCATTTTTTCGTATTCGAAAAAAAAACGAATTGTGTGTGTGTGTGTGTGTGTGTGTGTGTGCAGCAGTTCGTTACGACGAAAATATTGACGCGTTTCAAGAAAAATATTTCTGTAATTCTGAAAAAACATGATGGATAGTTGAAGCGTACGACGAAAAAGGAAAACGATATATACATTTTCAAAAGGGAAAATACGGGGTATGAAAAAGAAAACTCTTTTCAAAGATGGAATCAACCGTTGCGAAAAGATATCGTGGAAACATCAAGTCCGTGAAATTCATCACCGAATTCATTCGTCTTCAAGGTTTTTCGCATATCTGAAATGGTTACGTGACTCGAATATCGATAATCGCCTTTAAATCGTACATTCTCACAATACAAAATTTCATATACATCTTAATATATGAACTTTTCATAAGGGTGCGCTTTATTCAACCCTTTCTGAAATAATATAGTTGCCATGGAGCTTTTGAATCGTAACATTGGCGAATTGGCGCGTGAATCTCCTGATCGATAACTTAATAAAATTTTCCTACATTCACATAGATTGAATAAAATTATTTTTTTATTATTTTATATTATTATAACGAAGCTTTATTTTTTATAAAGTCAAATCAACTGTTCCATAACAATCTTCGTATATCATATTCGCCATAAATAGTCTTTCTATATTATTTTCTCCTTCAAATGCTGACAAAAATCAAAATGATAACATTCAAACATATCTAAAAGCTTTCTAATAATACATTATATATATATATATATATATATATATATATATATATATATATATATATATTCAATATCAAATAGTAAATCGATAAGTATCAACATCAATGGATGCTTCGTCATCACAACGTATCTTACTAAATATATTATAAGAGAAAATATTCAATTTTTCTTCAAAAAAAAAAAAAAAGAAAATAAACTTTGAAAACTCCAGTCGCTTTTTCATCGTTTACATTCCTTTTATCTAAAAGGGATTTTCATCGTATAAAAGGTGGTCCCGGAACGGCTTATCACTATCGATTTATGAACTGTGTTGGAAACTTGCAGGCTTCGAGCCAAACTCCATGTGAGCCATTGCATCGCAAGAAAGAAAAATCTATCTAGTTAAAATAAAAATCTCTCGTAAAATTCAATAAACGAAGCAAAATCTTCGTATTTTACAAAGAAAACTGCAAAATATCCGTAATTTGTATGCATTATATATATTTTTTTTTCTCTACTCGGACATTTTCCACAATTGCATTTTTTTTTTGAAACTCGCAATTGATTGAAAACGAATCAACCGGCAGAATTTACATTTTGATTGGAAAATACGGTACCAGCTGGGATCGGTTCTCTATATTTTCATTTTGTTCTCTATTTTTTTTTTCTATTATTTTCATTACTGAAATCCTTCGCTGCATCCAACTATTTTATCGTTCGCTTGTTGTCTATCCGAAGCGGCAACATTTCGAACAACGCATACACGTTTAAGCCTTTTAAATTATAATTGAAAAAAATCTGTTACAATTTTGAAATATATATATATATATATATATATATATATATATATATATATATATATATATATATATATATATATATATATATATATATATATATATATATATATATATATATAATCGCATATTGAAATCGTATTTATTCTCATATAGTATTTCGAATTACGCGCATTACGTTAATTAATTTTAAAACAATTCGTTCTGAACGCGACTTTTATACACTTAAATAAAAACATATCAATCAATTTGCACTTTCGATTAATATGAACTCCATTTTATAAAATTTCATTTATATTTATTTTTTCATTTTAATAATAATGACGTGCTATGAAAGTTGTTTTTGATCGTTCACGTGTAAATGATTGATTCGATTGAAATTATTATATCTCGCACTTGAATATAATTGAATGGCATCGACGAAATTCGAATGAATTTATTGAGTTTTATTATTTTCGTTAATTAAAAATGCATTGATTGCAAATTTATCTCTATAAAATATTATATTTATAATATTCATTAATATAAATAATATTAAAAAGTTAAAAAAAATGCTGGATAATTCTTTGAGAATGAATCGTTAATTTTACGTATAACTTTTAAATATATATTTTTCGTCCATAATTAGATATATTAAATATCATTCTGAAATCTATTATAATTCAATATAATAAAATTTTTATAAAATATGATATACATATATTTTAAATATGTTTCAGTTAATTTCTTTAATACATGTATTTTTATATTTTATCTCACTGATAAACTTTGAAAATTAAAGTTCCGAGATTTAAACTAAAGCTCTGAATTAAATTGAAAAGTTTTAGTATCGTTATTTTACAATTAGAATATGAAAACGAAAACTTACCGTAAACAAACTAAAACACTCCACGATATTATTCTGGATATCTTTGAAAATTCCCACAGGATACTAAGATAACAACCTAAATTTAAATATGAAAAAAAATATATATTATATAACAGTATTTCTACTCGTATACGAATTTTACTCACACGGAACATATATTTTTTTTTATTTATTATATATGTTTAATGCATAAAGGTTATAACGTTGCATAAAGGTTTGATTTATGTCAGGTTTTGAGAAAAGCGGTTAACCGATTCGGGATCGGGTTATTTTTCGCACTCGATAACTCGCACGTCTACCATTCGATTTATGATCAACAAAACACTATGTGTAACAAATAATAAAAAAAAAAAATATATATATATATAATAAACAACGTATATATAATATATTTGTTAAAGTTCAGGATCGTATATCAAATAGCGGGGACAGGAAACTGTTTTAATCTGGGAACAAATTTATGAAGTTCGACACGATCTGCAAATGGATCGGAAAATGAAACGATTTTTATGTGTATATATATGTGTGTGTTTATGTATGTGTGAATTCGTCCTGAAAGCGATGAAAATTTCAGCGTTAGCTGAAATTGCGAATAAAAAAGAGGCTTTCTAATAATGCCGCGTATAAAGTTAACGATTCTTGAAATATTCATAATGTGTTTTATGTAATCGATATTAGTTCACAAAGTGAACTGTGCATTTATTAAACGATATCTAAATTGTTTTTTAATACTATATGTATATTGAAAATTGGTATTTTAATATTGATAATAAAAAAAAATATAGTATATTTAAATAATTAAATTTTTTTATTAATTTTAAATTATTAATCATAAAATTTTTATGAAAAAAATAAATAAATCCCAATTAAACCCTCGCATAAAATCATCGATTATTTTCCATTTTAAAAAAAAAACACATTTCACATAAAACTGATAAAATATACGTTGAAAATAAAAATTCATTACCGCATAAAATATTTAAATAGTTTTTTTCTATATACGATACAATATAATACGTTCGTATCGAATTGTGTTCTAATTGACGATCATCAATCATACTAACGGCGGTCGTATTACATGTTTTATTCATATATCTACAGGAAAAAAAAATTTGGGAGAACGGGAGATCGGGAATATGGGAGCCGGTTATGTATTCGCGTTTTACGTATCAATTTATTTACGATTTCGATAGTATCGAAAAAAAAATGTGTTACGTCGTCGTTGCATGAGTCGTATAATCCATCATTTCGACGCGTAATCTCATACTAATTTGTCCAAAATATAGAAAATATTATATATATATATATATATATATATATATATATATATATATATAAAGTGAAACCTTTTATCTATATAATTTTTATATTTTAGTTATCTTACATAGTTCTTAATTTAACTAAAATCGTAAAAAAAAAATCAATTTTCATTTCAAAAAAAAAATAATGAACCAATTTTTGTGTTAAAAAAACATTTTGTTGACAACCGCGATAGTCTAGTGGTAATGTTGCTCGTTTGCTGCACAGAAAATTGTGTTTTATTTTTGTTGTAAAAAAAAATAAAACTCAAAGAGCACAAGAGTTCCTTTGATGATTCAAACGATTCTATATTTTTTTAATTTTGTTATAAAATTTATCTTTCTTTTCAAAGTAGAAAATAAACTCAACTTTGGCAAAAAAAAACAGCACTTGAAAATATATTTTAATTCTGATATTTTGAATAAAAAAGATAGATATTTTTTCAACTTCTTTCATAATATATTTTATTAACAAATTAATTTCAAAAATTATTATGCATCCTAAATAAAATATAATTATTTATTCTTGACCAGTACAACAAACATTCTTAATCTTTTTAGTAGTATTTATACTTAGAGTGTGTTTAGATTTTCAAATAAGTTTAAAAAAAAAGGTTTTCGTTTGATATAAATATATGCTGAGGTTTTAAAATGAGCAAATTAAATCCTTTAAATCTCACAAATCCCGGTTGAGAATACTTGCTTATAAATTAACAAATAAACAGTCTTTCTAGATTAGGATCTTTATTTCAAAGTTAAAAAAAGACATCAACTCTATGTTTTTAACCTTTGAGTATTAATGAAAACAATAAATCTCTTCTTTAATTAAAATAAAACATATATATAAATATTTTTATTCGATAAAAAAAATAGATAAACAAATTTATTACTACAAAACTATTATAATTTATTATTTTTTATTAAAAAATATATTTTAAACACGAACTATAAAATTAAATATGATTTAAAATTTAATAGACGTCATAAAAATCATCCCCGACTAATAAATATTCAACATTTTAAAGTGTGACCCGATATTTAATAATAAAAACACGTCCGCAAAATTTAACATCATTATTTTTATATACATATAAATATATACACTATTTTATAGTGCGAAACGCGAAACGCGAGGATCAAACAATTTAATTTGCGAGCATGTTCTCATTTCGTCCCGTTTAACTATGAATAAAAGCGAACGGCGTACAATGAAACACGTGTAACGTTACGACATCACGTCTACCAAAAACACGTGTACACCACCGACAGATAGATAGATAGATAGACGGACAGACTAGACGAGCGTGCGTACAAAACTCGTGAAAGTTTCGCTACGAATTGGCGCAATCAGCAAAATTGCCAAAGGGTCCAAAAGGTCGATTTCGCACCGTGAGGCCGAAAGCTCGGAACGATAGCGAAAGCTCTTATATACGCCGGTATCCGAAAACCCTTCCGCGAAACGACCTAACGACCGACCTTTACCCTTAATGACACGACGCCGTCGAAAGCCCTGTCTCATCCCATACGATGTACGTAAACCCTTTGGAACGGGACCAAACAACGTATGCAAAAACATAAAATTAAAGGGAAAAAATTTGATGTTCGCATTTGTGTCACTATGGCTCGCCGAGTGTCGCATATACATTTTATCCTGTCACTTTGCATATGTATATCCTTTATACATATATTTTTTTTTTGTCGTTGTCCTACAATATCTTCGCATTCCGGATGAAAACTTCATGAAAATTCGACAAAGTTACGCAGAATTTTCACTGCGGTTATTTCTGATATAAAATTTTTATCTTGAAAAAATCTCAAAGTTTTTCACTCATTGTCGTCCCTTCTAAGTAAATCATTGTTAATCTAAAAATGAAAAAAAATCTTATTATTTACATAAAATTGCAATATTATATATTAAAAATTAAAAATAAGAATCTCTTCGAAGGATGCAAAAAAAAAAAGAAAATATAGGCTAATTTTGCGTTTAACATCCCCCAACCCAATGAAAAGTTGACGATATCTCTCGGGGTTAATATGACCTACTTTGAGTATCTCAAAAACTCATTATTTAAATGTACAGCGACTTTATATTTTTATATAATAATTATATTTTTATAAAACAAAAATATTATTCCTTTAATATTTTTTTTTAATATTGTTTTGCTTAGTATCTATAAATAACTTATATTGTATATAAAAACGTTGCTTGTAATATTATTTAATTAATACAATTTTTTTATAATAATTAAAAAATATACCATGTATATATTAATATTAAAAATATCGTTATTAATTAAAATTATATATAAAAAATACGTGTATATATATATATATATATATATATATATATATATATAAAGAAATAAGAAAGTTAGAATTTGCTCTTAAATAGAGAATAATTTCTAAGGACTATTATTAGATGGGCTAAGTTGGCAATATGGTGTTGAAACGCTAACTAAAACTATTATCGCACAAGTTATCGAGGCTATTATTATTATATAACATGCATACGAGTATATATATAATAAAACCTACCCTTATAATATTTAATATATATATATATATATATATATATATATATATATATATATATATATATATATATAAATAACGGGAATAACGTATGTTAATGCGAACACTGACAAGAATGAATCATAACCGAAAACATTTTATCTAAATCAAAAAAAAAATAGGGGGTGGAAAAACTATAATAAACTTGTCCTTATTGCATCGTATCGTCGTGATAAATGATATATTTTTTACCGTCCCTTAAAATCATTCATAAGAGAATATCGAAAAATCGTATAAAAATATAATTAACAATTTATTTAATTTATTTATACGGGTCTATTATATAAACAATCGTGCTCAACGTAATACAATTGAATCCGTTAAGGCTTCAATTTATATACAGTTACCGATCAAATGTAACCAACCATAATCGTTTGAGCATCATTTAATCGTTGCTCATCCGTATTTGACAAACACTCGTCCGTTCAATAGTCCTTAACCCTTCGCAAAATAATGTTATCGGATTTTAGTGAACATAGTTTGCTTTTGCGATAAAATCGATCAATGGTTAAAAATTATTACATTTAATTCTATATAATATATTTAGTAAAATTTCAAAATTTATTGTTATATTATATAATGTGATTCAATTTTTTATTATGTATATAGTATATTATACATCATATAATCGCATGCGTCTGTGTTTACGTTCGGTTTTAATCCGCTTTTATCTGGCAAAAAATTATAAATCTGATCTATATCTTTTATTATATTATTCGGACAGTTTAAATAATATTTTTCATTATCCTTGCAACGGTTTCGTGTCGATGTTTTTTGTCGAAAACAACAGTTAAACCGTTTTGCTAACGTCGACGCCGATTATCCGGGATAGCACGGTGGTAAGGGGAAAACTGCATTGCGACAATAGCTTTAGTATTCCTGCAGCATCGTCACGTCGATGTCCTTTGTTCCGCTTCCTACCGAAAAAAAAAATATAATAAATAAATAATAAAAATAATAAAATACATTCTGATGAATGCGAAATAAAAATAATTATCAAAATTCACCCGAGACCTGTCGGTTTTCTCGCGCATCGGATTCAAGATGCAGTATTTCTCTATCGTGTTCATATTTATATTATAATACTTTCCCATTTACTATTAATACAAAATATGTATAATTCATATTTAATACAATCTTTAAATTATTTCATATATATATATAATAAAAAATTTTAATCGATTTTTTTCAAACAAATATATTGTTAACTTCATTAATATTTTGAACTCTACAAATGCGCCTTATTTTTTTTTTATAAAGACAATAAAACATCTTTTATACGAGAATGCGCTTATCATATAACCTAAATTTATTATATATATATATATATATATAGAGAGAGAGAGAATAATAGTCATATCGGTGAAGAGAAAATTGCGAAAGAAACGCGTTAAAATTCCTTTTCGTCCGAAATTTCCTCTTTTTTCGAACGATAAATTTCAGTATGAAAAAAAAGGGAACCTCTTAGTTTTATTTCGCAACCCCCAACCCCAACGGAGAAATGAACCCCGAGCTTTTATAGCGTATGAAAAAAAAAATAAAAAAAATAGGGGATGAAAAAGACAAAATAAAATGAAATAAAGCTAAGCCGTATCGCCGCCACTTTCAAAAGATTTACAATACAATGTCGTTTACACACAAGAGAGCGGTCATATATTGTTACGAATAGATCGTGTGTGTGTAATACGAAAAACCGATTATCCTTGTATGTCAAAATAGTAATACGGATTTAATTTTTTTTTTTTTTTAACTTTTACATGTATATCGTGTCGTTTGAATTGAAATAATGATAGATTTATGTTATATAAAATATACATGTGTTATTTCTCATAACAAAAAATCAAAAATATTATATATAATATAACCGTTATATTATATATAATATTTTCGATTTTATAAAAATAAATCTGCAAATTGAGATCTAGATTTAATTTAATATATTGTTCAATTATTAAAAAAAAATTAACTCGAAATTCTAAAATAACCGAATTTAATTGAATATATATGAAAGAGAAAAAAAAATGTACAAAATATTCGATAGTTTATTCATCACAATGGTTACAAAAAAATCATTGTAATTGTCATTTATATAAAGGATATACTTTCATTATATATAAATAAACTATTATAAAAATCATCAAAGTAAATTTACCAAGATATCAAATATATATTTTTATATTAACCTATCTAATATCGATTACAAGCATTGTTGTTTAACTTCAATAACAGAATAACAATCTTTTCTTATAGAATAATACAATATATTTATGAATAAAAAAAACCATTTGTACTCAAATTACTCACAATTATTGTATATCAAATTGACGAGAACGTTTTTTTTTACAAATATATATATATATATATATATATATATATATATATATATATATATATATATATTATAATATATCAATAAAATTATATAACGAAAGCGCGTTACGCAATATATCGATGCAAACTATCGATATGACGTATTTTTTTTATTTTTCCATAAAATTATTTTATTTTATTTTATTACATATCGATTTAATATAAACGTATTTATATATTATACTTGCAATATACGTTTATATTGCTGTTCGTGAGCCAATTTACGATCTCGCATCCCAGATGTGGTTTACGGCGCAAAGACCTCTTTGATCTTTAAACCATTAAATTTGTATTTCATTGTTGCGGGGTTTCTTCTTTCACTTTGCCGCATTCTTCCTTTCTAATTTTCATTTTTCCTCTTTTCTTATTTTCTTGTATTTCCGCTCAAAAAAAAAAAAACGATTCAAATTTCCCGCGAACGGCGACATTCTTTCTAATTTTTTTCTTGCGCAAGATTTTAACGCAAACTTAAATATTTCTATATATAAAAATAATATATACATCAAAAAAAATTATAAATATTATTTAATAAATTGAGATGGTTCGTGTTGTATTTTTTTTTACTTCTATATACTTCTGTTTGGTATGATTAATAACATGCCTTGAATTATTCCCGTAAGACATGTCAGAAAGATTGATAAATGTTAAATAAATACATATTATACTCTACGAATAAATATTTATAAACACGCATTATAATGTATCATAAATAATTCGTCTCAAATATATTATTATTTCATTATTTTATACGACGCAATTTTAATATTATATATTTTTATATGATAAAATTTATCATTTTTATGACAAATATATAATATGTACAATTTGTTAAAAATAAATAAATAAACAATTCTTAATGTATTTCTATAAATTTACTCGATAATCTTGATCAAATGCAGTTTCAATTTATATTCATGTTTTCATAAATGTGTTAAATTAAACTGCAATTGACAGCCTTAAATTAATTTCAATATATTATAAATAAATGACATAACCCTTAAAAATCAAAACGTCTATTTTAAGCAACAAAATTCATTTTATTAACCCTAAAAATCAAATTTTAAATATTATTTTAACTAAAATGTAAATTTAATGCTTTTGATAAAAATATACGCTTATATTTTGATTTACGTAAATTTAGAATTATATATTTTTTTTTATCAACTACCTCCACTTTTATTGATTTGTTGATTATAATATTATGAAAATAGGTTGATTATAAGATTATATAAATAAAACCATTATATACCTCTACAATATTTCATTTTCATAATAGAAAATAACCTATGATTTTATATATAAAGCTGCATATAGAAATTCTCAATTATTTCATATTTTTATTATAGCACGTTAAATACAATACAATATCATCATTTTATACGTCCAATTAACAAATAACTGACTTTTGAAGAAAAAAAACATTATATTTTCATCCGATTCACAAACATATTATTTAGAAATGCCGACGCGAAATGAAAACAATATATATATATATATATATATATATATATATATATATATATATATATATAGAAACGACTGCGCGAATTTTCAGCGTCGTACAGTTTTTAGCTTTTTCAGCAATGTGTTGATATTGTTAATTTCGTTTCAGCGATTTCAGAGCAAGATGTACAAATGTCGATGTCAGCAAATACGTGCACATACTGTACTTTACACGTGTATAAAGCATTATATATATATATATATATATATATATATATATATATATATATATAAAGCGATAGCAATTTCCAATTAAACGTTATCTCGCTCTTCGCATAATGTAATTTTCAACAGAATTTTCACGACAACTTAACTATATAATCAATTTATATATTAATGTATACATGTATATATATATATATATATATATATATATATATATTAAAAAATCGTTTAAATAAAAAATACGATGTTTAAATATATGATATATAAATATATATATATATATATATATATATATATATATATATATATATATATATATATATAAAATCTGGTTTATAATAAAATTACAGTCTAGTTTGTTTGTAACTACTATGAAAACTTTCAGACACTTAAAAAATCAATTCCGTAACCGAATTTAATTAAAAGGTGCCATTCTGTTTTAGTGACCATTTCACTTTAAAATCGTAGTTTCGGGTTTTACACAGGAAATTCTACGACCAATACGAAACCCTTTTGTATTTATTTCATGACGCGAAGCTTTCAAAACTTTGGCGTATATTTTTAAACGTTTTCGCTAAACATTTATTTATATATAAATTTCACATTAATGCTATTAATTATTCATAAATATATTTTTAACCATAAATATATATTCAATCTTCGATGACTTGTGCGTTATTTACATAAAACTTTTGTTTGGATTCTCGACGCTCTACTTTCATTCAGATTAAAAATAGTTCTTTGAGTTGGTTCTATTTGTAAAAAAATCAATATACAAAATGGTATACATAAAAAAATAATACTATTTATAATATATTAAATTTATATAGTACAATTTTATTTTACACAAAAATATTGATTTTAATTTCAACTATGTTTACATAATATTTATGTTTATGAAAATTTTAATTTATCATTTTAGCAACTTTTTAGTTTTATAACAGTTTTGATATTTAATAATATATATTAAAAAATAAAATATTACAATAATTTTGATCTTACTTATAATTTTCTAACAATAATGATTCTCGATATTAATATTTTTTAATGGACGAGAATATTGATAGATAGTATATTTAAAAATATTTATATGGATAAATAATTATTTACATCCTATATGAAACCTGATTGAATTCATCATACTCAAAATAAACATCGTTCAAAATAGAATTCACAACGTTAGAATCATCAATCGAAATCCTTCCACATTAAACAAGCTTTGATAGAGATACATATATACATAAACACACACATATATGGGATAATAGCAAACTGTGACCTTTCTTTGACCAAGTTTGAACGAGTTTATATAGCCTTAATTGGATTTGAACCAGGTGACCGATCAGACGGCAAAATTCTCGTGAACAAAAACACGTGACGCCGTCGACGATTATTTCGATCGGCTTCAACCGTACCAAATCGAACAAAACAAAAATAAACAAATAAATAAAAATCGAGACGAGAAAAGCTCGTACATTGGGGGGGGGGGGGCCGAAAGGAAAATTGTCGAGTTCAAAATGGGGATTGTTTGTGCGATGATATAAAACACGTTAAATGCATCGACGGCCCGCTGTGTTAAATGGTCGCTGTTAAACGAGTCAATTGCAACGTTATATTGAAATAATTCGCTTCTGAATTTTATTTATTTATTTATTTATTTATTATATATCGATTTTTTTTCATCCGCTTATTATAATCGTTTTTATTATATTGTTCGTATTATATCAATGTCTCATAAAAATATGTCGATAATTGAAATATATATTGTAAATTTATGCAACGTTTTTTAAATATATATATATATATATATATATATATATATATATATATTATAATTTATTTTATAAAACTAATAATTAATTTATTAATATGAACAATCAAATATATTATATTTTATTATAAAATATATCATAAGGTATCGTATAATTCACAATGTCAATCTTATTTCGTCCCCTTCTTTAATCAATTTCTATAAATTTAAACAAAATTATTATAGTAAAGGGGGTAGTTAAGCATATAAAAAATCGTTTTAAATCTTAGATATCCAATTATTAACATACACAATATAAAAATATTTTAGAATAATATTATAAATATTATTTTTCATATTTATATATATATATATATATATATATATATATATATATATATATATATATATTATACTGAGTTGAAATTATATATTAAATCAAAATCTAAAATAAAACGTAATGGATTATCGATTACTATATATTTTCACAATAAATTTCGAATGTTCTAGATATTATATATGTATATATATATATTAGAATTTTATCGATTTTCAACTATTAATAAAATGAATAAATTATCGATACGATCAACAATAATATCATTGAATCCTATATATTTTTAAAATTGTAAACATTTATTACTTATATAAATATATATATATATATATATATATATATATATTGTTTTTTTTATATTAACCACAAAATACGACCCTATTATATAAACATACACACGTATATATCGCCGTTCGAGCACATTCAGAGTGTGTTTACCAATTTCGGCTTTTCACAAAGTATGAAATGCGGTTATATCGAACCTTACGCAAAAGTAAATACCTTCGAAAATGTAAACACAGGTATATATATATATATATATACCTATATATATATATATATATATATATATATATATATATGTGTATATATATATATATATATATATCATTACATGCGTGCTGATAAATTAGCGGTACCCCAATGCCTTTCAATCCTTCGTAAATCGAATATCCGATATACGAGATTCGAACCCAAAACCGCAAGTCGATATATCGATGTTCTGCCGAAATATGCCTGATATATATATATATATATATATATATATATATATATATATATATATAAATTGATTTATCAGATTTAAATTCTTCATATGAACATCGTATGTAAAATATAATTTTATAACATTCTAAATAATTAATAACATTATACCAGGCGTGTCAAACTCATATCATATTGTGGGTCACATGAGCCTATGTGTATTAAGTTGTGAGCCACACTGTTCAAAAAATTAATAAAAGTAAAACGATTATTAGAAAGATTATATTGTATTTATTAGTTGTTTTACATGTAAATTATAAATATTATATATATACCGTATGCATAGTGGCTAGTTTCAACAAAAAGTTCAAACTTTTCAACTCCAAACGTTACAAGCTTATTAATCGAAAATTGCTTATAATTAATTTAAACTGTACATTGCAATTTCATTAAACTGAACTACATACAAATAAAAATAAAATTTACTTTTAAATATGTTATCAAAAATATCACAACAACACGTCGGGCCGCATGCGGCACGCGTGCCACGTATTTGACACATCTGTTTTATATCAACCATATCCTATATATACTACATTTTTTTTTATTCGTATTAATTATAACTCATAAACGTTCAACATTATAATATTTATCTTGATTTATTTTTTTTCAATAATGTTTGATAATAAATACACGAATAATATTTTTATATATTTAAATTTATTATTAAATATATATAGAAACATTTTAGTCGATTACGTTAAACATCCCTCGTATCGTCTGAAACGATTTATCTGAACATGTGAAAATCTTGAGAGTCGCATACAACATTCGCGTTGTCTACGTCTAGAGTTAATCGTCGGTCTATCCATAGAATATTATATATATATATATAATATTCCACATAGACTAACTAACCAAACGAGCGTATGCTGAACCATCCATCCATCCATTTATCCATATATAGTCTTTGATACTTGGTCTGTTAATTAAAATCGCAACGCCGTACACAATAATTGCATTAGGCGCCCGTAGTGAAGTGACGTTTAAACGTATTAAAGCATAGTCGCCGTCAAAATGGCGACAAAGTGCAGACTTAATAATTTCTATCGTTATGTACGCGCCGACTTTACACCGATTTTACAATATTAATACATATTCGTGTGTGTTACGTGCGCGATGAGACCGCCGCCCGAACTACGAACGTCTAAACGGAAAAGTTTCGCTTTACAATCGCGATCCGTTTACACTCTCGATGTGCACAGATTGAATAATATGAATAACATATCTTATATTAGTATATTAGAATTCTTCGTTCATTTATCGTTTTCTCAATATAAAAATTTTATATGTATATTAAATAAATATTTTTTTTATTAATTTTTCTAGATATCATTGTTATAAATTATTAAAAATAATATATATATATATATATATATATATATATATATATATATATATATATATATATTATGAACTCATAATGGCTTTATAAATGACTTTGAAATTTAATAATCTATCTTATACAACTTAAATTATCTTCCTATATACCATGTTTTTCTAATAATTTCTCAATAATGATACTATATTGAGAAAAAAATGAGATTATTCGCTGATAACAGAATTAAAACGATAATAACAATCGATATTAAAATGTTGTTCAGATAATATTTATATTATATATAATAAAATTAAGCGGATAAAAATCGATATTTATAAAAGTTTCGCATAATAAACAAAGTAAACAAACTCTTCGTATCTTTGTTGTAGATATTACAAAATATCGATGCACTTCCATTGTATAGCAATATCCATTATCCAATCTTCCGCAAGAATACATAGAAAATCTTTCATACTCTATTAACTCAACATATATATATATATATATATATATATATATATATATATATATATAACTATAAAATCTAACAACTAACTGGTATTATCCATTACATTACTTTCGGTATCAAAGTAAACGCCCAGCCCATTACCCGCCAATTTATAGCTCCACTCGATTTCCGACGATTAAAATTAAAAACTACACCTGAGGCGTGTAAAACTCACACTTTTTTCTACTCAGATTAACCCGGCTTCAATTTCACACTAATAAATTTTAAACCCGCCATCGAAAATTGTTCTCTCTCATAATTGCATACCTTTCTACCGTATATATGCATATATAAAATTATTTCTTATATAATATTATTAATATGAAAAATATCAAGAATGAAGATATGAAGAAAAACACGGATGAATCAGAAGACTAACCCCCGGGATTCAATTCTTCCTGCTCGGGGTCAAATTGACTCTAGTAGGGAGTCCGTAACTAAATGCGACTCCCTAACGGAGTCAGATTGACTCCCTTCAGGTGCGCTTCAACGGATTTCAACCGACGATGGAAACTATATTTTGACATGTAAATTTTATATTTTCGCCATTCAATATCTGCAAATCTCGCAGAATTTGATATTTTCATCTTTAAATTGCACCACAAAAATCCTCGTAGAAGACGCCGAAGAAGAAGAAGACGTCATATTAAAGTCGACCCGCGAACGTTATATTCACATTTTTAAAATTCAATTTATTCCGAAATATGTCATATTCGAGTGTATAAATATATGTATTCGTGTTGTTAAACATTAAATATATTTGATTCAATTTAAACTACAACGAGTTATATAAATTTATAATAATTTAATTTATAACTATATCTATATTAATAATAAAATATTGATTTTTTTTAATATAATTATTCTTTTAATTTATATATTATAAAGTTATTTTAGACCTGTTTTTAAAAAAATATATCGATTTAATATTTTATTAATTATATATTTTTAATTATAAATATATATATTTATAACACAAAAAATTAAATTTGATTAATATTTTTTGACTAACTTTTATAGTATATAAAAATACAAAAATATCCTTACTCGTAAACTTTTTAAATACAATTTAATATCTTTTTACACTAAAAATCAAATAAAATATTAATATATATATATAAAAACTTTCATAATAAAAGGAAACTTATTCCAATTTTCAAATTAATTTTTCTATTTTAAATTCAAATTTAAAAATATGTAATTGACTAAAATATCAAATCAATTTTATACTTCATAATCATATGTATTAATCAAATATCACTATATTTATATGATAGATAGATTCAATATTAAAAATAAAAAAAAAACTATATTATATCAAGATAATAAAATTATATTTCTTTTTATAACAACAACTTTTATAATGAATCATTAGTGCAACAAATTGTGACGACGCTAGTACAAACGATAAGAACACCCAACTCAACTTCTATAATAACAGAAAACAAAACGTGAAAAGATAAGATAGAACGAAAAATATATATATATACGTATATAGAAAAAAACGAACATAATAGTAGCAATAGTAGCAAAATAAAACATCCAGACCCCTATTGATAATGCTAATATAAAAAAAAAGGAACGGAACGAAATGTTCTTCGAGTGGAACATGTGCTCCGAGCATAATGAAGGTAATTTCGTTGAGAACGTGTGCTCGCAGTACATTCGCTACATTTTTATTTTATATACGTATCTCTATATATATATATATATAATATGTATATATAAAAACATAAAATTCGATATATTTTCCGTATTTTCGATTGTATCCCTATTTTTTTTTTCCTTGCCCTCTCGTTCCGATTAAGTTTTCCCGTCTCGCGAAACGGAAAAACGTATAATTTTTCCCGAAGGCGCGTCGTGTCACCTTGCGATCGCATTCGTTATTTTAATAAGTTAAATTTGCACACAATCCGTTCTTTTCACGCTCTATTTTTTTTTTATTATTATTATTTTTGTATCTATCTGAAAAAGAGCGAACGATGATGAAAAACGGAAAAGAGAAAGAAATCACACAAAAAAAAGAAAAATACGCCGTTAAAACCGAATTTTCGCAAAAGAAGTGAAAAGTTTCCGATTCGAACGTCGGAAAAATGACAAATATATATATAAAGCAGCTCCGGGCCATTTCGAATATGCGGAAAAACCTTTTCGATGGGATTTTAAGGGTGGTGGAAAGTTGTTAACTTTTCACCCCTTTTGATTTATTTTTTTTTTTTTTGATATTTGCGCGATTTTATTTCCGATTTATATACCGTTGATTTGAATTATTTATTTAAACATATATATAATATATAATAAAATATAATGCGATACAAGCGTATTTTTAATAATAAAAACGGTTAACGAAAATAAAATACGTTTAAATGTTGCAACTCAAATTTATGATTGAATACGAATAATTCAACGTTCAAATATACATTTTTAATTTATTAATAAATCTCAATATCGAATTACTTCATTATATATTATTCCAATTTTTAATTAGATTTTATAATTATTTATATAATGTTTTCATTTATTTACAAATTCATTATTTAACAACGTTATATTAAAATTTTAACAATTATCAAAATATTTTTTCTATATTGATTTAAATATAAATTAATATAATAATATGAACATCAGTTTTATTATATAGTATAAAATCATTTATATACTTCTTCAATATATACTTAATTAAATTATTTGTTTTATAAAAATATATTAAAAAATATGTAATAAATTAAAGGATAACTAATTCATTCTTTCGGTCAGAGTTAATTCGATATATTCTAAATTCACTTTTAATATTTTACTCAAATTCATAATATATTCATTTAATGACATATATTTCCATCATATTCGTGTCGAAAATATTTTCAGCATATTCATAATCCGACATTTGTTTGCACTCGGAAAAATGCATATGCATTATACTCATATTTCAGACATTTAATTCGTCGCATTCAACTCTCGGTGAACGCTTTCAGTGCTGAAAACACTTTTCAACCGAAATTATTCATTCATTCATTCATTAACGGCCGCATAAATTCAAAACTTTAAATCAAAAAGACCTCTCATTTATATATAACATATAAATATATTCATTTTATTTACATAGTGCGACAGCGTTGAAACGATATGCATCGAATAGAATATAATAGAATTGAATAGAATAAACATTTCAGACGCGCATACGTCGAATCCAATTGAATCCGGTGCCTTTTTCAGACGGTCCATAGTCCTTTTACCAGTTGCCACTTCGTCTAATTGCATTAAGGAAACTTTAGCCACATCCTGATGAGGAGACGGAAAGCCACTCTAAACTAATAATCAATTTCCGACAGAGTTGTGTTCACAGATATATATATATATATATATATATATATATATATATATATATATATATATATATATATATACATATGTACTTTATAAGGCGCGCTACGGTTTTGATTTGCAAGGCTGATTTAATTTATCAGACTTCCAAGTTCAATGTGATGTATCTTTGAATCTTGAACTGATGATGGCTTCTTTCAGATCGAATCTGAGAAATGGCAACTGGAAAAACGCATTATATACAACGTTTATTTCAACGTGTCTCATTCATTTGATTGAAATAAATTGACATTTAATTCTGATAATTATTTTTAATATATTTTCATAACTAAATTTTGATGAAATTGAAAAATTTTACATGCATTTTTTGACAAATTTTACTATAATTGTTTCATAAGTCCTTTGACTGATTTTATCGCTATACCTTATCGTTAATAATTTTCATACAAAAAGTGATTTCATAAATTACGTTCACGAGCTACCGACTCAGTTGAAGGAAAGATCTACTCTCAAGATGATTTTGACATATACTGCATAAAATAATTTTAGCAGTTCTTCATATATATATTTACATACCTAACATTTTCCTAAAGAAAATAATAATGTAATAAATAATATTTCAACATGTATCTCATATTGTTTAATTTGACAGAATCTCATGATACCCGTTATTCGTGAACTTTTTATTTCTCCAATTCGTATTATTTTATATAAAAACACAATCGCTTCTATCTTGTGGCCAAAAAAAAAAGAAAATTTCCACCCACAATTCTCGAATGTTAAAGAAGGATGAAAAACGAAAAACAAAAAAAAAGTAAAAAAAATCGAAAACTCCCGACAAGGGAAGAAAGCTCGCTCCTGACGGTATCTTCGACATCCTCGGGGAAATCATGGCGGTCAATTATATGTCATTATCCGGATTTTTTTCCGTATTTTTTCCCCTTGTCCCGCTTTTTTTTTCCACTAAGACTCCCGATGTAATTAATTGTCAGAAGCACATCCTGACTAAGTCTTCGGCCCAAGGCACGACCGGAGTATGCTTTTAATAAAGAGCTTATTTAAAACCCACCCGACCTAATAGGATTACGCACTGTGAAACGCTCGATTTTATTTTTATTTTCCTCTTCCTGCCAACAGATGAAATATACATTTATATATATATATATATATATATATATATATATATATATATACATTTTTTTTTACTATTATTATTCCAATTGAATTGAATTGTTCATTTGAGAATTCCGTCTGAACTATTCGTCTTAACAAAATTGAAAAATATAAGTATTGTGACTCATGAATTAAATATACACATTTTTAACATTTACATTATAAATATTGTAATAAAAAAACATTTATATATATATATATATATATATATATATATTTAAATATAAAACAATTGATAATTGAAAAAAAATAGTTTGACTTTCAATCATATATTTTGATATTTAAAAAAAAATGATTAAATATGTTATTTTATTAAAGTGCATCTAGTAATCACACACTAATTAAAAAAAATTTTTTTTTTCATAATACATAAGAAAATTATTTGAAACAATATATTGAAAAAATATGTAATACTTGAAAAAGAAGTGTTATTATTGATTCGCATTAAAAAATTTTAATAGTTTCTAAAATTTCAAATTAAAAAGTATGTAAAATAATATTTTATAAAATAAATAATAAATTAAAATGTTTTTTTTCATATATATATATATATATATATATATATATATATATATATATATATTTAATCATATTGTATACATCAATTGTAGTAGATATATAAATAATATTATTTTTTCTATAATAAGGAATAAATGGCACCGTACACCTAAAATGAAAATAATAAAACCTCATATATATTATACGTGGGGTACTCAGGGATTTTTTTTCATTTCTGAAATTAGCCCACGGAGTCGAGTCCCCGGGGACCCAATTAGCAAGGCGTTCTCTTCTCTCGGCTAAATGTACCATCTCGCTTTAAGACCCTCGCCGAATATATATATTTTTTTCTTTTCTCGTCTCTGACAGAACTCTGAATTTCCACTAGCAAATGGCTTTTAGAAAGTCGACTTTCTCTAATAGTCGACTCAGCCATCTACTCTCGGTCTGAATTGAGCTTTCGCGCGACACAATGGCCTCGGGGTACAAACGAAGTAAAAAAATAAAAATAAAAAAATGCGAATTTGATTTGGCATCAGTCAAATGAATTGCGACTCGGTCTTTTAACATTATAAAATGTCCGCCCTTCGCTTGTTCTAGTGTTTCATTGCAATATTTCCCTTTTATTCCTTTTTCGTTTTCAGTATAACATAAAGAAAAAAGAGGAAGTCGTCGAGCAAGCGCCACAAGAGCCAGACAACCCTCTTATGCGTAAGAAGAAAACCCCTGAAGAACTGGCGGCTGAAGCAGAACTAGAAGACCAAGACGAGTTCACTAGTAAGCCGTTGAAATTTAATCTTTTGGCTATTTTCACAATTTTATCGTCTTTTTTTTTACTCTTCAATTATTCTAATTTCACTGAGCCGGTGGTCTTATAAATTATTTTTTTTCATTATATATAGATCTTTTAATTTTAATATAGTCATATATAAAACTTTTAACTGATTAAATTATATAAAATAATTTAAAGAATTTTATAGATTTTCTTAAAAAAATGTGATTCGTTGAATATTTCTTCTATAAAAATTGATTTTTTTTTATATTTATTATCCATATATGTATACTAAATATTATGTACAATCTGAGTGTCATTAAAAATTCCCTTAAATAATAATAAAAAATATTATGAAATATCTTATGAATCGCACAATTTCATTAAAATATTTTATATAATTTTACAGTATGATATCGATTATTTATATTTAAAAATAATAAAAAAAAAATATCTGAAAAAAATCAATTAAATCTTTGTTATTTATAAATTTATATTTTTATTCCAGAATTGAAAAACACCATCGAGACCCAGGTGAACGAAATAAGATCCCAAATTGAAAGCAAGTGTGTCATGCAGTGAAAATTGGATTAATTTATTTTAGTTACCGAGAAATAGGCAGAAAATATATATGTAATAATTGTATAAAAAAAAATTTTTTTTTTTTTTGAAAACATCGAAATGAGATGCATGGCACAACTAAAAAAAAAGTTAAAAAATAAATAAATGAAATATTTATAGTTAAAAGTTATTATGGTGCATTGATATTACACGATGTCATAGTAACTAGATTATAATTGAATAAAAATTAATTATAGGAAAAAAATTATAATATTGTCACTAAACTCCATTAAAATAAAAAAAAAGATGTTTTTCGTTTTGCTCAAATGAGGAAAAAAAATCGTTATAAATATAATGAATATAAATAATAATGAAAAAAAATATATAAGAGTAATCGAACGGACTTCATTCTTTTTTTGGAACAAAAACATATATATATTTTTGATAACTAGTGAAAAAAAAAGAGTCATACGTCATCTCTAAATAACGAGTAAATTAAATAATAAATTAATACACACATTAAATTTCTATTGACTATTTTTTTTTTTTTTTGTTATTACTAATTAATTTTTACTATTCTCCACTTCGTTTCGGCTGCAACATTTCACTACAATCTAAAAAGACTTCGTCGATCGTTTGAAGATTATTTGTTTTAATGGCGTTTTGAAGACTTTATTTATAAAAAAATATATATATATATTATATATATATATATTATAGTTAACGGTGGTGCCATGTTATTATCATATATTATATATATTATTATATACAACTGCCATATACTCATTTGGAATATTTTCACATGTAATAGACACGTCATATAAGAAGAATGCAAAACATGGGTAGATAGCTACACTTTGACTTATATATATTTATATATATATATATATATATATATATATATATATATATATATATATAGTGCCCCCTTATATATTATTATTAATTAATGTACCCCAATTCTACTTTACTATATCCATTATATACTCGTTCTTGTATTGTAATCATATATTATATTCAGTATTTTCATATATTATTATAATTAATTATTATTACAATAAACAGTGTTATCGTTGCTATATATGAAAAAAAAAACATGAACTGTCTACTTCTGTTGGTTGCATTCCGGCGAAAATTTCAAGATGAAAAAAGGATTTAAGATTTAAAAGAAAAAAATAAATAAAATAAAATAAATAAAATGGGGGGCATATTTTTATCATGTTGTTGAGATTGTTAAAATAAAGCATATTCCAATATTAAAATAATGAAAAAAAAATGCAAAATATAATTTAGGTAAAACGAAATGGTGAAGACTAAAAAAAATACAGCGCTTGTTGTCAAAAAAAATTTAGCTTATAGAGTGTTAAACTATTTGTTACACATTGATACTTTTTACGGTGTTTGTATTTAATATTTTATTTTTAATTATTACGTTTCATTTTACGATTGTCTAAATCGTAATGATCGTTTATCGTGAACATTGCTTTGATCATTTTTTTTTATTAATTTTTCATTTTGATAATGAAAAAAAAATGTAAAACGGAAAGTGTATCGTAAATGTGATACTGCGATACAAATTTAAGAGCAATAATATAATTAAATTTATATATGTATCATATATAATGTAAATGTTTCTTCTCAGTTGAAAATAACATATATATATATACATACATATACATATGTATGATGATAATAATATTAACAAAAAGGAAGATTAATTTTTTTCTGATATATATATATATATATATATATATATATATATATATATATATATATATATATATATAATGTATTTTTTAATAATTTATTTATATACGTATGGATGTTTTTGTATGTGTGTTAATTGAAAAAAATAATAATTAAAAAAAAAGATAGACGTATGTTTTTTGATGATGTAGATTATGATGATGATGATGAAAAAAATATTAGTATTTCAATATCGCAGTCATCGATTTGCAATACACTTTCTTTGCGATTTTTCCCACATTTTATATTTTTCTTTTACGTTTTTAAGTTTTTCCTTCATATGTATATATATGTATGTATGTATCGAATACGTTATATAACAGTTATTAAAGAAAAAAAAAACAAGGTTCATTATTATAATTAAAAAAAAAATACTTTTGGATACATGCGCTTGTGATATCTTGTTGAAAGTGAATGTTATACTTAGCTGCACATTGATTAGTTGTCATTTTGTAACAAAAAAAAAATAATAATATAATAAAGTAAAAATAAGTGCATTGAATTGGATATAATGTAGATATAGAAATTTGTACACTGTTATTTCTATATATATTTTTAATTTAATTATTTCCTTTTCATATCAGTATATTTTTAATATCGGTATCGTTTTGAATATCATGATTTCGAAGGTGAAATTATTAGATTTTTTTTTAAAATTTTATTTTAAATGTATTTATTTAATAATGAAAAAATAATAATAATCGGTCCAATATCATTATTCCGTTTTACGTCATCCAAATTCCCTGAATTATACATTTATATATATATGTATAGCGAAATGTGTATTCGTTTTATTTTACAATATATATATATATATATATTTCATTTACTCCCATCGAATATTAATTAATATATTATAGATTGTCAATGTACTCTCAATGTAAAACTTTTTCCTTCTTCTTTTTCCAAAACTAATAATAATAATAAATATTAAAATAAATAATATTTCATTATTTAACGTTGTACACGTGTGTTTATTTTTCAACACGACTACTCATTAAGGGCTGTTTTCATAGCTTTATATGTATATCTTTATAATCTGTTTATAACATGAATTTAAGGGAGCGAATAAAAAAATAATAATCAAACTCGTATTTACGAGTTATATTGCTATATATAATAATGATATGATAATATCTATTTTTTGCTCGCTCTCGTTAAATATATGTTGGGTTTGTGGTTTGTTTATTTATTTATTTTTACCAATTCAATGTTGTATGCTTATTCGGTGTGCTATTTGCCAATTTGCATCGGTGTCTTCACATACTTTTCTGAAGTAATTGCATGATTGAAAATCTTTTCATTCTCTTATACATATATATATATTGTTCATATTTATAATTGCTAAAACATACACACACAACATCTAATCCCTAATCTATATATATATATATATATATCATAAAATGTTGTATTTCTGTATAGGGAAAAAGGCATTAAAAAAAACATCTATTAATACATTTATTATATCATGTCTTACTATACTGTACTGTAAACATATATTTTCTTTCTATATATATATATATATATATATATATATATATATATATATATATATATATACATATATATGTGTTCGTACACTACGTGTAGAAAAAATGTGAGCACTATGCTATATCTATCTTACAACATGCACTTTATTAATGGAAATTGTGTGTTACTTACACTAGATATCTGAAAATTTCTATCGTTCGGTCTGAAAAAATGCTGAAAATAGAAATTTTAGTTTGTTATGTGTATTAAAAAATCTATTTGTCTATATATTTCCAAATGTGTTTATAGTGTGGTGTTGTAAAACGTTCATTTTTATACACGTAATATTATTATAAATATATGTATTAATTTACGCATATAACACAGTATATATATTTGTTATAGTGGAAAAAAAACTTAGTGTTACAAATTTGACTTAAAAAGAATAAAAAATAATAATGATTAAAGTTAAAAAAAATAATTAAAAAAAAACACTTTTCCCTTGTTGTAGTTTATGTAAAATTTGTCCAATTCAGTCTCAAGTTATAAGTAAGTTTATAGTTGAAGAAAAAAAACAAATGACGTCAAAAGCTGTGATATAAAAGCATGATATTCGACGAAGTGATAACATCTTCGTTGATATTGTAAAACATAACACTTTTCATTGCTATCTAAATCTTTCTAATCTATCTCTCTATCTCAATGTCTCCCTGTGTCTATCTCTATTCTATCTTAAATCTTTCTATAATGTTCACTTTCTAAAACATGTATTTTATTTCTTTTTTTTCTTTACGTATTTATATATTATTATTATTTGTATTTAAAAAAATCCGTAATTTACATGCAATGTATCAATACAACCAAATATTTTATAAAACATTATTATCGACACATACATATTTTTCTAATGTATTAAAAAAATATATTAATTTTACACTATCATTATTGTGTCAATTATTAAAACATAAATAAACATAGATACGTTTTTTTAGCTACAAAAACTTTAAATATATATATATATATATATATATATATATATTTATATATATATATATAAATATATATATATATATATATATATATATATATATTTAAAAAAAGTATATTTATGTAAACATAAGTAATTCAGTTATTACAAATCCTATACCTATCTTCTAATTCATACATAACTAATTTATGAATCACGTTTAACCCTTCGTAATTTATTACAGTTACTTCTTAGTATCTTAACCCTTTCAGAAATTTCTTACACACATATATATATATATATATATATATATATATATATACTTAAAAAGTATTGATTATAATACATGACTCATATAAACTTTCTTATTGTATGCATTATGTCTGTATTTGTGAAATGTGTAGCATATAAAATATAGATTGGGTGTTTATATTGCGAGCATATAGTTAAAGCTAACTATTAATTTTAAATGTTAAAATGCTGTGTATCTTTAAAAAGAAATATATCTTCATTACTGATATTATATGTATAAATTTCTATATATATATATATAATATCTTTATTGTTATCGCATTAAAGAATATATGTGATATATTCTTTAATGATTAAGCCGTGTATATGTTATTAAATTTTAATTGTTGTAGTTTGCTAGAAATTATCAATAATTAGAATTAAAAAGAACTATTTAAATATATATATAAATAAATATGTATCAGTTAATTCCTGCAAATAAATAGAAATAATTGATTAATTCAGCTCTTCATTCACATTTCAAATTATCCACTCTCTGTTTATGTTCCATTCTATTTATTTATAGCATTTTTTATTCTTTAATATTTAATCTATACATTTAAAATAAATATATCAAATACAATTTTTATATTTTAAATATAAAAAAAAATAATTTGATCAATGAAAAGTATAGAAAGACGATATTAAAGAAAAAAAAATCTATACATTCTTTCCTTAAATAAATTATATTATTTTATTATAAATGTATGTGTGTCTTGTACTTATTTTATTTTCACTTTTTTTAGCATATTTCAAATTCTATAAATGTGTGTGTATCATCATCTATTCGCAGATTTTCCATTTTTTATCCTTAAAATTATATATATATATATATATATATATATATATATATACATATATATATATATATATATATATATATATATATATATATATATATCGATTTTCCGAATTTTTTTTCGATATCGGAAAATTACACGCGTGACATGTCAAGTTGAAATATTGAAAGGAGAAAAAAAAATAGATAAAAGTGGATGAAAAAGTGCGGACGGCGGTTTCACAGTTTAATTTCGTCTAATTAAGCTGTTCCAATTAGCGATGTTGTGCTTAATTAAGCTTTCCGCTTAGTTTGTTATATATGTATAAGTGTCGTTTTCTCTAATTATTAGATAATCGTAAAGCTTCTCTTGCACTAATGCTTAATTGTAGACGAATTTCAATTAAAAGCTTGTAAGTATTCCTCAATGTTGCTATGCTATAACTCGCTTTATTGTTGTTTAAGTCGTATTTGTGATTCTTGAATATTTATATATTATATTTATATATTATATAAGTTTCTTTTCTTCACGATTTACATATTATTTTGGAATTTGGGTGGAATTTTCTCATCTATTAGCATTTTCGATCATTCCGTATTTCACATGATTGTTTATCACGATTGATATTGGACTTCATGTTTAAAACATTATATTTTGTACATATATAAATACATAAAAATAATAAAGTTTACTCATAGTTTTGTTCCTTTCCTTTTCCCCCCCCCCCTCCTCCTTTCCTTATATCTTAATCGGTTCTGTGTTTTATAAAAAATACACATTGAACTCTCATTATGTATTAAAACGTAATTAGATGAACACACCTTTCGATATCTAAAAAAAAAACAATACTTTAAAATATTCGAAATGAATTTAAAAAAAAACCGAAGAAATATTTCCAAAAAATTAAAAATAATAAAGTAAAAAAAATTCGAAAGCTTGTCGTTTATTCTAAAGTTGAAATTTTTGGATTGATCGTCCATTGATTACAATCGCAATTGAGAACATTGAGGTTTATACAAGGTAATTTATATAAATTAGTCGATTTTTCTGCATTTAAGTTGTTATAAAAAAAATATATATATATATATATATATATATATTTACATTAATATATTAATATGAATATTTATATACATATATAAATGTAATTTACATACAGGACGGCCCAAAAAGAACTAACGATACCCTATATAATTCATAAGATGAATAACTTCTGATGTGTTGTGAACCCTTTGAATAAACAGAAACCCTTCTTTAATTTGCATAACTGAAACGAAAACACATCGAGACTATAAACTTCGCATACATAATTTAAACACAGAAGATATTGAACTTATGAAACGGAGTATTCGTTTTTCATTTTTTTTTTTTGGTACATTCTGTAGATGAAATGTGTAATTCAACAACGCATCACTCACTATTATTATAATCGTTATAATGATATATTTGAATGAAAACATGAACGTTTCGATTATATGTTTATATAAATTTATAAGGGTGCTTGTTCCCATAAACATGTGTGATTGAGAATAAATTTTTCCACTGCAATATTTATTTCTTAATAATAATAATAATAATAAAAATAATTATAATAGAAAATGTTTTTACATCGTTGACATGTACTGTAATTTTAGTGTTGTAAAAGCACTCCCATGTATTCTTTACATGCACTCAGTTAGTGTTAACACCTTAGTGTTATATCTCAATAATGAATGGTATGAACATATTAATGAGATATAACTGTTACAATATATATATATATATATATATATATATATATATATATATATATATATATATACCATATATATATATATATATATTTATATATATATATATATATTTATATATATATATATATATATATATATATATATATATATATATATATATATATATATGTATATATTAAAATAAAAATCAGGAAGTAATTATTATTTTTTAATGTTTACCAAGCATGCCTTCTTTGAATAAATAAATAAATAAATAATTAAAAAAAAATACAAATTACGAAATCACTGAAAATAACTAGAGACAACGACACATATTGCATATTTGATTAATCATTAATTTTTACCCAAAAAAACCTTATTTATAGCTTAATGTTACAAAATCCTATTTAAAAAAAAATGTCTAGATTTTATGAATTACTATTTTAGCTTATAAGTGATGAAAAATTAACATATATATATTATATATATATTGCTTTAAGCTTAATGCTATTTAGCGACTCATAGTTAAACATATACATATATCTATATATATATATATATATATATATGTATATTTACACTTTGGTGCATAAAAAAAGACTTACCTAAATTCTCGAATCAAAATTTCAGCTTGTAAAGTAAAACATCACACTTTAAATAAATGAAAAAAGTAATTAACACTGATTTTAACACGTTTTTTTTTTGCACGGCAGTGTACATATATGTATATATATATATATATATATATATATATATATATATATATATATATATATATATATGACTCAAAAAAAATAAAATAAAACGCATGAATTTAATAAATATAGACTATATACATGTTCTATATGGTCTGTGCGAAATTATTGTTATTTGAACATTAGTAGTTATTCATTACACTTGTAATATTAAGGGTATATTTATACATATATATATTTATTTGAACAATATATGTGTATCGGTGTATACAAAAAAAAAATGTTTGTATATGCTATTTAAATATACATGTATATTGTTAAATATTTATTTTCAATGATGAAAATTTAACGTGACTTTCTTCTGATTTTTCTATTTTCTTCGGGAGTACAATGACAAAATGAATAGTGCATACGTTGTGTAATTTTCAATATTCGCATATTGTTTCAATATTTATTGATTTATTTACATATATAAAAATACAAAATATATTAAAAAAAAATATTCTTTACATTTATATTATTAAAATAAGTATTATTAATATTTTTTCTTTGTTATTATCAATATCTTTATATTATTATTATTATTATAATTATATAAATTTGCTGATTTTCGTACGTTCATTTCAGTTGTGTTTGTATGTGAAGTTTAATTAAATGAATTGAGTACTAATAGTTATTAGTAATTAGAGATTACCATTTTTATGCGTTACTAAACATAATTTGTAAAAATGGTAGATCTACGCGTTGTTAAATAATAATTAATAATAAATAAACAATATTGTACCACTGAATTTTTTTTCTAGTCATTTTCAAACCAACTCTGTTATTTTCTTTCGTTGTCGTTTTTCTACCATCTTCTCTAATTTGTCACACTGCTCCACATTTCTTTCACCTTATTCGTTATATCCTTAAAAAAATTTGAGAAATTACTCATTATTTTTGTTAGCGTGTCTTCGCTTTCTTCGATTCCTCCAAATTTTCCCATTAAATTATCCCAAGTTAATTTTTCATTGGAATAATCTTTTAAATCTTCGCCAGCTTCATTTGAACACCGACTGACATTTTTGTTATCAATCTCTATACTATCATCTACAATCGTATTATTATCACTAAGATTCCATTCAAAAATATCTTTTTTAATAGATTTATTTTTATTCTGAGCAGTGATATCTATTCTGGGAATTTCATTTTCGATGTCATTATTGATTTTATTATTATAAGTCATGATGAAGCGTTTCTTTCGTATTAATTTTTTTACATTATTTATATTTTTTTCTGCATTTCTACTACTCAATTTCATAAAATCCAAAGCTCTCTTTCTTTTATTTCTTGGAAATTTACGTTGAAAATCATGATCGTCGTCTTTTAATTTGATAAATTCAATATCATCCATTGGTATGTCTCTCTTAATAATTTTTGGTTTAGCAGCTTTAAGTTTGGTCTTCAAATCAAATTCAGCAATTCTAGCTTTAATCTTGTTCTTCAACTTCTTTAATTTAATTTTACTTTTAATTAATTCATTTTTTAGAAAAAGTTCTGGATCTTTAACACCCCTTAATGGTGACAGCATTTCAGGATCACCTTCGCTTAAAGCAACAAATTCCTCACCATATAAATGAGAATCAGCTGTTTCATTTAAATTATGTAATATTTCACGAGCCCTTTCAATAAGTTCATCTAATGACTGTTTTGTATTTTTTACATCTAATTTTGATAATTTTGGTAACTTTGGAGATATCAATGCTCCCAATTTTGATTCCAATTCTTCACTTGATATATTTTTTGTATCTATATCTTCCACATTTTCCAAATTAGATTTGTCCACATTATCTAAACTAGATGTGTTTAAAATCTCAATATCCTTAACGTCTTCCAAATTTCTTATAACCCTAATTAATGGCTCTAAAGTGCTACTTTCGACGCTTTGACTTTCCTGACTAGAAATTCCAAATGTTTTATTCAATTGAAGTAGTCCATGTTCAACTTCAAGAAATTTATCTTCGAGATCAATTATTGCAGCTAATTGTCCCAACACTTTAAAAACCTCACTGTAATGTGAATATGGTCCCATTTCCTTGGCAGTTTTTAAAATACGTTGTCTAACAGAGTCATCGTTATCTTCAGGGATTGATTTATTATCACTTTGTTCATCGGGTTCTTTTTCCTTTAAATTTGTGTTTTCCACTGATCTTTTACTTCGGAAACGTTCCGCCGACTTTATATTTCCAAGAATTAAATCTTGCAATATTATTGCTGTGTCTTCAGCTTGAAGACGCTTATGTTTTAAATCTCTATACATAATTCTTTTAGGTGAACCATCCTTATTTGAACACAGATCTATATTAGTATTAGTAATTACGAAGAACGAAACTGATTTAGGTGGAAGTAAAGCATATGCATCTTCAAGTGAAGGCAATTCTTCCATGTTGGGTTGTATATCACCTTCAGAAATCATTTCATCTCCATTCACATACAATTTACTAAAACATATTTCAAAAAAATATATATAACATAAAGTTATTTTAAAAATAAAATGATTTATTTTTTAATTGTTTACCTGTTATTCATGTATAGTATGAACGACATTATATCACCACCATTTTCTTTCAAAGATATATTAAATCGTACGTTAATTTCTGTGTCTCCTGTATTTATTGCGAACAAAGATATTCCATTTTCTATTCTTCCACTGGGTAATGTAGCACAATGACCATATATTGACACTTTTTCTGATTCACTGTCTTGTGACTGAACTGACAATTTTAACACTTCTGGTCCAATGAAACTTTTATGTATTAATGAAATATAATAGCTCTATAAATAAATAAATTAACTTAAAATTATTTCATTAATAAAAAATATAATGATTATATAAAAATATAAATATACTAATGATAAAGTATTCATCTCTTCTTCATCTAATTCTTTGAAAACTGCAGAATATCCTTGTTTAGCTGCTTCGCCTAAAGTGTGCAACCATTGAAATGCTTTTTCCTCTTCATTTTTACCAGTAGTTTGATAATTTTTCCATAAATTAATATTGTTTTCCCACGAATTCCATTTCCATCTAGTTACATTAAAGTTTGCTAAATTGCTTAGCAAATCCTCTGAGAACCTGAATCAAGAAAAAATGATTTAAACAGTTGTAAACTAAATAATTTTAATAAAATGAAAACTGCCTTACGTATTGAAATTCATAGAATCGACAAGGTAAGTAGAATTCCATATAAAGTTTATTATATCATCTTCTGTACTTTTATTAGAACATTTGAATACATCATCACTAGAAATTTTCCAACTACCATTTCTGCCATATTTATAAGCATCGATTATTATTTTCAGTGCTTTTAAATCATCAGCGTATGCTTTGAGAGATTGTTTTTCACAATCTATAAATAAATATATAATAAAAATGAATAATTATACAAAACTTCAAAAATAATAAAAATATTATACACACCATAGTTCAATATCCAAACACAATTATCCAAATTTGATTTTTCAGCTATTGTAAATATTTTGATTGCATGTTCAGGATTCCAATTACCATTCGACAGTCTTTCACTATTATCCAATGTTAAAACAGGAATTATATTTCTATTTTTAATCCATTTCACGAAATTTCCCCATTTCTCAATATTCAACAACTGACTGCTTAACAGATTTCCTCTATTTATATTACTTTTCATGTCATATTTCGTCTCCAACTTGAAAGTTGTTTGATTTGCATTTATATCTTTTAAAGGTGATCCACCAATTTTAATAAAAGCTGGTGCCAGTGAATTGGCCATACATAAACATTCTTTTCTGTAATAAAACAAATAAATTAAATTAAAAAATATATATAATAAAATAAATAATATATTTTTCTTACCCTCCATTTTCTTCTACCAAGATATTATAATCGACTTCAAAACTGATAAATTTATCACTAATAATATTTTCTACTATATCACTGTTCACATCTACGTTAATTTCAGATAAACAAAATATTCCGCGTAATAAAAATATATAAGAAATTATAATTGATATTTTAAAATACATTTTATCACCATGTCATTCGATAAGACGTGGTAAAATGATTTCTACAACTTTTTCTATTCAGTAATAAAACAGCCTTTTATATATATATATGCGATTGTTCGTATAATTGCTTCATACTTCCTATATAAAATGTTTTGTTTACATCCGCAAAGCGATGCTTAATTTAAAAAAAATGACAATGTTTTTTTTTTTTTAGAAAAGTGCTTACTAGCAATAATTTGTCATATTAAAAACAAATTTTTATTTCAATAAATATAAAAAAGTATGTTATTAAATAGTTCCGTTTAAAAATATTCGTTTTATATATTATCAAATAAAATTATTTCAAAGAACTGGTTAATATAAACTTATATAACAAACTGATAAGATATAAACAGATAAAAAATTGAATTCCAAAAACTATCATATTTACAACTAAATTCAGAAAAATAACGTTTTTGAAATGTTTTTTTTGCAGTCTAATATAATTAATTACATATATATTTCACAAATATTTTTTATAATTATATCAAAATATATTATATTATCAGTAAAATAATAGAAAAGTATTCATGAACAAATTATTTCAATTATATTTCTTCCTTTATCTTCTTTCTAATGGGATCAGAATCTAGGAATTCTTGATGTGGAGAAACTGGATCAACGCTGCTACTTCTACTAGTATGTGAAATATCACTAGCTAAATGAACAGGTGTTGAAGATCTTGATAGACGATTTTCCATATTATTAATATAATAACGAGATTGATTTTGTTGCAATATATAATTAGCTTCAAGATCTTGAGACTCGCATTGTATATTTGTTTCAGATTTCAAAGGATTATAATAAAAAGACTCTTGATTTTGTTGACTAAGACGTTTCAATACAGCCAAAAACTCCATCTTTGCATCCAATTTTTGCAAATCATTCAATTTCTTAAATGTTGGCACTAAAGAAAGTAGAAAATATTTATCTGCATCAATAATCTCATTGCTTTTTTCATTTAAAATGGTCAACAAAGACTCATCACGTGTTGATATTTTTTTAGCCTTTCTATCAATTTGCGATTGAATATTTATTGGTATATTTACTGATTGTTGATTTGATGAACTAAGATGAGGTATATTAAGATTATCTGGTAACTTTTCTGTCGTGTGTATTATATGAAAATCGTCTTCATTTTCTGAATTATCACCTTGAGTAATATTTGACTCTTCTATTGTGGGTAATAAAAATAACAACTGTTGAAAATAAATATATTTTCGTCTTTTTGTTGAAGATTGACCTGATGTTCTTTTCTTTTGTTTATTCAATTCTCTACGAAAACACGTTCTCAAATTTCTCCATCTACTTTGTAATTCTTTCCCTAAAAAAAAAAAAATATAATTGAGTAATGAAATGAAAGTATCAACCGTTTTATTTTATTATTATATTTAATAAAAAATTAAATTGAAATCAAAATTGTGTTATAATTCTATTTCTATAAATATTATAAGATTAAAAAAGTCTTACAATATGAAAAGATCAGACTAAATTATAAAATAAAATAATATATAAAAAATCTTCTTGTTCACCTTTAACCAATTTCTCATTAGGAGTCATATCTTGCCAATTAGGAATCATTATTTCACACACTTCATTCCAGAGATGAGAAATCAAGTTACGATCGGAGTGTTCGGGAAGATTAGTATTGTATATTGGAGGCTTACTTTGTACCACATGAATAAATTTTTCTGTCCAATCACCATTATCTTCAAATTCTATAAAATAAATAGCATATGCAGCCGTTTATAATAGTGAATAATTTATATAATAAAATAAAAAGGTAAATTAATATATACTTTTAAAATCATTACATATATTTGCATTATATTGAAATTGAAAATAAAGAATATATTAATATATATAATCACCTACCATGTTCTAGAGATGTTGGAGAGGACATATTTTTGTAATAAATATTAAATTTAAATTGATCATTCAACTATTTAATTGCAAGTAATTACAACTAAATTTAAGAAAATTAATCATAAATAATCCTGCAATTGAAACGTTAATTCGAGAACATAAATCTTCATCCTATTATTGTGTTGCTTCACAATTTTTTTTTAATTAAAATACATCCAACTAAACTGTTGCGCAACTGACAATCGCATGTCAATACTGGGTCTAAAAATACAAAAAAAAATGTTTTCGTTTTTTAAATTTAGTTATATAAATTTTATATTTGCTTCTTTAATACTTATATCATTCAGTTTAAATTAACTAATTTTAAATATTTTATATGTAATACATATAAAAAAAAACTTTACAATTAGTATAATTAATTTATAAACAAATTATTTATATTTAAAAAAAATTTAGACACAATATATATTGTCAAATATGATAAATAAATTATTTTTTATATAAAATATATTTATAAATATAGATTTTTGTCATAATTTTTTTAATTTTATTTACATTTTATATTAAAAATATTAATAATGTGTTTTTTTCTTATTTTAAAAGAAATATTTTAGAAAAAATATGAAACATATTTTGAAAATATTTCTCGAGTAAATAGATAAAAAATATGTTGTTTAGGCCATAAAATTATATTAGGAATGTGTCGTGCGAGTGTCAATCGGTGACGTTTTGTCGGCGACGATTAATCCGCTCGCTTTTTAGAGTGACGCTAATTGCATAAGTGAACCTGACTCCATCGCTCAGGAATTGAGGTGGAAAGGTTCCACTTCATCGTCATGATTTTCGGTAAACTATAACGTGACATACCTTTTCGTCGAACCTTACATTTTTTGCGCTTATCTTTTTTGCACAAACATCGCATTTGTTTCACTCCTCATTCTCCTAATTGTATTACTTCTTCTGATTCTTAATAATAATCATAAAATGCTAACGATATATTTTGTTTATATTTAATTAATCTATTATTACATTATCAGAAATTAGCATATCGACTATAACACAATACTCTTCATAACCTAAACTTTATTTAGCCAATTTCCTTGTCTATGCTTAGTGATTCATTGAATTGCCAATTCATTTTGTATATACTTGTCACGTCTTCAATTTTTACACAAAAATTAGAAATTCATCAAATCTGTTTACTATGGAAACAACAGCACCTGTTAACAACAGGTACACGTTATTTATATATAACAAATATTGGTTATAAACGATAATTTTTGTTTTACATTTATCAATTGTTTATTTTTGCATTGTATATGCAATATAAATATTATAATCTTATTGAATTGCATATATATATATATATATATATATATATATATATATATATATATATATATATATATATTGATCATCATTTTTCACTTAACTACATTAGATATGAAATAATATATGATTAATGTATTTAATATTTCATTAGATAAAATTAAATTGAATTATGCTCTTAAAAAGTATTTTTTTTTACATTTAGATTTTTTAATAATCCGATATTAGTAGCGAAACTTTTTATATAATAATATATTTTTATTGGTTTTTATTATTTCACGATAACTGATTTGTCATTGTTGAAGTTTTTTTTTACATTATATGGGTTTTTGTTATTTAATAGAAAAAAAATGTTCATATTTTGTCCTGTTTTATATTCTTGAATAACATATATATTATATGTGCTAATGATTCCTAAAATGATCACTGTTTTTCAATGAGATATCTAAAGTTTGAAATAATTATAAAACGGCCGAGTCTGATTAGTGAAACATCAGTGAGGATTAAATATTAATTACGTCATACTAACCAAGCTCAAACAAAACAGATTATAAATTGTAAAATACTGGATGTATCTTATTATCTAGATTGTCACACTATTTGGACTCAATTGTATTTTATATTTTCGGAAATGTTTCAGCAATATCAGTTTTAACTTTTTGTTTTAAGTTTTTTAATATCCTCAGTATAACTTCTTTTTATATTCGAATTTTAAAATTATATATATATATATATATATTATTTATAACTTACTAATTATCTACAAGGAGTTGTTTCTTTAAATTATATATAAAAATACATTCCTTATGATAATGTAAAATTAATAATATTAACATATACATATATTGTATATTATATACTGATATTGCGCTATTACTTTTTTTAATCAATTCAATTTTCAAAAGAATGCACTAATTTTCCTTGGAAATATATCTAAAACTGCTTTTGAATACCGTTTTTTTATTAACGTTTATTTCTACGATAAGAAATATTACACGACTCTGCTAATAAATTATCTCTTAATTTCTTATTAGTGTGTTTTGTTTTGCGTATATGTATTTGTGTATATTTAAATTTATATATTTTAAATTATCATATTTAGTAATATGTAACGAAAATTAAATTGCGTACTTGCAGTTTTAAATTGGGATTTATTCGTATACTGTACCTCTTCAGTAATCTTTATTTCAAATATTTTTATTAACTAAAATATATAACATTTGCTAAAATCAATTTCTAAAATCATTATTTTACATATTGGTAAAAAAAAATGCAACAGTTTGCTTTTTATCGATAGTTTTATCACTTTATTTAGGTCGAATTTCTGCTGTATTTTATTTTTTTAATTAAATCACATATTCTCGATTATTTGCATTATCTAACTTGATATAATGTTTGACTTTATGCAATAATATTTTGAAATAAATTTATCAAAAAGAAATAACGGAAACTATTATTAGCATTGATTTCTAACATAAAATTTTACATTATCATTTACCATTATCAGCACTTTGTAATTTGTATGATTTCTTAATTTATTATATCTTTTTTACAGTTAATAAAAACATGATTTACATAAACAGTAAATTAATGTAAATAATATTTCTATCAAGTATAAATATTATATAGCAATTTTATCATCAAATTTGCGCACCAATAGTTTGAAATATTTTTTGTAATTTTATATAAATTAAAAAAAATAAGTTTATAATTACTATATATATATATATATATATATATATATATATATATATATATATATATATAAGACCTGTAGTTTTTTTTAAATTAAGTTTTCTGAAGAAATAATATGTGTATAATAAGTAGATTATATGTGTATAATAGTTGTTTTTCTTTTTTTCAGATAACATATTTAATTTATGAAAATTAGAAATCTCGAAGTCGGATCCTTATAATGGAAGACAGTGATAAAAATAATGATTCTAAAAAATCAGATCTTTCTATGCCAACTAAACTTTGTGGCGTTTGTGGCGATAAAGCTCTTGGCTACAATTTTAAAGCGATTTCTTGTGAGAGTTGTAAAGCATTTTTCCGAAGAAATGCTCTTCTTAGTAAAGAATTTAAATGTCCATTTAAAGAACAATGTCAAATTACTGTACTAACAAGGAGATTTTGTCAAAAATGTCGATTAGAGAAATGTTTTTCCATTGGTATGTCCAAAGAATGCATCATGTCTGAGGAAGACAGAAATCATAAAAGACAAAAAATTGCTGAAAACAGAGTTAAAAGAAAAAACAAAATTATAGAAGATGATGTTTCTAGTTCTAAATTAATAAAACGGGAAGACGACGACTCTGTGATTCCTGACAGTAGTCTTAAACAAGCTGCATTGAATGATCAAGACAGTCACTCAAGTTGCGAACACAAAGTTAACTGTTGCTATTCAAATTATTACGAAAATTCTGTAGGGTCCAACAATCAAACAGTCAGCGTTATTAAAAACAATGGCAATCCATGTGAAAATAATACGTCTGAAACCAATTGCGATCAAAGTAGGAATATGCTGAAAAAATCATTTTCTATGCCTATCGAATTTGGTTCCAATTCAGAAAATCTTCCTCTAGCTTCTCTACAATCCCATGCCAGTTTATCATTTGATCACGTTTATTCTAATGGTGCTCAACATCACATAGACAATTTAAATAATGAACATGGGCTTTACAATGGAAGAGAACATGATAACACAATGATTCGTTCAATATTAACAACTTCACCTCCTTCGGAAGACACATCCAAATTATTTGCTGCTCTCACAAACAGTAATCAAGTGCAACAACAGGTCTGCGATAATAGTACAGAATCGCATAGTCGCGATTCACATCAAAAAACTGATGTTGCTCGTGACGTTCTTCAAGATGTTGAAAAGTGCATAAACAATTACTTTTTAATATCGTATTAATTATCATTCTTTAATAAACTCAATTAAATTTAAACATTTTTACTAGGATACAAGTTGAACCGAAATCAATGCAATTGATCTTATGTGAAGCGATAAAATTAGAATTTGAGACATACACATCTCTTGCTCAAATAAACAGTTCTAGTCGTGAATTAAACGATGCTGAAAGAGCCCGACTGAATGAATTAATTGTTGCAAATAAAGCTCTTTTGGCACCACTTGACGATTACATGACAAATTTGATGAGTGATGAATGTAGATTTAAGGTAATTATAAATATCTAGTTTTATATTACTTACTTTTAAAAAAATCCCTTAGATCCTTTTCTAATCTTCAAAGATCCACACAAAATTCATAAGACTTCCTTTATTAATCCCTAATCTGTATCTCTTTATGTATATAAGCCATAGAAAATTCTTCTGACTTCAGCCATCACAAGGACAAAATGACCCGATGCTTCTAAGTATAATTAATTTAACAGCTGTTGCTATTAAACGACTTATAAAAATGGCAAAAAAAATAAATGCATTTAAAAATATGTGTGAAGAAGATCAGGTCGCTTTATTGAAAGGTGGTTGTACTGAAATGATGATACTTCGTAGTACAATGACATATGATTGTGCCAGAGATACTTGGAAGGTAGCGTTTTCAAATATTTTATTAATGTATTTAATTTATTTTTATACATTTATATTTATTTAAATTACAGGTTCCACATTCTCAAGAATCACTTAGTAGTATAAAGGCTGACGTTTTAAAATTAGCTAAAGGAAATATATATCAAGAACATGATCGTTTCGTTAGAACATTTGACCCAAAATGGAGAACCGATGAAAATATTATTCTTATTATGAGTGCAATAGTTTTATTTACGCCAAATAGACCAAGAGTTGTACATTCAGATGTTATTAAATTAGAACAAGTAATTAAATTGAAATCTATTAACATTTAACATGTATATATTTTGTTATATTATTATTACTTTTTATTTTTAGAATTCATATTATTATTTGTTAAGACGTTATTTGGAAAGTGTTTATCCAGGATGTGAAGCTAAATCGACATTTTTAAAATTGATACAAAAAATTATGGAACTACAAAAATTAGCTGAAGAGGTGATCGGTGTATATTTAGATGTTAATCCAAGCCATGTTGAACCATTGCTCATCGAGATATTTGATCTTAAACAACAGCATTGATGTGCAATATTCATTTATATCATTAGTTAATATATATATCTCATTTACCGATTTGTTTATATATATATATATATATATATATATATATATATATATATATATATATATATATATATATATATATATATATATATATATATATGAAAACAAATCGGTGAATGAGAAAGTTAGTGTAAAAAATAAACACTGGATATGTTTATAAAGGTTTTTTTCTGTATATACTTAGTAAATGAGAATAGATACATCGCGTAACTGTTATCCATTATTGTTATCGTTAATTATTTTGATTTATTATATTTACATTTAGATAAATATTTGATATATTATAGACTTTAAATATTTTACATAGATATACCCAGAAAAGAAACGAAAACTTTGTCACAAATGTTTGAAGAAATTTGTGTATATGTAATATTTTTAAGTGTATCGTGTTTTTTTTTTAATCGTGTATAATTATATTTTTTTATTATACATTTCTGATGGATGCCAAAGTTATGTACATATGTTTATGTAAAACTTGATTTCCTTTTTTATTTTACTAATTATCTTCATTTACTTTGTAGGTATACCCACCCTTACATTTTATATCGATAAATATAATATGTACTAGTTTTCGTTAGTGCCATAATTATATAAGTGATTAATTTAACATATAAAATTTGATCTCTTTTTTTCTTAATTTTTGTTATATTTCAGAATTTAGAATTGACAACATATAATTATTTATATATGTGTTTTATTCATAATTTAACATTCCTCTCTATATATATGTATTTATAATTGTTGTTAACTCTACTAGTATATTTTATTTTTATCTTTATTATATTGTGATATAACATCTATATACGAAAAAAATCCTTTTGTTAATTTATAAATTATTAATTTTATTTGTCTTCTGATATATTTATCATTTTTATATTAAAATCTTATTCCCAGTCCCATAGATTATAGATTTTACAATAATTCATATATTTTCTATTTTCAGAAGTAAAATTATATTTTTATATTTTTACATACTAAATGTAAAAAAAAGTACAATGTGATTGTTTTGTCAATATATATTATGAATACATAAAACGAACTAAGGGTAGAAATATGCCATCAATATATTTTATCTGGAATTTTTCAAATTTCACCTGTTATTTCATTTTTAGTACACAATAAATTTTATGATATATTTTTATTTTCAAAATTATATTATAGTAAATGATTTTTATAGTTTCCGCTTTAAGTCGAAGGATACAGAATAAGAATTATATTAATTATTATTAAGTAAATGGATATGTAACAATATATATATATATATATATATATATATATATATATATATACATGTTTGATTAACTTTTATATATTTCTAATAATATAAGCTTTATATGTCTTTATATGTATAAGCAGTAGTTCGATTTGAGTGAAAGTTGCTTTTAAATGTGGTTTAATTATTTTTTACAAATAATTATAGTTAAAAGTGCCTTAAAATTATATACTTGTTCATATATATTTGGGCATCTGTAATATATTATGATAATTCATTTTAAATATGTAAACGAATGTTTTTATAATATAGAAATATATTATGTGTTTTTAAATAATTTTTTAATATTTTTTCCTTTACATAATAATTTTGGTCATCTATAGAATATTTTCTTTAGTATTAGTACATTTAATTTATGGATTTACTATAGTTTGATAAATATTCAATAGATGTCTATTAATTTATATATAATTAACATTTAATTATATATATAATGTAGATATATTTGTAATTACAATTTCTAAATTACTTTATTATTCCAGCATCTTGAGCGATATGATTATTATTATTATTATTCTATGTTATGCATTTATCAAGTGGTTCTTAAGAAGAATTGTAAATGCATAACGATGAACTACAATATTTCTGATATATATATTTTATTAACTTTTAAAACTTAACAGTCATTTACTTTGATGCAATTCATATAATAAAATAATATGTTACATACGTATCATGAATAATAATATACATATCAATGTTGTATAGGCGTTTTATTATCAGAATGAATTTACATATTCGTTTAATTGGAACGAGTCGTTCTCGTTTGACATTCTGTCTTGTTATTTCTTGCCATTCTTTCTGGCTGTCAAACACAAAGGCGACGAAGACCACCCCCCAGTTTTCTTTCAACCACCTCCAACACACTTAAGCCCCCATCGAAACGCCGGGTTCTCATTCTCGTCTCCGGGAAAGGCTTCCAAAACCATCCCACCAGAAGCCACCCGGTGCCCAGAAAGAATGCGAAACAAATAAAGAGGACCGTCCACGACCGGCACCACCCTCGCGGAGACCAGCTTTTGCCACCCTTCATCACCCATTCTTCCATACTTCTCTCTTTTTTATATATATATACCTTTCTCTCTCTTGTGACGGTCGTTATGACCTCTTTTCTGTGTTTGATGGGAAAAATATTACAATTAGACGACGATAACGGCGACTACGTTTCCTTTCTTTCTTCATATCGTATAAATAAAAGTTGTATACATTTTCATGCGATATAAATACTTTATTTTAAAGGTTTGAAATGATGAACTTATTTACTCGCTTATTTATATAATCAAAATACATGTTTGTGACAGCAATCATTTCTGCATTAAAAATATATATTTTTATATAAGAGAGGAATATAAAAAGTTAGACAATTTACATTACTTTTTGACGCAATTTCAATTTTATTCCATATACCATACTTCTAAGATTCCGGACCAACTTTTAAACTTTTTCATCATAAAAGGTGATAATTTGATAGTTATATCCGAACTATATAAAAGATATTTAGCAATATACCATATACAACTATTAATTGTTGACTGAAATTAAAATAATTAGATCTCTTTCGTGGAATTCGACTCTTGTATTTCCTGAAACAATAAATTCAACTAATAAAACTTTTTATTGATCACAAAACACTAAATATAATTGATCACAAAGCAAAAAATATAATGCGAAATAATTATATTAAGTTTCGTTTGAAAAATAAAATACCCTTAATTAAGAACAACATATATATTATTATATGATCATAAATAAACCGTTGGCATTTTCGAGCAACCCTTCTCTATGCGAAAATATATCTTAGCATCTGCGAAGTTTTTCCGAAATTTTCGAATCGTACGAAAAGTTGCGCGGCCCGATGATTATTTTTTCCGGCGACTTAATTTTTTCGTTTAATTTCATTTCATTATTTCGCATTCCCGATTCTATTTTCATGGACAATGGAGTCCATGGTAACAATATTTCCACTTTTGCACAGACTTCCGGCGAGCCTCATACTTTCTTTCTTCTTCGGCGAACCCTCCTCGATAGAGACTCCCCTCTCAATATCCCGCTCGCCCCTCGCAGCCCCTCGCCTCCGGCTAGCTCAATCTATTTGTCTCTCTTTTGTTGTATTTTTATTCATTTCTGTCCATTTATGTAAAGTAAAATTCAGTGAAAAGTACAATCAAGCTCAAAATTATGTGTACATTATTGAAATTATTTTTTCTCTCATATTCATCCAATTTCCATTCTGATATATTTATATATTTGCCCATAATTCTAATTTATTTTAATATTTCAAACCTCTAGTCCAATTCTACAAGCCATATAATATTGTTATATTAAAAAATATAATATCTGACTATATACATTCTAAATTTTATCTTATAAATAATTTTTTCATCCTTTTGATCATTTATCCGTTCTTCTAAATTCTTGATAAAATGTATTTTTAAATTCACAATGATTCCATTTATCTCTTCTCTGCTAGTAAGATTAATATTAATACAGTTAAATTTATCTAAATCAGTACATTTTATTGTAAAACGTTATATTATTAACTACTCGTGTGATTATCAATTTCTCTCAACTATTGTGTCTATCAAAAATTCTGATACAAAGAATCAATACTTAAATATCTATAATATTTTTCAGAAATAATACCTTAAAAAATGTAAACACAAATATTTAAAATATGTAGCTAAGGATGTTATTAATATTTCTAAACTCATCATATCATATAGTTTATATTATAAATTGTGTTACTGATCTGTCACTATTGTCTCGATTATAAATTAAATTACTTATAAATATTTAATCTGATTTAGCTTATTATTATGTTAGTAAGAATTGTATATAGAAAAAAAATATTTTAACATACTTAGAATATATATATAAATAGATGATTACAGACAAAATACTTCAGTCGCAAGTGTCTCGAAAGGGAAATTCGCGAAATAAACGTATTATTTACATTTTATTTATTCTAAAAACGAAAGACGACGCCATTATTATTAATGATTGACGTTTGCATCGCGAGACTGAGCTTATGAAAATTTCACTAGCGCAGCAACTGACATTAATTAATTAATGTTGACCGTTTCGCGCACTTTGAGCCACGGTGTCCTTTCTTTCTGATACTGTCCTCTCATTATGAACTCTTCCATGCCATTGTCTTTTTAGTGCTGCCTTCCCGATTGCTTTTATTGTGGACACCAGAAATAGAAGGCGGCTCCTGCTCAACAAAGACGAAGTTATACACGTTTATTACCCTTGGCGGAAAAAGGACGCAGATTTTCCTCGTGTATGTGTATTTTTATAAGTATTTATATTATATATATATATATATATATATATATATATATATGTGTGTGTGTGTGTATGTGTGTGTGTGTGTAATGTGCTCTTCTATCGCTTTGCTTGTGAAAGAAATTTTCTTTTTGTCTCGATGTTTATTTTATAAAATGGACGCAACTGTGAAATCATATTAACTGCGTAAAAAAATGTGTGTATCTTTTTGTTTTATATTGCATTTAAAATACATTATGATAATGTATTATTTTATATTATATTGATATTTGTGATACAAATTATGTGAATTATTTTAAAAAAATTTAATGCTATATATAATAAGATGGAATTCGATATATAAAATATTGTATTTTTTAATGTGATATATGTATATATATGATTAAAATTGAAGTAGAATATTATACATATATTAATATAATATATTGAAAAAAATATCTAAATTATCATATAATATATTGATTAAAAATTTCGCACTTACCTAATTATTATATAGAAATGTAGTAAATTTCAAGGATATTTAAAATAAAAACAATTTCTTTTATATTAATAAAAATATATTTGATTTTTTTTTTTAATCCGATTTATAATTTTATATTATTAATTAAATATTCATTTTTCGATATTACTAATTAAATTAATTAAAAAATCTCTTCTAAATGAATGATCCAATTCTGTGAACAAAATAACAGAAAGTAATATTAATATTATTTATTTAATTGAAAAATAAAATAAATAAAATGTCAGAATTAATTATAACAGATATATTTTAATTATAATAGACTTTATATAAGATTTTTTTACACAGTCTTTATAATCTTAATATATTGTGTAATAATATATTAATCATTTATCTTTAAGAAAATGACATTTTATACTTTAAAAAAAATATGCAGAATATATTACGGATATTTAAACTCGAAACATGTTGTGCATTTAACAAACATTTTATCAACTAAATCAGCGACACTCAACAATTCGCAGCTCTTTAATTTTAAATTTTTTTATGTAATTATTTTTTAATAAAATATTTAAATAAAATTGTTTATAAATTTTATTAATATAAATATATTATGAAATATAGATTTTTTCTTTGAAAAACATGTTAAAAACTTTTGTAAAGTTTGTAGTATACTAATAAGAAATGTAGATAAATATTCTTTTGTAAAAAAATATTTTATAATATAGTTAAAATGAACATCTATTCCATGTAAAAGAAATTTATATTAATTTAAAAATTTTAATTTTTTTATATTATTTATAATAAATTCAATGTTTTTAGTATTAAATTATTATTAAATATTATTTATTTTTTAATTTGACAATCAATATCGTTATAAATTTGAAAAATATGTATATATAATATTTTATTTTCATATTTAATTTATAAAAAAATAAATTTTACTTGTAAAAAATATTACAGACTTATTTATAACGATTGAATTTCACTATGCAAAATTTCCACGTTCGATCGGAAAAATATAAACAAACATGGATTTTCACGTCGAATAAGAAGTATCGCCCTGTTCGCAATCCACCAAACAGAAATGGGGGGACGGGATGGGCAGGGGGGAGGTAGGGGGGGGGGTCGAAATGCCAAAAAAGATTTTATTTTCGAGATTAGCGCAGCCTATCTATACGGATAGATCCGTCCGTTCATTTCCATTTTAAAAGGACACCGAAGGGTGAATAAAGAAACGCAAAATTTCTCACAAAAACCGCCACCATCATCCGCCCATCGTCGAAAATCCCCCAATTCTGTCGTGCCCCACCCACAAAAAGCTCGTAGCAGCCGTCCCCCAACATTTCTTCTTCTTCCATCTTCAATTTCTTACAGAACCGATTTTCATCATCCTTTTTTTTTATACGAGGGGACGAAAGCCGAAGTCGTCGAGAACGACCGCCCTCCATTTTTGCACCAGACCTCCCCGTACCTCTAGTTTCCAACCCCTAGAATCGGCCTCCTCGTCCATTTTCCATTTTCGCAGACGGGTTATACGGGCGCTTCTTTCGGCTTCCGTTTGTCCCCTTTGCCGCCTTCTTCGGATTTCTTATACTTCTTCACGAAGGGCAATTGCGAAAAAGCGAATTTATACTTAAATTTGTGTACGGGACCCCTAAATGCGTCACCTCATTTCTTTAATATATATATATATATATATATATATATATATATATATATATATATATATATATATATATTCCCTTTTCTCTACTTACAAAAAAAAAAAACACCACCGTTTTCAAACCCCCCGCGAGTCGATCTCTTCGATATTTAAATATTCTCTAAAAACGCTCGACGATCCCTCGACCGGAAAGAAATGACGGGAGGCCTCCCAAAAGAAAATGGGGGCGTTCGAAACGATGGGGTTTTCTGTAGAAAAAGGGGTAGAAGAAATGATGGCAGCTTACATTCGATTCAATGGCGTACAACATTATTAAAAAAAAACTTCTTTAATTCGACACTACAAAATAAATGCCTATCCAATAAGATAGATAATAACATATTTTTATGTATTATATTAATCAATAATAATATAATAATATTTAATACAAAATTATATATTGTAGAATATATTACATATAATTTTTTTTTTTTTGTATTGTAAATAAACAGATATTTAAATTTAATTATCAATATTACAATTTATTTTATTATTCCTATTATAATTTATGATATTATTATAAATTTAAAATTTAGAAAAAATTCTACACCGTCCCTGTTTTTTCGTGTATACATTTAGACCGGTAGAGAGAAGAAAAGTAGCAGAGAAAAGAAACGAAGGAAAAGCGAGCACTTTATATCGAGTGAGGCAAAGCACCATCGCCATCATCCCCTATTTTTACCACCCCTTGCCGCCGATAACGCCTCGCAAAAATCACTTTATATTTCTTTTTTTTTTTTCATAGTTCTATACTATAAAACGAAATCTCTAGATAGACATCACTGACTGGAATTATCAATAAAAACTTGCAATAACAACTTCAATTCAGAAATAAAAACGTTGTTTTATTGAAAAATAATCTTGAAAAAAAATATTTTTTTTATTATAAAATATTGTATTTATGCGTGATATAAAATGTATTAAAAAATGATAGCTATTCAGTAAATATAATATCGACAAATTAAATATAATATATGTGAATGAAAAATATTGCAGTGTATTAAAGCAATTAGAAGTTGCAATTGATAAAATAATTTAAAATTTGTAAATAAATTGATAGCTTTACAGTTCTTTCAAAGCTAAGATCTTTCTTTCAGATTTTTAGTTTTGATTTATTCTTTCACTCAATTTAATTTTTGGATTATATATTAAATTTTAAAATCGCATATATCATTTTATAGTACAAAAATATATAGAAATAATCAAAAGCGATTGTGATTAAAAATGTCTTGATATTTAAAAAGTAAATATTAAATATTTAAAGCTACATATATAAGGTTAATGTTGTTGGATTGATAATTTGATAATAATGGTTTCAAAACTGGGGTGCGCGTAATAAACGAATCGCTCGTGACATTTTAATGATTGATTTTTGTGTTCCTGTCTTTTTATTTTACAACTTTGAATATAAAATAATATTACAGAATATATGAAAAAAATACTTTTAATTTATTTAGATGATTATGTGAAGTTAAAAATATATATTCTGAATTGTTAAAACTAGATATAAAATACAAATTTTAGAATACTAATTTATTTTTTAGGTCAAGTCACCAAATTTACTTTTAACCTTTACAAAATATATTTTTGTTGAAAAATTTAATATATTTATAAATCAAATATTATCAGAAATTTGTTAACTAAAAAAAACGAATAAGCGAACTTTTGCATTACCATCGAATTAGATATTCAAATTTATATTTTTTTTTTTATATACAGAAATTCATGATAAATAATATTATTCATAAAATTAGTATTTCAATTCGTATAACGATGCCTATAAATTTAATTTAAGCAATTTCAATCACTAATGACCCACTTATATGGGACTTAGAGATGAATTGACACATGGGAATTCAACCCCATCCCCACAAAAGAGAACACCCTTAACGACAATCCGGTAAATCTGCTGTGACACGACACAAATGGCACTCTCGACGGGCCAAGATGGCACCTTCAAATAGCCCAAGATGTCCCCTTTTTTCGCCGAATTTAAACCTTAGAGAGAGGTGAAGGGATGGGCGGCGGCGGTCGGGTTTTAAAACCGGCGCGGGTTGAGAACAGGGACGAATCGGGGCGTTATTAAAAATGTGATCGATAATGTTGACTTTGGCAGGAGTTAAGGGCGGCTTCGGGGATGAAAAATGGTCCGAATGGAGAATACTCTAAAGAGGGGGGGAGATGTTTTGAAATTGGGGGGGATGAGTATATGGAGATGGGGCGATTCGACTCCATCTCTGGCCGAAGCCCATAATAATAAGCCCCCCACGTAATGAGATGTTTTCTTGCGTTGTGAGGGTAACGCGATACGCTCAATTATTATTTCGCTTTATTTTTATATTTTATTTCGCTCGAGCAAAATTTCATTTTTTTTTTAGATTTTTTTTCGTCGTTAAAAATATATTTTTAATTAAACCGAAATAATATATACATATTCATTCATAATATGAAATAAATTTATACGCGGTTCGTGAACTTTGTGACCTCTTTTTGACTCTCTCATTATAAATCTAAATAAGTTTAATATTGTTGTATAATAGAAATGAAGAAAAATTGTAAATTTTGAAAATCAAAAAAATAAAAAGATGACCGTCATGACGCCATGAGACAAAAATCACGAATTTATCAATGATCTGAATGACATATTTCATATATTTTTTTTCAATATGTAATAAAAATATCAAAGTCTCATTTAAGAGTATTATTATGAAACAAACCTCTTAAATACACATCGCAGTGGAAGTGATGACCTAAATAGTGCAATTGACTAAAGATTATGAGGTCACCGGTGACCTACACGGTTTTCAACATGTTACATATGAAAATATATATTTTCAAATAAATTTAAATCATAAAAAGACTTTCGTCAACGGCCATACCATGCTGAACACACCGGTTCTCGTCCGATCACTGAAGTTAAGCAGCATTGGGCGCGGTCAGTACTTGGATGGGTGACCGCCTGGGAACACCGCGTGCTGTTGGCCCCCCTTTTTAGACTTTCTTTTTTAAATATTTTTATATAAAAATAATATGTTAAAATGCACATATATATATATATATATATATATATATATATATATATATATATATATATATATATATATATATATATATATATATATATATATATATATATATATATATATATATATTATATAAACACTAGTAATTTCGAATAATTAAAATCGAATATAATTTAAATACTTTTAAAATTTTAAAATAGACATTTTTCAACATACCATCGAATAAAAGTCGATTTCTCAATAAGAGTTTAACTAATTAACGAAATTTTATAGAAAATAGTTCGAATATTTCACGATCGGATATGATAAATAATGAATTATTTTTTTGCTCTTTAAAAGTTCAATTATACATAATATGCATCGAAATATTTAATTTATAAATTTATCATTCATTATTATGAATATGAATGATTTTACGAAAAAAGAAATACGAGATGATGTAAATATTTTCATAAATATTTTACGTTTTGTTCAATGAAAATTTTTGTTTTTCATCAAAAATATCTTCTTTCTAAAGAATTCAGAATGTATGAATATTCATATAAAAGTAATTAATATTATGAATATATTAATAAAAAAAATATTCACAAATATTTTTATATATCATATTTAAAACTGAAATAAATTATATATTTTTTTAAATTATATAAATTTTAATAAATTTATATTAACAACAATAAAAATCAAACGAAATGCATTGCATGCATCGTCGATTTGAGAAAACAACATCAAAGGGTCCCGAAAATTTCCTAGGGTCCGCTTATCGTCGCCGTATCGAGAGTCCGATTTCTCTAGGGTAAAAGGGAATCCAAGGACCCGTCGTTTTTTGCAGGTCATAATAATAATAACGGAATGAAGAAAGACAACGGGTGCACTCTTGAACATCCGAAACGTCATTAGCGGCGGTGCTTTCTTATCTCTGTTGTATTGCTAATGAGTGCCACCCGACCGTCCCCTGAAAAACCACCCTCGGACCACTTTTTCAGACCTTACCACCACCAGTACCATCCCAGAAAACAACCACTCTTTTACCAACCCTTTACCCCGCAGCCACCGCCGCCCCCCCCATTCCCCTCGTCCCTGTTCGCCTTTCGACCATCTCCTTTCCATTCCCGAAAAGCCTTTTCTGTCCGATGGCTGGCCCTCCCACGATATACAGGGTAAACAAAAATATTGACCACAACTCAGTATGGTCATCGAGCATTTAACACTTACATCTGTACAAATATAAAACGATTATTATTTTTTAAATAAAAATATATATTTTATATATTTTTACCTAAAAATTAGCGATATAAAATTATTATATTATCATTTAGAAATATTTATAATTTCTTGAAAGTATTTGCAGTACAAAAATATTTAATTTATATGAAAAAAATATTTTTATGATATATATATATATATATATATATATATATATATATATATATATGGTGACGAAAAGTATTGTTAAAAGCGTGAAAGTCGTATAGCCAAAAAATATAGTATGATATAACTTGTTTATAGATATGTCAAAATCAAAGGAAATCAAAGCAACATTAGATGCTGAAATATTTTATATGAAATCATATAATGAAAAGTTAAACGTTCTCGTGATAAGGATCTATATTTTGTGTTGTAAAGATTATTTAAGATTAAATAGTGAAAATAAAGTAGCATTTGATGAAAAAAAAATACTATACTTCCACCTCTCATCGACAATAGCATTTTATACATATACGAATGTAATTTTATTCATATAAAATCAATCATTATTGAATTAATATATTATATATTATACTTCTATTCATCACTTTTAATATTTTTTTAATACAATATTTATTTATATTAAATTTGTAATAATATAATTAATTAAAAAAAAGGTTATTCGAAAGGCGTAGCGCTTTTAATTTGGAGCGCTTTTTTTTTCCTTCCATCTGTATTCTTCCCATTCCAACGTCGGCAGCTCCAGATACAAACCGTTCCCAGAAAGCCTCTTTTTCCCCTAAAAATACTGCTATTTACATTTTTAATTACCACTCTTCGGTAGCACGCTAAAGCCTTTTACTCGAAAGGTTTTTCTCTTAGCCGGCGCGCGGAATTTTTGGCGCTAATTTATTTTTCGGCCGGCTTATTGTTTGTTCGTGAACAAACACACACACACACACACACACACACATGCATACATACGTATATAAACGTATTTTTTTATTTTCAAATTAAACAATCCAAATTAAAACATTATTATTATAGAAATAATTAAAACTTTTCCACTGAATTAATTATAAATAATCGAATTATTCGTACACTCATATAAATTATATAATTATTATACAATAATATATTTCAATTACAAAAATATATTATATTTTTTTACAGATATAAAATATATGGTAAGCTTTAAAATGTAGTATTTAAATTTACGTACCTTAATTTCGTTGAACTTTTACAGTATTGGAAGTTTTCTTAGTCTTCTGACCGCTATATAAAACTTTCCAACTATCTTTGAATGTATTAAAAATACGCTATATTTCATAAGAGGCCATGGCCTCTATTTTGAATTCTATATATTTATATTTTTTTAATTTTATTACGATATTAAATTTATTATGAATTACTATGGTTTTTATAAGCTTTTAAAATTACTTCTCCGGAGTTTTAAGTTCAATTTATTTTATACGAGGTTGAGTCATCATTTTTTATATCTAATCATTATATATAATATTATTAATAGTTAAGAGTTTATCACTGTATTTCATAATCAATAATTAATAAATTCTTAATATATTATATACAAAAAATAGACAACTATACACATTAGCTCTTAAAATAAAATTAGTATAAAAATATTATAAATAAAATCAAACAGTAATTTCAGAATATTGAATTAATTTTGAATAAAATTAAATAAATAACTAATTTTATATATTTGTAATTAAAATCATTTTTATTTATAAAATATATATACTTATATAAAGTATCATATTTTGAATAATAAATTCGCAGCGATAAAAAATATATAAGTGAAAAAAAAAGCTCGAAACACTTTATTCGGAGTAAATGGAAACTTCGAAAAGCTTTTTCAGCAGAGTTTCATAGAAACAGCACAGTATTTAATCGAGTCTTTTGTAAGAGTGAATTATTAAATGTTCTATTTCAAATCTTTACTAATTGGTTCAATTTTAGTCTTTAAGCCAATGACCCATTTTAAATTGGATTTAATAGGATTGAATGTGTATTTTTTCGATTTTATATATATATATATATATATATATATATATATATATATATATATATTTTACTTTTCGGACGTCATATATGTATATATATTTTTTGATTAATTTTTGGCAAATTAAACTTGTGTATTTTAATAGTTGATGATATTTATTTACATTTGATACTTCGTCTGTGAACGTAAAACAAAGTGAATATAATTTTTATTTTCATTACTCAATTTCCGATAGCAATAAAGTGAAGAAATGTAAATATTGAACGCGATGTTTCGCATTAAATTTTATACAAGATTTAAATCAAAAAGACTTAGAATAGAAAAAATATTGGAAGTGGAAGAAAACAATAAAAATAATATATGTATAATAAAATTTGCAATATTTTTTTTAGAATCAATTCAAAAATATAGTGTTTTAAATTAATTTTTAATTTATCTATTATACACACACACACACACACACATATATATATATATATATATATATATATATATATATATATAAATATTTAAAATAAAGAAAATTTTATGCATTGTAAGACATCGAATACTTTTTCCCTAAAACTACATAGTCAAATGGAAGGGGGTTTACATTAAAAACGGCAATTAGCCGCTACGGCAAGATACGCAATTCGATTTTTTTCTCATCAACGACGAAACGGGAAAAAGGGTGAACGGGGGGTGAGGAGAACGAAGGGGTGAGGGATCGCACGGGGAGTACCAGAGAGGGACAAGACCCCCCTCTTGGAAAAGAAGTGCTCGCTCTCTCTCATCTGGAAAATAATAAATATAAGAGAGATTTCTTTATTAGATGGTGGATGAGGGTATCCCCCCCGGGTCCGCCCCGTGCCTCCGACCCTCCCCGAAGGTCCGTCCGCCATTTTACTTATTCTTCTTCTGAATAAAAAGAAAATTAAAGATGAAAGAGGGAAAGCGGGCTCTCTTCGAGCACGAAAAACCGGGGATGGGCACTCGAACTGGGACGACGGGCGAATGGGGGGACGGTGCAAGGGGGGAGAGGGGGGAGTTAGGAGAAATGGCGGGCAGCTCCGCCATCTATCTCTGGATTTTCTGTTTTTATTTTTCTCTCCTCAAAAGGAAAATTTAGACGGAGAAAATATACTGCAAAGAAAATTTAAATTTGAAATTTCTTCTAACCCCCCCTAGCCCCGCTCGCCGCATCTCCCGTCCGAGTTCGCCCCTTTTTTACCCTCTCCTCCCCCCGCGCCTCATCGGTCCCGTCGTTTCGTTTCGTTTTGTCCTTCGGTTCGTCAGTTGTTTTCAGCCCCCCCCCCTTTCATCAACCCTCTCGATTTTCCTTCTTGACGAAAATTCGATTGTTCGCACAATAATTTCATACGACAGAAAAAAAAATTGGAGGGGGGGCCTCGAAAATTCCTAGCGATTACAAGAGACATGCGAAAAATACAAAATTCACTCATAAACTACGATCAAATCTATAAAATCGAATAAATATAATTTTATATGACTAAATTATCTATACAAAATATTTTTGACTTTATTATGAAATTAATCATCAACAAAATCGTTATATTGATGTATCGTTAAAATTTCCGTCGTTTATTATTTATAACAAACATGAACTCGCATATAACGAGTTCAAGGTAGTGTCCTTGAACTTGTAATATTCGTGCTCGTTTTAACCGAAAACTCGCAAAGTTTTGCGGATTGCACTGCGATTATATTACGTTCTCTTCGTGAAAGCAAAACGTTTATTTTCATGGAAGTCTTCGAAAGCCAACTTTCAATCGGCTTTTCGTCAATTAAAATTAAACTTTATATATATATATTTATAAACACATCGAAAATACTGTAAATAGATTGAGAAGATTTTTTTATTGAAATATATATATATATATATATATATATATATATATATATTATTCTAATTTTAACTAAGTTCTTAAGTTGACTGATATATTCAATGTATTTGTTTCATAAAGTGATTATCATATTAATTATTATTTTTAAAAATATATTTCAATTTAAAAAATGATGTTTAGAATCTTTCTGAAAAAAAAATTTCAAAAATTGATCATAGAACTAAATATTCAATTTTTTGAAAAATAAATCACCAATTAAAAATTCGAAATTAAAATTCTTTTCCTAATAAAATTTAAAAAATAATCGTATTTCATAAAAAAATATAAAAAATGCTTCCTCTTGATATCGATTTTATTCTTTATTTCTATTTTTATAAAAACTTTTTTTTTAATTTAAATTGACCTTCTGAGCCTGAGTTTATTATTTAAGTTTCAAGGTGCCGTTTTTTGACAAGGTCAAAAAGTAGCCATTCTACACCAAATATTAAATATCGATTTGATAAAATTCTCCATTTATTATCATAAATTGAAATATTCTCAATAATTAAAATTAAAAATATTGTCAGTATAAAATATCAAAATTAACAACTATAATATTATTATATTTATAATTTATTTTTATTATAAATATATATGTGAATAATCGATTGAATATTACTTCAATAATAGAAATAAAAATTAGAAACTCTTCGCGGATTATTAAACGATCTTTTCTACACGTTTTCAGATACAAAAGTAGCGGCAACAAAATTTCAAGGGAGTGAGGGGGTAAGAGTAGAGGGGTAGATATGGGGGGGGAGGTGAAATTTCGCGATAAATTTTTATTATTCGCTGTTTCGTCGAGGAGACGACGAACGCGATAGACGAGTCTCTTCTTTCGTTCGCCAATACTAAACTTCAGTTGCAACGAATGAAAAGAGAGCCCGAGTCGTTTCAGATAAGGGAAAAGAGAGAACCGGCCTCGTTTTTACAGTCGACCGTTTGAAAAGACTTTTCCGAAACGTCGGAAAAACGAGGGACGTCACCGTGAGAAAGAACAAGCGGACGGACAGGAAACACGACAATCTTCATATGCGATTTTTTTCCTTTTCTTTTTTTGTTTTTCGATCTCGATATAGTTTTTCTGTGTTTAATTAAGAATTATAAATGATGCAAATGTACATATTATTTTTTTTAAAAGAAAAAAGAAAAACTTGGCTAAATTATGGCGGAGTGGACTCGAGTTTGAAATTCAATGTCTGGTTATGACGTTATTGCTTACTCATTGGATTTGATGGAGATAATGAAGAAGAAGTAATACAATAACTCAATTAGAGCGGATAAGATTGACTCTAATCTTTTTTTTAATTAAAATGCATTTCAACTTATTTTTTTTCCATATATAATGTCATTATAAATTGTAAAAAATTTGCTAACTCTGATGTGATTTAAAATGACTCGAATCATTTCCTTTATAAGATTTTTATAAAAATATATGTAACTACTGAAATTCAAAAATCTATTTTATATTTAAAAATCTAGGTAATGAATTACTATTTAAATTTACGATAACTCTAAGAGTCAATATCTGAAATATTTTGATCCTTTTCTTGATAATTTTATAATATAATAGATGAATTAAAATTATTGACTAATCAATATATTTTAATAATAAATTTAAAAGCATTACATTTATATATTGATATCTGAAAATATATTTATAATTATTCTATTTATTTTCTTGTTTACAATTAAACAAACACAACAATTACTAAATCATTGTGTATATCAATTATATACTTAAATTTATAAATTTATCGATAAATCTTGTTCAATTTGTAATTGTAAATATTGCGTATTTGATTAATAAGTATAAAGATTTTCAATATACAAACATAGAATTTATTAATATTAAATTGTTTGACTAAAATTATAATATTTAAAATAACATTATATATATATATATATATATATATATATATATATATATATATATGTGTTTACAGTATAAATTTAAAAAAATCTAAATTATAAAAAATATTCATATAAATATATATGTATTAATATAATATTTTTGTTTGTATTTTTTTCATAGTTTTTATGTTTGTTTTGCTTGAGAAGTGGCAGTCTTTTCATCTGCAAATAATTGCTCCAGATAAGGGAGGACAAAAGATGGTCGCCTGCGCGAGCCACCCTTTGAACACCCGTTTCTACCCCGCTCGCGAAACCCCAATGTTAAACTCTTTTATAAATTCGAAGCAATTCAAGGGTATAAGGGTGTTTTCTTTCACTTTTAGCGAATGCCTTCGGGACATTAATGCAATTGCAAATTTTTGAAATTCGTGCGCATTTTAAATGCGCGAAAAATCGAAGACTTCTCTATAATTTTTGAATGCTTTTGAATACTGTTTATTATAACACTTTTAACAATGTTTATTTACAATAGAAAACATTTTGATTTAATCGTGTGTATGGTAAATATTTTTAAAAAATTTTCATTATAAATTATCAGTTTTAAATTTTTAATTGTTAAAAAATATATATCGAATAAAAATTATTAAATTTAATCTTATATAATAATTGAAAAAAAATATTTAAACAATATTGTAATAGTAGAAAAATATATTCAATAATTATATTTTATAATTAAAAATCAATTGTACCATAACGAGAAATGAATCGAAACTTCTCTTACACGTATATATATTATTATTATTATTTTTTATAATTTTCTGCTTTTAAACATTACATTTATTGTAGGATTTATATATGAGTTTCTCTAATAATATTTTACATATAAATTAAATACATGAAATCTAAAATAGATTGAATCATAACATTTATTAAATATATATATTTTAAAGTTTTTAAATGTGATAATTGGCACTGAAAAATGTAAAAAGATATTCAATGCGAACGTTTAAAAAGTTTGTATTGGTAATAAAAATAATAAATATAACGGTACAGAGTTTCATTACATATTTAAATCAAAAAGATAAAAAACGACGCGCGCGAAAGATTGAAAAGTGCTGGTTTTTTTTTCTTTTGCTAACGGCCGTGATGTCGAATTTTTTCGATCTCGCTTTCCGCTCGGAGGACTGTACGATAAAAAATAATGGAATAAGAATGAAGAGCGAACGGGCGACCAAAGTGGGAGTGCCTCTAAGTCCAAGGAAAAACGTTTCTGAAACGGAAAAAGGGAACGAACGGGGGGAGGTTCGTAGGGGAGGGTGAAGCCGGGAAAGGGCAAGATTACAAGAAACGGTTGCGTGGGGTTAAAGAACGATTCCGCTCTGAGAAAAATTAAAATTCAAATTGCAAGAAAATTAAAATTCGCAGACTCCGCCGGAATACCCGGCCGCATGGACCCCTTCCTTTTTTCCACCCTGTGTAGTCCCGTTTCGACCCACTCTCCTCCCATTATGAACGGCGAAACCGCCCTCCTCCCCCTCGCCCCTCTTTTTCCGACCCCTTTTTTTTCATTTAACTTTATTATTGTGCGGCAAAAATTCGCAAGAGACGGAAGAAATTTTAAAGGCGAAAGAAGGCTTCCGAGCCGCCGGGTTGAAAAAAGCAACTCACACTTTCGCCCCATAGCGAAAAGGGGATGAAAAAATTTACGATTAAGTTTAATGCTGCATTCTATTTTGATTGAGTATTACACCAAACAATAAAAATTTTTTTTTTTTTTATATTATAATAATAAAAAAGCAATATTTTGCAATTAAAATTGTTTTAAAAATAATTAACATACAATTTATGTTATGAACTTTGTTATCCGTTCCATTATATATAATATATAAATAAAATTTAAACACAATCATAATTATATTCACAGATAATGTGTAGAATTATAGAGGATACTCTCTATCAAAAATAATATAATATTTTTTCTAATAAATTTTCGTGCACTTTAATTCCTAATATTTTACTTTTATCAGTCGTCTAGACGCGGCTTAATCCATGTTTGATCTTTAAAAAGGTGAAGCGAAATGATTAGTTAAACTTTACTTATAAAGTCAAGGTGAGGATTTGACTTTCTTTTACAAATAAACTTCGATAATTTTTATTGTCTTTCGATCGACTGTATTCAATATAAACATCTTTAACAAAATATTTTGATTATTCAGTTATCGAAGTTAAGCAATACAAATACTGACGCAATTTGATCATATATGATATTTTTAAATTGAGTATAATTTTAATATTATTTTTTTATTAATTGTAATAAAAAAAATATTCGTGAACATTTTAAAGATATCATGTTATTTCAGATTAAGAAATCATACAAACAAGAAAAGTGTGTTTAAATATTCAAATCAATAATAAACGCGCTATTTTCTTACGAATCGAATTACGGTAGACGTGGAAGCAAAAAAAAGGGGTGGCATGGAACGGGGGTAGAAATTTTTGAACGAAATGTTTCAAGTTTTATAAAAAGGGGTTGAAACAAAACGAAAGACGCCGAACCCGTTACTCAAACAATGTCTCGAAAAATCAACCCCATTCATCCCTTATTCACATCTCAAACTATCGTCTACATTATCCAGTGCCTATGAATTGAGCAAATATTATTTTTGATGTTATAATTATTTTTATTTGGAAACGATTTATGTTGTTAAAAATAAATTTAAAATTTTAGTTAAATTTTTAAACATAAAAAAAAACAAATCATTCATTGACTATTTATTTAGTTATATTTTATATTTAGACTGCATTACAATTCATAATATTTGTCACATTTTTTTTAATACATTAAAAATTTTTAATAATTATAAACAATATTGATTTTTTATATAATATTATACATTATGTGTATGAATTTATCAACGTGAAATTTTTAAAAGAAAATTCACTTTTCCGATAGCAGAAATCGTGTTCCGCTTTCTGATTTTAATTTGTCCCTTTTTAATTACGATAATCGATCTCTTGACTGTAGTGCCACTCGATAAATAATTTATATCCCCCCCATTATTTATTATATATTTATATTTATGTGTGCGTGCGTGCGTGCGTGTGTGTGTGAGGGAGAGTTTTCATCGTGTCACTATTTCCAGTAAAGCGGTTCGGGACACTCAGCGGCTAGGCCGAGTAAAATAATTTCCAGGAGATTAATTAAAACGCCCGCTAAAAATTTAATTAGTGACATTAATTTTTCAGTTATCCCTTCTGGTATAGCTTCGTCCGTAAGGAAGTACACTCGACAAAGATTTTTGCCTTTCGCCTCATCCCCCCCCCCCTCCGTCTTCGGGTGTACCGGAACCGTTTTAAATTATATTTATATATAATAAAATTGTATAAGTCGAATATATCTGTGTATATATTTTATAAAAAAAAAAGTACTATATAAATATATTATTTTCAGTAATATTATATAGATTATTCCGACTAAATCTGAGATTCTCAATTATTTCATCCATATTATATATGTGTAAAATTATTATATCTAAACTGTTTTAATGATTAAATTTTTTTTCATTGACTTGTTAATGATATAAAAATATATTTTTTCAAAAAATAATAATATTTAAAAAGGAAATTTTTATATAATAATTTTAATCCATAATTTGTTAAAATATTTAAATTTTAAAAATTTAATCATACAGAAATACATCATCTTTCAATGAAGAATCAATTAATAATATTGTCTAAATATTTTAACTATATAGTTTATAAACCAAAAATCTAATTATGAAATCTTATATTAAAATAATGTAAAATATGTATAGATTATTTTTCTTTTAAAAATCATAAATATAAAATGCATATATAATATATAATAAATAAAAGTTAAAAACTCGACTTAATAAAAATTGATAATGAAAACTCAAATAAATCTAAATATATGTGAAAAAATTGAAAGATTTTTATTAGATATTATAATTTTTTTTATATCTATAAATGAATTAATATTTGATTATATTTTGTATATAACGATGAACAATTAAAAGATTTTTTTATATGGATTATTATATTTTCATATATTTTATATAAAATAAAAAGTAATAAAATATATATTGTATATTTCAAAATCGCGCTCGACGAGTGGGCATTCTGAAAATTATTTAGTAAAGACTGTGACACTAATTTGAAACAAACAAATTAATAAATAAAGAAATACACAACGACAAAATCGCAATCGAAAAAGGGGTGTAAGGTGGTGACGGTGACGTCACCGTCGACAACGACGACAACAACAACAACAACGACGCCGGTTTCGACAACAAAAACGGCGACAATAAAACGTGAATTATTGGCATAATTATAAAATTTCATAAGGAAAACGAGTGGTGAGAGACGATCGGGGGGAGGGGGTGGATAAAAACCTTACCCTCACCACCCGTTTGTCCAGATATATACAGACCGGGGAAAAGAACCGATGGGATTGGGGATGGTTGGAATAAGACAGCGCTTCTTCAACTGGAAACATGTTCATTGACATCCGTAAAAATATTACATACACATCGACGGATGTCTCCCAATATGAATATATTGAAAAAAATATTTATATAATCACTTTTATATCAATATTTAAAAGACGTATATAAATATACAAATTATATTCTAAAATTGTAATAATAAATATGGTTTTTAGTTAAGTAATTAAATTATTATTACAAGTATAGTAAAAAAAGAATATTGTTTTTTTTAATATATACTTAGAAAAAACAGAAATAAATTATAATAAAATAATTCTTTGTCATAAAATAATATGAAATAAATATCATTATATTAACAACAGAGGTTTTAATAATATATTTAATTTATTTTTTAATTGATTATTAAATATTTACTCCTAATTTATTTTTTTTATTCCTAACTTAAAATTATTATATCTTTTATATTTTATCATTTTATATATCTCTGCTGCTGAGTGGTTTTATATAGAATAATGAATTTATTGAACAAATTTCAAAACCCAAAAAAAAAAAAAAGTTTTTGCCACCATTTCAGAAATTTTCTTATTTATTATTAATTATCGTTCCATTTTTATAGTAATTAAAAATTTAAATGCCGAATATATAATTCGATTTAAGGTTACTAGATTGTGGATTAATTTTATTTCTATTTTAAATAATGTAATTTTACACTTCATAATATTATATAGAAAGAATGTAGGAATTCTCTAGAGTGCAAAGGCCTAATCGAAAGACATTTAATATTAATATATTAGAAATGCATGCGAAAGTTTTATCAATTATTTATAATAAAAATATATAATTAATTAAAAAATAATCTATAAAAAATATATATAATATAATTATTATTCGCATAAACATATACCATATATCAATTTATGTAAGTGAAGTGGTACACATTTACATTGTATATAAGCTTCAGAAAATCTGTGACATTTGGACGTAGAGCTAGTGACTCGATTATGTATATATATATATATATATATATATATATATATATATATATATATATATATAAAAGATGTAGAAGGACTGGAATAAGAAACGGGCGCGATCGGGAAGTCCCAAAACCCCCTCACCATCCGTACAATTCTTCTTCTCCTTTTTTCGGGGTGGGAATGGGCCAATTAAAAATGGCGTCGCGGACAGCCCGCGAAGGGTGCGCTTCGAGGGGGTCGCGGAGGGTGCGCGGGGGTGGCGATGGCCGCTGGCTAAGGGCGGTTTGTCCGTGATGGAGGGGGTAGAGAACGAAGGGATGGGGGAACTTAAGGGTGGTTTTTTCCACCCCCACCGCCACCCCCGGTTTGAATTACTTCTCTCGCCCTTTTTCTGACGTTGATAAAAGTGGCCGGTATCGTTTGTACCCGCTTGCGTTACCCAAATCGTTCCCTCAACACCGCAAGACGAGATCGTCATACTAATGCATTCCTATTATACACTAATAAACACCGTCACGACTACATATTACGTGTATTATTATTATTATTATTATTATAACAGAAAAGTTTTGTTTGTCTGTATGTTTTTGTGAATATTTTTTTATCGTCGCAATATTGTTCGTGATAAAAGATTTTTAAAAGAAAAAGAGAAACTATTTATTATACACAGCAAACATGTATATTTATCAGAACAAAATCAAAAGTATTTATATAAAGAGAAAATAAAACTAATATTCACAATATGAAGATCATTGATTTTCAAACAATACTTTAATAATATAAAATGTAATAAATAATATAAAATATTATAAATTATAATATAATTAATTTCATCAAAAATAAAATTGTTTACTATATTTATAAGAATATATTAATTAAATAATATGCAAACACATACTACATATTTTAAATATTAAACTGGCATAGTATATCAATAATAAAATTATACAAAAATATTAAATTAAAAAATGTGTATAAATGAATTTATTCCAAAATATTTTTTTAGATATTGATTTAAAAAGTATATTATTTAGTGAAATAATTTGAAAAACGGTGCATTAATAAAAAAACATTAAATGAAATAACGAAGCACTCAAATATGCACCCATAAATAGTATGCATTTACCATATATATAAAAATTAAATACATTGAAATAAATTTTATTTTTTAATATAAATTATATATAAATATATCTTTTTTATAAAATATTGTTATAGAATAGTAAAATTCTGTTTATTTTGCGCCGTTATCGAGTTATAAATATACCATGAAGACGATATAATTTTTCAACATTTGTTTCGGATGGTTTTTGGGACGTTTGGCGATTCATTATTGTATCTCATGAATCAAGATGAAATATGGACTATTTTTTTTTATCTTCCATATTTCAGCCTACTCGGTATCCAACCGCCCCATCGCCCTCCCCCCCTCAAGTTACGCTTTGTATTCTGTTTCGTCCGTCTTGCGTTCTGCAATTTAATTACTTTTCGAGTGTTAAAAATGTGCTGAGGCACGAAGTGGAGCAATAATATAGCGTCCGTCAAGACTATCTGGGGGTGACAGCGCTAAGGGTGGTCGCCGAGAGGCAGCCGATGAGGGTGGCGGAATGGAGGCGGCGGTGGAGTATTTCTTAAGTACGGTTCTTCAAGAAGGGCACCAGCCAATGCCCATCTACGCGGCGTTAAAATACCTTTCACTGTCAACTGTCATATCGATTAACGGGGAGGGGCACTTCCCTGTTGCTCGACCTACCCCTCCCCCCTCTAGAAATTACCCCCTTTCGGAGAAATGGGGTTGAAAAATGCCAATATTCACCATCGTCACCGTCCGCGGCGGTCTCTATAGATGTTCTTAAATGTGCTCCCCCCCCCCACTTTTCAGCTCCATTCAGTTCGCGGTATCGTCGTTTTTGTGCGAAATTTTGAAGAATCGCATTGAAAAAGTCGCTTAATCATCCCTTAATAATTTAAAAAAAAACTCGAGAAAAATAAAAATAAATAATTCATTTCATTAAAATTAAATCTATATTTATTTTTTTTTAATTTACTTATTAAAATATTTCATTTAATATTGCTCTTATATAACTGCATATTTTTTAATATTGACTGATATAAAATTACATATAAATATTTAAAGAAGTATAACATTAACTACTCAATTTATATATTGAAATAAATAGTTATATTATCACATAATTATTTTCAATTTAAATATAATAAAATATTGCTACATTAAAAGTGTACGTAAAATTTTAATACACAGTGTTAAGCCGCAAAATTTCCGCTAATAAAGAAAAGTATGCGCAGAATTAAGCTTCTAATGGCCACCGATCACACACAGTGTAGTTTTATGTATATTTTGTAACGTGAAAGTTCGACGTTTGACATTGAAAAATGGCGCCAATTTAAAAGTTGGCAACATTGCAAGGACCTAGCCGTTGAAATCTAGCCGTCGGACCGCCGCGCGCGGGGTGAGAGGGGGGGGGGAGACGGCGGCAATAGTTGTTTGTTAAAATGGCGCGCGAGTGCGAAACTTTCGAAAACGAAATTCCGGACTCGAGCCGCCGCCATCTTGTCCGTTGAAAAATGGCGCCAACCGCGAAAGTTAACAACCTTGCGTTTCCGGTTCAATTGAAACGATTATCGCTGCATTCTTCCGGGGCGACGGCGCATAGCAAACTAATTTTTCGTTTAACGTCGATCGTTAACCGCATCCTGATGCTATTTATTATTATATACAGCGTTTCGTCGATTTATCTATAATAGTGTGTGGTTATTATATGAATTTCCCTGTTAAAATAAATAGATTAAAATATAAAATTTTGATTTAAATATTATCAAAAATTATTCGATTAAAAATATTTGTATTTTTTTTAACAATTAATATAGAATGAATTTGTCAAATTTTTTATATTTTTCTTTAAAATATATACAAAATAAAATAATAATTTACAAGAAAAATAAATATGCGATATATAGTAAAGAACACGTACTTTAATAATTCTTAATTACATCTTTACCGAAACTTAATAATTAATAATAAATATTATCAATGATCAGATTGAATCTTTTATAAATTGGACTATATTTTTTTGAGTTGCACTGTTTATAAAATATATAAATTAATAAGTAAAAATATTATTTTCCCCCGCTATCTTTTCTTTTTTAAATACATATTTAATTTTTAACTTTTTTTCATAGCTATTTTTAAATACATTCATTTAAGTAATATTACTTTAAAATCATTTTGAATCCAAAAAAACGATTTAAGAATAATGTGACATCGGTTTATATATTAAAATACGTTTCATTATTTATCATCTTCTGAATGTTATTATGCATGTGATTACAGTGTTATAAATATTATTTTTAACACTTTTTAATTAAATCAACAAATCAATATTGACAACTCTCCCGAATATTGTATATAAGTTTATAATAATAATAATAATTTTTAAATATTTTCAGAATATAAAACTAAAATAAATTTAATAATAAAAATATTTTAAAATAGTTAGACTTGCGAAAGTACATAAAAATGCATTATTATTATTTTTTCTTAATACTTTTTAATTTAAAAAATACGATGATTGTAAATATTAAAAAATCATATCAATTTTTAAAAGCATATTGATTTTTCTAGAAAAAAAAATTATGTACCATGGAATAGTTACGTCTGCGTTTCGCTTCAAAGAATATTTATTAATCTGCAGAATTTCGCAATTTTGCTCCCCCCGGTTATAATCCCCGTTATTTATTTTCGCTGATTACGATTCGTTCTCTTCAAAAATCTTTTGACATCCACTCCGAATTAAAAGGATAGGGGTTGAAAAATATATTTAAATTGGCCCTCTTGCGTTTTGTCTTTTTTTATCTCGCTCTCCGCCAATTTTCCGACGACGGCCGTCCCTTTCTAATCCATTGCCGACCAAGTTTGAACTCGTTCGAGTTTTTCCTCCCTCTTTAGAGCGATTTCTTATTTCAACCCCTTTTTTCTCTTTTTTCTGCCTTGCTCCCCCCTTCTCTCCTCCTCCTCCTCTCACCCTTCATTCTCCTTTTATTCGCTTTTATTTTTCTCTTTTCTCGCGGCGGCTGCGCCGTCGTCGTTTCGTGAAAATATAATAATGTTCGAGCGACGAGAAGAATGAGCGTTTCTCAGCATCACTTTTCGGAAATTGTGCCATTGTTCCGAGAAAATTCTGTAATTTTCTTACATTGAAAAAGTGACAGGATTATATATTTTTTAATAAAAAAAATAAATTTATTACTTTAAAAAACTTCATACATATTTTATTTGCCATTTTAATAAAAGATTCTCACTGAGAAAAATAAAAGAATATTTTTATAATAATATTTGAAAATATTATATAAAATATATTAATATAAATTTAAAAAAAATCGTAAAAGGTCGGTTTTAATTGTAAACGGGATTAAAGTACTTTGACAAATCAGTGCGTCAGATTGTCCTGCGTAGAAGTCATTAACAGTTTAGTCGTCTAGTGATTACGCCTTACCGTATCGTTTCTTAATTTTAATTCAACCCCCGCCCGCTTTAAAAACAAGACAGGGTGCATAAGTTAAATTAAAGTGTCATCCCGTCAGCCCTTAAAAAATTCGTCCCCTTGTGTCCGTACGGCGAACGGAAAAATTGAGAATTATCCGTGAATAAAATTTTAATGAAAAATCGCAAAGAAAAATATATATATTATTGTAAATTATCGATTTTAATTTGAACTAATTATTTATAAAATATATACATACATGTCAATAAAATATATGTATAAAATTAAAATATATAAAAATATAAACATAAAGATTTACCGAAATTTATTTAAATATAAAATTCCAGGTATTAAATTTAATGTAATTATTTTTTAATTATAAGTAATTGTTAAAATATAATAATATATTAATTTATTAAAAATACGTAATAATTAAATATAAAATTTTTATCTTTATTTTTTACAAAAAATATTTGTACTAACATTAAATGTCTAAATATGAATTGTATTATTAATAAATTTTATAATTAATAAAAATTGCCACGGGGTGTTTTTGTGATTATTATTCGCTAATCTATATTTTTTGCCCTTCTGCCAATCTATTTCATTATATTTTATTTATACCACAGTATTTTTCGTTATATATTTCGATATATTTTTGTTAATATTTCAGATGAAGATACAAGAAGAATAATGTTAGAGAATGACATCGCGAAAAAAGAATCACCAGCCATTTACCCTCGCCCTTCTGGATAGTGGTGGTACGTGATGGCGTTTAATTTGGGCAAAAAGAACGACGTCCCCGTTTTGTGTAGTTGTTTCTTGCTGCGATTTCCTGCATTAAATCATTCTATAGAATCTGCCCCGTTTATTTCTCAAATTTATTCTATCGCGAAATAAGAAAAGTCTCCTCTCGGCCGTTCGCCACCCCCGCCGTCTGACGCCTCAAACCCTTTTTTCATGCCCTCGTTTTCCCTCCCTCGCCCCGTTTCCTCTTTCCGCGAAGAAGACTCTGTCTATTTTGTCTTTTTCCAGCGACCTGCCCTGCCTCATTCCCTTCCCCCCTTCGTCCTACACAGTCAGTTTTGTCCTCATCTACAACTAAGCCATCTTTTTCGCTTCTGTTCAATGAGGGTTGGGGGTTGATAGCCCTTGCCAAAGCCTCGCAGTTTCGGTGAATGGCGCGGGTGGTGCAACTACCCTAAGATCTAGGATGGTACAGTCGAAGGGTGATAAGATTTAAAGGCGCCAAAAAAATTCTGCACAAAACAACCCTCATCCGAAGCAACGCATTTCAATAATAATTTTCACTATATACTATATATAATATATGCCAAAAAATGCAATTATTAATATAGAAGTCTATATTAATAATTTGTGAATTTTTTTAAGATTAAATTTTATATAAAAAAAAAATATTTAAAAAATCGACTATTTAACTATGATAATAATTTAAGCTTGAATTTATAGGCAGTACAAGGGAGATAAAATTGCGTGTATATAAGGTTTTCCCTCGTATTTCCCTTCAATTATTTCGATATAAAGGGTCGACACTTAAGAAGAATTGATAACAAAAATACGTGATAGATTGCTCGAAGAGCCATTCACACTTGCCTTGTATTATTTTTAGAAAGATGAACATCTCCGCCCCCCCTTTTTCACACCCCGCGTTTGAAAAACCCTTTGACTTGTGTAATTTCACTTTTGTCACAACGTCGTCGTTGTTCGTTTCTGAAGATTTTAATGACCATAAAATCGCACGGGGGTTGGGGGTGGCGTCGAACGGTTTTCTAAACAAATAACACGAGAAAACTTTCACATTTCTGAGGGGGGTGGGAGGAATGAACGCCGATTTCTTTTAAATGCCAGAAATGAATTTCGCAGTTTCTCAAATACTTCGAAAACGTTTTCGGACGTGCGTTTTTATTTTTCGTTTTAAATTTTGTGACCGTCAACACAATGGACCGTGCGTTGGAAAAGTTTGATCTTTTTGTTGGGAAAGTTTCACCAGATAAATCTTTTTAGCGACGGAGCCTTTCGAAAAGTTTCCTTCTCCGATTTGTTATTGCATCCCTCTCGGGTACACTAAAAAAGGTTTTCGGTTTTCAAAACAAAGTTATAAACGAATGCATTTAAATCGCATTTATTTAATATATTTATTAAATATATATTTTTCAATTATATTAAAACACTAAAATATTACACAATTGTCAATTAAACTTAAATTAATCTAAATAATATTGTGTTTATAAAAAAAATATTAAATTGAAATTTTACTTATTTTTTTATTCACAAACTTTTTATTTAGGGTAGCGAGTCTATTATTTACCACTTAGAACTTTTTTCAACGGGGGTGGAGTTTAAAAACAGCAACGCGAACGCGATTGGTCAAAATGGGGGTGGACTTTTTTTGAATAACAAAACGAATGTTACGATTGGTTAATTTTTTATGCGCTATTATATTTTAAAAATATAGTAACATTTCACCGTTATGAAATATTCGACGAGGGTTGAATCGATAAGGAAATTGAATAAATATCGATTCAACCTTTTGAAATATATACGTTCGATATATTTGTGTTGAAAATTATTAATAAAAATTTTCAAGACATAATTTTGTTATTGTTGAATAATAAAAAAATGATATTTTTTCCTTAGAATGACTTTTTTAAATTGTTAATTAAATATAAATTATTAAAATTTAAAACTTACGATAAATAAGCGGTCTGAATAGTTCCGCGGACACCTTCGTACTAAATAACTATAAAATTTGCAACTTTTAACATTCGGAAAGACCCTATAAGGTCCATCATTGTGGCGCAAAACTGGTTTTCGCCGTCGCGTAACAAAATAGCTGGCGCGACAATAATTGCGATCTTGAAAAAGCCAGTTCACAATGGAGCGTTTTCAACCCCTTCGCGTCCGCGGCTACCTGCGGACAATAGTGGACCTTTTTGACCCTTCGCCTCTCTTCCGGGTCAGTCCTTATTGTGTCGAAACCGGTCACACTGATTTGCATACTGGAACTGACCTAACCGGTTTTTCACACGTTTTTACGGCCACCTTGACAGAGGATGGGTTCGCTCGTTCAACCCTTACAAGGGATGTCACTAAAATTAAAATATTCATACATTTATCACTAATTAAAAATATTTAAAAATTATATTAGATATAAATTTGAATCTAGATTTTAAATATTATTTTACATTAATTTAATAAATTACAAAAACGAATATAATATTGATATAAAAAATAAAAATATTTATTAAAAAAAAATGAATAATATCAATACTATTTTTTATGTATAATTAAAAATTGACGAATTTGTCATATTTTTTATTAAAAATAAGAAAATATTTACATATCATTAATTTTACTATTTTACATAAATAATAAATCTTATATAATATTTCCATAGATCATATTCATACATAAATTATAATATGTATCTAATTTACAATATAATTATTTTATTATCGCAATTGAAAAATATGTTAATATATATATATATATATATATATATATATATATATATATATATGTATATATATATATATATATATAGCAAAAATAATTTGCACTCGATATTTTAATATAAAGCTGATAACTCAACCATATTTATAGTTAAAAAATTTACGTTATGAAAAAATAATTAATTATGTTGGTATGCAATAATGCACAACCCTGTATTTCTGTCCATCACAATAGATTCAAGCAAACAATTCGCGAGCTCCAAGCAATATGATTATTCGCGGACATTTCATCATAAAAAAGAAGAGCATTATGGTATATATTATGGAATAGGTCAAATATTTATATGCAAAAAAACACACCCTGTTCATGACGTCGCTTAACATAAAAATATATTAAAAGTTTTTAAATAACGCCAATGCAAAAATCGCATAACTCAAATTTTAAAAAAAAATAATTAACGGCGGCAAGTTTATTTATTTACGACGCTTTATTTTAAAACGATAATATTCTCGTTATAATGAAATATGTAACAGTCACTTTGCAGTCACCCGTCTGCGCCATCCGCCCGCCCCGGTACAAAGAATAATCTCAGACCGTAGTAGAAATAGTGGTAGTAGTCGGGGGTGAAAAAAAAAAAGATAATCAAAAGACACAACACACATAAAAGGATCCTTTTTATTGCGCATCGTAAGTTTTCATCCCTTTGTTCAAAACCCTTTCTTTGCACAGTTGAATATATATATATATAAAAAAAAAACGACAACAACAACATCAACAAACAATGCACTTTACATCTGCGAATACACTTATTCCCATCTAATTAAATAGACGCTTTTTATTTCGTACACAGTGAATGGCTAATTTAGTGAAATATCCAGACTTGAACGTCCCGAATTTTCGACAATTTCCCGAAAATGAAAGTAACATATACCATATATAAATAATTTTGATTTTTTTTTTGATATAAAGATTGTAATGATTTTAGTTTTATACACCTAATATTATTTATTTTATTATTAATAATAATATTTATATATATATATATATATATATATATATATATATATATATATATATATATATATATATATATATATATATATATATATATATATAAAGTTCATATACCTTAACATGTAAAAGTTTAACAGATAATTAAATGACGGTTGAGTCTTCAATCGGTGACCTCAAAATTGGGGTCAGTTTTAATGCGGATACTGTCTATTGTGATATTTTGGAAAGGACGAAGGACCTTTTAAAAATAGATGATGATTCTTTTGTTGGCGTCGAAATTGTTCAAAAGCCCTTAGGATTTCTTGGCGATTTTTAAAATTACCCCTCTTTTTATTATTATTATTATTTTAAATCCTTTTATATATGAATAGTTTTAATGTTTTTTTTTATAACATTTTATGGCGGTCGATCTTATTTATGATAGAAGAAAATTAAATTATGTTTTTCAATTTTAGTTTACGTATTTAACAAAGCAGTGGCGTATCTATAAATATAATAATTAATGGTACTTAAAATACTCTTATTTTATGTTATTAATATTAATTTTTAAAATATAATTATCAAAAAATATTTTTTTTATCTAAGCCCTCTCATAAAATTTTAAAGTATTACATAGTATAGAAAAAAACATAATTTTGTATGAATTATTTTTTTTAATAAATATACTCAATAAAATTTATTTTTGAACAATCATCTTTATTATTATTTTATAACGAGCACTCGATTGCGATTAACACGAATTTAACAATAATCGACGAGTACACTTTAAACGCGTAAATCGGATTAAGTCATTTTCCCCTATCGATTTTACAAAATAAATTATATAATAAATAAAATATATAAATATAAAATTATGAAATCAAAAATATATAAATATATGGTATATTCCAGTCATCATTTGTCCGAGCATCTGTCTTTAAAAAATGCAGCTGGACCCGTCTAAATCATAGTAATATTCGTCCATTATATATATACATATATATATATATATATATATATATATATATATATATATATATATATATATATATATAAACCATTGTCGTGGAGCATTATTAACGGGCTACTGGTTAATTTGCATACCGGTAAAACCGGCTTCGGACAATGCTTTTCGAAAAATTGCTATACACTGTCGATTGAGAAAAAAATAATAATAATAATAGTAATAATAATGCACCACAACGTTGATAATAAAATGTAAAAATCGGAACCCTCCGGAAAACAAAAAGGGTTGGTAATTACCGACCGAGACGGAACATTTTAAAGTTTGCAAGATGAAAATGAAGAAAAATGCGACGCGAACAAACGTTTATTTTACACGTGTAATTCCGGTTTGCCGTTGTAAAAATGGAAATTTTGTGTTTTTATTTGTAATAATATTCGCAAATCGCAACAGGATTGTTATGAAGTAATTTTGAATGTAAAACGAGTAATTTATATCGATACGTTGATTGTTAGAGTTACGTGATTGATAATTAAATAAAATATGAAAAGTGTATGGCGATCGATGATGGAATATGAAAGGTTTCATTTTGAAATTTATTGACGTAATACAAACATTATCAAAATATGTATCGTAATTTATTACATTTATCCGTAAATAATAGATTTTTTTTTATTTATTTATAATTTTTCAAAATATTATTACATCTCAAACTTTATACATATCTAAATAATTTTGTCTATTTATATCATCTTTAATTAAAAATCATTATAAGTGTAAATTTGATTTTTTTTAATAATTTGACCAAAAAATAATGAAATCATTATATAATTAATACATTAAATAATTATTATATTAAAAATAATTATAATAAACAAAACTTTATTTTTATTGTCACTTTTATATATATACCATATATATTTTTTTGATATTCTAATTTTTTCTTATAAAAATCTATTTTATAATTTAAAAAAAGTCAGAAACAACGAAAAAAAATTTTTTTTAATTAAAATTAAAAACATTATTATTTTTAATTGTTTACTATAGAATCAAAATAATTGATTTTAAAAATAATATACATTGATTTTAAACTTTGAATATTATTCAAAATTGATATTATTATATTATTTATATATAAAATAATAATATTCAACATAAAATGTATATATATATATATATATATATATATATATATATATATATATATATATATATATATATACATTTAAATAATAATATTCAACATAAAATGTATATATATATATATATATATATATATATATATATATATATATATATATATATATATATATCAGGCGATTTATTATAGTATAAATATAATAATCTTTATATATATTTAATAAGTGCATCTCAAACGTTTTACTATGAAACATATTCATGGTTAATATTAATAGCCGTCGCAATATCGATGGAAGACGAGGCGGGAATCGAAAATCGAAAATTCCACATAAAATATACGACCGCACAAAAAAAGGTGGTAAAAATGAGCACAATTAAAAAGTGCGATGGTAATAAGGAAATGCCGTGGTCCTGTGGAAAAGCTGGTGCCTCACAGAAGACACTGGTTGCAAAGAAATATATTGCGGACGCACTCGAGCGAGAGGGTGCTCGTTATTTTACCACCGAATTTACCAAAAAAACATTTTAAAAGAACGTATTCTACATTTTTTTTTCTAATTATTTAAAATTACATATATTATACAATAATTAAAATTTAATCATATTTACAATTTATAGTACTTTGATAAATGAAAATCTTCATTTTTGTAAATTTATAAATTCGAATTAAATGACATGTATCACTGAATCGTCTATAATTATATATACAAAAAAAAATAATACTCGTTTACTTTGATATAATTTAAAAATTTCATACTCAATAATATAGAATAAAATCTTCTATCGTATCGTACGTATATACACACACACACACACACACATATATATATATATATATATATATATATGTATGTATGTATATTAAGCAAAGCGGTGTAGGTAGTGATTTAAACGACCAAGGGGTTGAATCGGTGGGGGGTATTTTTTGCTGGCCCGTCATCGCACCCGCCGCAGAACACAGTTAACTTCTAGATCCACCCCTGGACCATTACCCGCAAATTTTATGTATTTTTCCCTCGCCATAATTCTTTTTTAGTTTGTTTCCAGCCGAAAATACTCGCCGACTCGCAGCTTTCGCAAACCGAGTTAAATCTCATTTTTTTTTGTATTTAATTAGTAAATTTTCAATAGTATTTATATAGGAATATTTATTTACGACAAAAATTTAATTATATTTATATATAAATAATTTCACTAATATAAAATAAATAAATTAATATATTATTTTCAATAATAATAAATGTTAGAAATATTATTATATAGTAGTAATAAAAACGTTAGTATCGATGTGATATTTATAATAGTTAAAATAAATAACAAAATAGTTTTGCAACATTTTGAATGGCGAGCGTGATGAAGGTTTCTTTTTCCCTTTTCCCATTTCTCCCTTTCTCTCTCTGCGCAACGCTTTTCCTTAAGAAGGCCATTCGCCATGATATTTATGGGGCACTTAAACTTACAAAAACTCTTTTATTTTTACCAAAAAGAAAACTTCGCCGAAGCTTCTTATTTTATTTTGCGTGTGAGCGCACCCCAATATATATATATATATATATATATATATATATATATATATATATATATATATATATATACATATATATATGTGTGTGTGTGTGTACTTAATTTGCTCACCGTGTAATAATAATTGTCGACCCTTGACAGCCTAAGGAAGACAAACGTATGTACGGTTTTAAAATTTAAATCTTTATTTTATTGCGTATTTAATTTAATTATAGATCGTGATGATTTTTATGGCTTTTATTGTATATAATTAATAATATAATATTTTTTTTAAAAGTAAAAAATAATAATAATAATGATTTTCATACTATATAATTAAAATTGTTCCTCTTCTGCGTTTATCAAGTGTCGTTTGCATATTTTTGAAATATCACTTGCATTTTCACTTTTCACTCATAAAATGAATCATTTTATTCGAAATTAAAATTTAATTAAACGTAATAATTTTTAAAAACTCTAAATAAAATACAACATCTATTTGATGTTTAGGCATATAATTAGTGTTTCAGCTTCCTTAAAATAAATCAATATTATGAAATGTGGAAAAAATGATAATAAAGTAAAAGAATATTTGTCAGATTGTTCTAATTTATATACTAATAATTTTGAACAGTTTTTAATGATTTTAATTTAAAATAATTCGTATAATTATTTCGTCTAAACATCAATCAAAAAGTATCAATTTTTAAAATGTAACATCTAAAATTAAAAATTAATCCTATTATTTTCCACAAATTATTTTTTAACTAAAATCTTACAAAATGCTAATAGAGAAAAATATTTCACATGATGGATAAAAATAATCGTAGTTAACTAACAAAATAATAATATAATTTTTTGAAAAAAAAATATTATAATTAAAAAGAACGCTAAATATTGTAACATTAATACGAATAATGTTACAATATTTAGCGTTTATCTAATGAAATGTTTTACTTTAAACGTATTAATTCGAATTAATATGAAAAATATATAAATAATTTTACAATATATAGACAAGATTTCTAATATAGTTTATTTAAGTTGATAAATATTATATTGTAATATATAACGACGATTTTAATAATTTATTAACGCAAATTCTAAAACGAAAATATTAAACGACACAATCGAATATTATTAATACTTAAAATTTCAATAAAATATATTAATTTATTCAACTACAAATAAAAAGCTCATCATAACGTCCATTGATTGCGTTCAATTTTTTTTATTTATTAATAATAATAATGCACTATATATTGACGCTATAATATATTATATATAATATTAAAAAAAATGTATATATATATATATATATATATATATATATATATATATATATATATAATATAAACGGCGAAACAATCGGTTGCTAATGATCCGAGCGTCGTTCGTGTAGGTCAAACTTTTAACTGGAAACTCTCGCCCTCGGGCGTCTCGCCATTCTTTCACGTTCGAAACTTTTAAAACTTTTCAGTTAACTTTTTTCATTTTACACTCTAATTCTTCTTCGTTTTCTTTCGTTTATTTCTTATTTCTCTACCCGCTTTTGGCGCCTATCGCCCAACCCATACTTCATCCCCTTAACTTACACTCGTATATAACTCTTTATATTTATATATATATATATATATATATATATATATATATATATATATATATATATGTGTGTGTGTGTGTGTGTGTATAATTCATTTTTATTTTATTTTTCTCATTTTTTTTTCATTCTATTGCTTTTTTCGCCTTTAACTTTTCCACGGCCGGATCGAGTTCGTTTTGTTCGCACGAAAAACTTTCACGTTATTTCTCTTCGGCGAACTTTTTATTTGGTTTTACGGGGTGGGCGTTTGTTTTTTTTTCTTTTATAATGGTCGATTTTTTTTTCAAAATAAAAAAAAATAATATTATCGTTATTTGAAATTATTATTCGATATATTTTTATACTGTTTTTTCCATATTAAATATTGTTGAGAAAATACTTATGCAATATACGTATAATTATTATAATTGAAATTGATGAACTTGACATTTGCAAAAACTTAATACTTTATATGGATATTTATCATTTTGATACACTTTTTATAATTATTATTGTGTTATTGATGTTCGATAAAATTATAGTTGAATTACAATCCATTTTAATTTATTTTTAGTTAAAAAAATGAAATAATATTTCTTATAATATCTCCTAATGCTTATTATGTGTAATATTTAAAAAACAAATTTTATTATAAAAATTAATAGAAATTATTTTACTATTCAAATATAGATGTCATCAAATCGAAAATATATCTCCACCTTTTGATGAATTAGAAAATGAAATATAAATATTTTTATCGTATTAATTTTAACTTTAATTAAAAAATATCCTTTAAAATATTTATAAAATTATATTTATTAAATTATAAAATTTTATAATATTATATATAAGAAAATAAATTATATTGTTTTAACGATTGTAGTATAACTTTTCAATCATAGGTGTCACTATAAACTCGATTATGTCGGCAAATAAATTCTAAATATTATTTATATACGTGATAAAAAAAACTATTTTCTATTTTAAGAAATAACAATTAAATTGAAATAAATATATTTGTTAGTAATTAATTAAATTTTAATAATTGTAACGTTTTGAGACTTCAGATTTAATATTTATATTTAAAGTAAATAAATTTTCATTGTAAAGTTTATATTAAATTCAGAATAACATCATTTTTTTTAAAAAAGAACAATTGGAAAAATATTCGAAATAAATATAATATATTTCATTTTATCTTTAAGACAATCATTTAATTTACAAATGTTTTGAAAAATACTTTAATTTATTAACATGTATGTGAAATAATTTTATACAGTACAAAATTTAAAATATAGTATTCACATATTATAAATATTACATATATATATATATATACATTAGCATTTATGAATGTGTGCGTGTTGTGTAAAATTGTTATTCGTATAATCGATGTTGGACCGGAGAGTATTTAGCGAAATAATTTAATTAATACAAATGTGGCTGTCTTTGATTGGGTTCATTTATCTTGTAGGACATCAGTTATTCGAAGTAACATTTTGTAAGAGAATCTAAGAGAGGCGGGACAGTCCCAAGGAGAAACCTCAAGGAACAACTAATTCAAAAAGGACTCTATCCGACATTACATTCATTTCTCGATATCGACCACCTGGTATGGTTTGCCTCTGTTTTAATTATCAATACAACTGTCGAATATTTTTATCATTATTATTACTATTAGTACATTATATATTTACATATAAATAGCCAAATAATTTAATATATTAATGTACTCAATGAATATATTCATATAATTACTTAGTATTCGTCAATTATACTTTTATATGAAATTTATTATATTTAAATTAAAAATAATTGAATATTATTTTTTTTAATTGAAAACAAAAACTAAACAATGTAATTAATTTGAAATCCTTTATTTTTATATTTGTAATATTTAAATTATTGCCTTTTATATATAAGTTTTTAAGAAAAAAATAGATTTGTAATTATGAAAAATATCCATAAATAATCTGAAGGTGTTGTCAAATTATAATTTTTATTATATTTAATAAATTATCAATTTTTTGGTAGATAATCATTAGAATTGAATTATAGAAATGTTTTAATTATGAAATATTTTTGTGCAGATTTTTATTTTTACAAATACCTCCTAGAGAGATACAATATTTTACAAGGAAATTCTATCTATAAGAATCTCACAAGAATATGATCAAAACCTTATATATATATATATATATATATATATATATATATATATAGGTATGGATGAAAATTTACTACTCTTATAGAAGAATCGATATATTATTGTTGTTTATATAGTATCGGATTGAATGTCGGATTTTATGGTGGATTTTCTAATAGGACGAGCGAATGAAAGTTTACGACTGTACATCGAAGTACACATTTTGAATGGAACGTGATACGAACTGGGCACCTGTCCCACGTTAAGTCTCCCTGTAAGATTAATGACCGGATCAGTGTTGCTAAGATGGAGCATTACTTAGCGCCGAATAAGAAGAAATTACCGACATTTGCGAGAGAGAACTACATTTGTCTTTGGTCCGACAACGACCGATCGGCCCAACTAGACTATCGGGTATGAGTGTACGGTTTAGGGATTATTCACAGAACTCTACGAAACTGGATTATTCTTATGTCGAATGGCCGTCTATATTCCCCACCGTCTAAAGATTATACAAATGACCCCTCTGACCAACAGACCGGAATACATTAAAACTATCGGCCCTTCGATTAATGGCCGTTCACCGATTTTCAAATCAAACACGCCGTAAGAAAATCGATTAATGCGTTAAAAAAAATATATATTAATTTATAATTACGATAAAATGTAGTGATGATATTTGTGAGGAAAAAAAACGTGTTGAAGATGAAGAAACTCTGATTTATAGATGTGTATGTATGTATGTATGTATGTATATATAAAATACAGCCCGTCTTTTTCTAATAACGAAGACCAAACACTAGCGAATCTCAAGTGCATGCGCAACGAGGTCGTTTGATTAGTTACCATTATTTATTTGTATTAATATTTTAAATAAAATAAAAATAAAAAAAAGCAATGAGCAGCCGTATTAAAATTAAAATAAATTTCGTAATTATTTTCAATATAGAAAATTTCAAATGTAAAAAGGAATTAAACAAAGCTTTATGTCTGTTGTATAAAATTATATTTGCGAGTTGAAAATATAGGGGTTGTCTTTTGTTTTTAATATATTCTATGAAAATCTTATCAGAAACACTCTTTTGCGTGTACCTCGTATTTTCAATAAGATTTTATTTAAAAACGTCCATCAACAAAATTATTATATTTTAAATATTCAACGTTCTCAACAAAGTATTTTGAAAACGACGAATGTAGCTCAACAATTAATTTTGATAACATTAATCGGATATTTTCAACGTTAATTATATATAAAATCAAAAATAAAAACATGTATTTGATCAATAAAATATATGGAATTAATCTTATCAGAATTAAATATCAAATACCTATTATATGATAATTAGATATAAATTGATTCAATTATCGGATTTCTTAATATTTTTTTTTAATATTATTAGTCTAATAAACTAATGAATCATACAAAATTATTTAATTGACTACATAAAACATTCATCAAGACCGTAAATTGAGTATCACTGTTAGACAATTATTTTCATAAAATCTATAAATATTATTAATTAGATCAGAGAAGGAAAACACGCTGCCTTCTAAGTTAAAAATTTCTGCCTTTTATGTTATTTTGTAATATAATTTTTATATTTGAAATCTATGTATTTAAATTTGTGACCTTTAAAGTATAATTAAGATCTCCATGTGAAAATTAACATTCATGAACAAAAAGGTTCCTTACTACTGAATTAGATATTTTATTTAAATTTGAAGATTTTTTTCTAAGTTGATTCTTATTCGATATATATATATATAATATTATAATATAATAATAAAAATAATAATATAAATACGCGTAACTATTGAACGAACCCTCGCGTCCCTGTATCTTTCCTTATCTAGCAAATTTCTAATTCAGTTTCGTTCTACAAAACTACCCCTCTCCTAAACTAGCTCCACCTGCTGTTAATGTGTAAACGAATCGACAAAACGCCGCACTCTTCCAACACGCTTCGAAACGGCAGTGTAAAAACGAGACGCAACCATTTCAATCGTTTCGTACAGTTTCACACTATCGAACTGTGACATAGTTCTGTTTTCGTTTTATTCGCGTCCCTCTCTTTCGTCGACACTTTTATCGACGGTCGAGTGAGATAAAAAATGCGACCAATATGCTTCGTGTATGCATTCACGAATACACGTACGCCGTAACACTTGCACATGCATGAGATAGTTTTATATATCGTTTGTGCTTTTTAAATGAGACGAAATGTTTTTGTCTCACTCTAGTGTATCGCGTGAGCGGTGAGATGAAAAGAGACGACGGCACATTATACGCGATGTTGATTTATGTTTTAAATTGTACGAGCAAATATGAAACGCGACAGCAATGAGAACGCGTCCCTGGAAAATACATACTTTTTTTCCATGAGCTAGTTTTTATAAAACATGGCGTTCATTATATAACATTTTTTTCTACTTTTATACGGCTATGAAAAAATAATATATTATTTAATTAATTTATATTTTATTTTACAAAAAAAAAATAGCATTATTTTTATATCATTATTTATTAACCATTATATCATAAAATATTTCTATTTTATATAGTTTAAATATAAATACACTTTTAATTATTGGACTTTATTTTTTATTGATTAAAAAACTGAAATGATATTCATATGATAAAATATAAAAATGAAGATAAATATGGATAAAAAAATAAATTGTTAATTATATATAAATAATTACTTTTAATATTATTCAGGATAAAAAAATGACATAATATGATTTTTAATTGATTTTAAAAAATTTACGAAGGACAAAAAATTAAAAATCTTGTCTTTTATTTATCGTTAAAATTATAATAGTTCGACTTATCTTATTATATAATATTTTAGTAAAAGAATTTCGCAACAATTTAATAAATAATTTAGAATATAAATCATAATATATTATTTTGATGTTTTATATAAAATATAATTTATATTTTAATATTAATCGAAATAAATTTGAATAAAATTAATTACAAATATATCATGATAATAATAAATTTTAAATAAAATATATTATGATTTGATTAAATAATTTTAAAATAAATCTATCATATTATTAGAAAACTAGTTACATGCATGAATAATGTGATTGTTAAGAAAAATAAAACTAGTTCAATGACACTCAAAGGGGTTTTATATTGGTGAGAATTGAAAAATTTTATCCAAATTTCAAGGGTTACTTTAATTCGACGTTTCAATTTAACTTGCATAACTGGAATTGTAATTTTTATCATAAAACTAGTTTAAATATCATCAGATATATATATATATGAATATTCACACGCTTTACTATTTACCTGAACATTGACAAAACTTGATATTACTATTTTTTTTATACGTAAATACAAGGGGATGGTTTCAAATTCTTATTCGAATAAAACGAATAGATTCAATTGTATCACATTATGTTTTGGTCAAAACAGGTTTTTTCTTATCTTTTTGAAACATTTTATTAAAAATGTATTCATTATTACAATTAAGTTGATATTTTTTTTTGAAAATATATTTTATTTTCAATAAATAATATGTGTTAGTATTAAAAATATATATTCACCGAAATTGAATATTTATATTTTAAAAAGACTGTGTTTAAAATATTTTTTCTATTGTACAAATTAATATTAATTTATTTACTGATAAAATAGAAACAAGAAATATCAAAAAAAAATATTCTAAGAAGTTTTAATTAAAGATAATATACATCTAAATAAATTTAATATTAGATTAAAAAAAATATAAGATTCTTATATTATATTTGTAAAATATAATTATAAATAAAATAAAATATTCATAAATAACTATATTATTTTTTATATTACTTACAAATTTCATACTTTTTACATATATATATATGTAATTCTTTAGAGAAATAATAATTGATTTTTATAAATCGAATAATAATATATGAATGTCATCGATGAATACCAAATATGTATAAAATTAAAATTAGATGAACGAGCAAATTGTGAAAGCATTTCAATCATACTCGAAAAGCTCTCATCGAATATGTATAGTTGTGATAACTACAATCGTGCATATTTCGGATATTATCTAAATACCTTTCATTACATACCAAATACACAAGTACAAATCACATACACACATGTCCGGGTATCCGTAATGAACACATGTCCGCGTACGGATAAACGTGCACCAACAGTTGGCCGTCGAGCGGACCGTGAAAAGAGGCCTTGACCTCGTCCGAGCACCGCAAATGAGCACCCCTGGCGCCGTGACCGCATAATCTGGACACATTCGGACCAGCGGCTCTAAAGTAGCGGAACGTTAGCCACAACAAAATTATCGAAAAAAAACAGCTTTACAAATCATCTAGTCATTTCTTAATTATATTTTATTTTTTAGCAGAATTTATAAGAATTTTTATTTAAAATCAAAACAATAATATCAATGTTAATATATTTTTTAATATTTATTAAATCTATATATTTGTTGAAAACGTTCTAAAAAACAACCATTTTGTAGTCAAAATTTTAATAGAATTAATCTTCATATTAGACATTATTTCAATTTCGTAATTTTAATATATTATATAAAAGTTAAAAAAAAACAGATATTTTACATTAATTAAGACAAGCTTTAAATCATATTTCAACTAAGGTTTAATCGTATTTTTTCATTCTATCATTATATATAATTTTAAATCGAAATGTTGATTACAAAATTTAATTGCAGTCGTATTTTTTATCTCTTTTTTAAAAATAATATATCTACAAAATAAGAGTTCAAAATAATAATTTATCACTACCTACAATTAAAAAAAACGTAATATATTATAATTATATGACAATTTATTTTTTTGTAAATATTACGATACGCTAATAAATACATTGGTATAACTTCGAAAAGGTTTGAAATCACTGTTATGGACATTTTGTGGGATACACCGAGGGACATGGTCGGCAAACTGACACACGCGTGACCGTTCGATCTTGACCGATTCCGTTCACGTGTTAAAATCTACCCCCCCCCATAAAGTCGTTATAATTCATTGATAATGGTCACGTGATGATATTATTATCGCAATTATTGAAATCGACAAGCAAACAGACTGATACAAATCTAGGATAAATTCTACGAATGTTTGCCTATGTTAATTTCTATCCATCTATAAATTCGACAATTGCGATAGCTTTATTATTATTTTTTATTCGTTAAATTTGATCATTGTTTTTAAAATTCAAACTCAATACTATATTAATTATATTATAAGAAAAATTAAATAAATACTATAAAAAAATAATATTGTCTTACATAAGACAACAAATATTAAATGTGTCAAATAATGATTTATTATAAATTAATATTGATAATAATATTTACAATTACTTTAATTGGCAATAAAAAAATTGAAGTTTGTTCAAAATTGTATTATAATTTTTACAAAATCATGAGATCATTAGGAAAAAATTTTAAATAAATAATTATAATTCTATACTTCTATAATATAACATATCTATATTATATTAAAAACTTGAAAAACTTACAATATATGTTATATATAGGGCTATTTTTTTTTCTTTAATAATTAACTGTTAATGTATATTTAGATTATAATAATAAATATTGAATGAAATCACCAGTACAATTATATTCTATCAACTGAAGAATGTTTTATGGTGGTAAAATAAAATAGTTTAATATTTATAAATTATTATTATTTATAAATTATATATACTTATTAGTAGGGGCAATAGATATGAATTCGACCCTGGTCATAATGATAATATTAGATTTTGGCGCGAATGTGTCGACAATCGGTTACGCTTATAAGGTGTACATTTGGACGTCAAAGGGGTGTGTGTATGTCCATATAAACCTTGTCGTGGTGGCAAAATTGCGTGTGGTATGAGATGAAATGTCCGAGTTTTGTAATACGGCCGCAGCCCTGCGGAGTGTATGGCCGTGATGCTGTGGGTGTGTGGACCAACCGCGGATACTGCTGGACGTTGACCCTTCACTTGTCGATATTGCGGACCTTCGTCTGGACCCCATTATTACCTGACCTTCGCTCGAATTACGACGGAACGTAAATAGAAATCGGAAGTGCACTCTGTGCTTTTCGTGACGCACTCTTTTGCAATTGCATAATTGCATTAAAAAAAATATTAAAAAATATATATTGAAAAAAAAAATATACATATTTAAAACACGCACATATATTTAAATGTAATCGATATATACATAAAAAAATATTTTTAATTTATCAAAAGTATTATACAATTTAAAATATAATGATTTATTTGATATTTAATATTATTTTATGGATAAAAAGTGCGCGGTGTGCGAAATTCGAATTTTCCCGGCCGACGGATCGGTGGAAAATTGCGAGTTTTCCGACGGAAACTTCGCGTTTGCGTTGATATAATTTAATTTAGAATGTGTTAAATTGTTTTCTTTTTATTAATTTTTAAATTATTTTATAATTATTTACGAAAATTTATTATCATTAATAAAATATTTAAGATTTTTTAAATTAAATTTAACAAATTTTAATAATGGATAATAAAATATATTTAATTAATGTCGTTTTGTAAATTTTAATTTTATTTGATTTATTTTAATAATTTAAATATTTTAAAGAATTAAATATAACTAATAAAAATTAACACAAGCATACATCTTTTTATTTTAAATTTTAATTATGAAAGCTTTCATATTTTGGACGACTTTAAAGTGAAAAAAAAATATTATTCATAATTATTATAATTTATATTATTATTTAAAAATATTACAAATCTAACCCTTTAAATCGGAATAATTCGTTAACTTTTGAAATCTATTTTAACACTGTATTTTAAATTAATATTTGAAAACTGTTTATTATTAATTATAATTGTTTTCTTTCTATAATATTCGTATATTAAATTAAATATTTAATTGCTTTATAAATTAAAAGAAAATATTTCAATTCGATAACCGAAATAATAAGTTTAAATATACATTCTTCTATTTAATACAATGATTATGCGTTATACATTTTACTGTAAAATCTTTTAAAAACCGGCTTACAAAAAAAAAACTTGTTCGATTTTAGATATTCGTGGATTCGTTTTAAGTGACAAAGCGTGTGAAAATTAATTTTAAAAAGGGTATAATAACTGAATACATGTCCAGAGAAAAACCGGATTTTCCCAATATATATATATATATATATATATATATATATATATATATATATATATTACATAATAATAAATGGGGCATATAAAATAAAAGTCGATACTTTTTAACATAAATTGAACTCTTTTAAACATACTACTGTGATCAAAAAGAAAGGTGAAATTGACATTTAAAACTCCCGGGCATTAGGAAAACAGGTAAATTGTATTTTTTTCCTAGGTTGATAGGACTATCTATAATATTTTCTAAACGTTAATTTGTCAAAAGTTATACGTATTTTTACAACTCTTGGTTTCTTTATCACGATAATGAACCATGTCTTATGATTCTTCACAACTTTTTTAACAAATATTGGACTTATATCGTTTCGCAACCACCGTATCCGCCTGATTTGTCTCCATGTAACTTCTGGCTATTCAGAAAAACTCAAAAGGCCAATGTAAAAATCCTGTTTTGACAAGATTGTGGAGATAAAAACCTAATCGAAGAAGGTCTTGAAGACTATTCTGATTGTTTCGAGGACTGGAAAAAGCTTTAGCAAAAGTGCGTTTTATTGCACAAGAATTACTTTGAATGGGATGAAATTGATTTGAAGGAATAAATAAAGAATTTGCATTTTATAAACAAATTCACCTTACTTCTAGATCACTGTGTTAAGTAGGTAAAATATTATATACTGATAAATATTTTATTATCTTTGACTTCTTCTTTTATAATACAAATATTTTTTAATTATATATATAAAGTATTTTTTTCTATAGTATATTATTATTAAATCGATTATTAATTTTATACTTTATATGAAAATATTTTTTATGTTTAGAATATAAAATCAATGAAAAATCTTCTTATATGAAATTAGATAGTTTTATAATTATATGCATATCGTATGTTAATATAATCGATTTATAAGGGTAGACAAGTTTATACATATTGCAAAACAATCCGTAGCCCCTTTTTAGAATTCGGGAAGATTTCCAGTTTACGTGTGAAAGTTTGCCTAAAATTTTCGACGGTCAACAAAACTGGACATCGAATCAAAAAACAAACCTGTTATGATTAAAATACCTTATATATACATATGTATACCTTCTAAGAAGTGGCGGTTTATGTGAACACTTTTGTTATCAATAAAATATTAGTCGATATTCGGTCGTCATATTGGAAAGATGGAGATTTGATCTTTCCTTATACATTTTTTCATAATTATTATTTTAAATAATATATGTATATATATAAAAAATATTTTCTTTAATGTGAAAAGTGAAATTATTAAAAAAATCATCATAGTGTTTATATATATATATATATATATATATATATATATATATATATATGTGTGTGTGTGTGTGTGTGTGTAAATTGAGTGTTGTGAATTTTTAATATAATTATTTATGATTATAAAAAATAAAAATAATTAATTAATCTAATTCTCAATATGGCTATATATATATATATTACATTATAATTTTTAATACTTTAAATTTAGATTAAAAATATAAATAAAAAATTGAATAAATTATTTGTCTTTTATATTTTTAAGCCATTATTTTAATAATAATTAATTATAAAAACGTTGTCATTTTTCATAAATTAAATATTATAAAGAATAATAAATTTGGTAATAATAATAGTATTGCATTATTTTAATAATTATTTTATTTAAATTGTTCTAAAATACTCATTCCATTGCAATAAAAACTTTAAATAAATTATTATTATTTTAATAATTTAATTCTAATTTATTTTATTTGTACATTTATTTATTTTCTATTTTATTTGTACATATTTGTACTAATCAATAACAGATATTAAATAATTATTTTTTTATTTATTACTACGATTAATTATTTTTTAAATTGTACTAATATATTGAACTTGATTTTTTTAAGATCTTTTATAATAAATATAGAATTTTAATAAAAAAAATTGTACAATATTCAACATTGAAAAAAATGTTGATATTGCAATTTATTTTTTTCAACAATATATTAATTGAAAATTTAACTATAGGATAAAAGTTTTTCTTTTTTATATGTTATTTAGAATTAACGTATGAAATTATATATTTATATATAATGTGTAATAATTTAAAATAGGCCTCGTTTAGCTTGATAATAATGTATGAATATATAATATTTAAAATTAACTCGTTAAAAATTTTCCACATATCTTCTTCAAAGAAGGGTGCGTCACGAAGTTCAAAGGGCAAGACGAAGGGCGAAGGGACGCAGAACGGAGGACGCACGGGGGAGGGCAAGGGGGGGCTACGTCTTATCTGCCGTGACGGCGGCATAATGGCGGTGGCAAAATAATATACAATTTCAAAACATTTCGCATATTGATCACGAGCTTTCCACCCCTCCGCGTCACAACCCCTCAGTTCTCAGAGGCGCAGCGAGCACTAAGCGCGGCTCCGTGTATCAATAATGAATTCTATTTCTCAAAGGAAATGGTTACCCCAAACCACCATCGCAGACGAAGCTTTCAACCCCTCCGCGTTTTCGTACCCTACCCCTCACCGCCCCCGACACCCGCGCTTTTCCGTTCCCATCCCTCTCACCGCCATTTTCATACGTACGTATATTGACACCACTAAGCACACGCGCGAAAGAACCTACAGAGGGTTGAGAATCGTAGGTGGTTGTGTGTGCCGTCTTATTTCTAACCCCTTACTCCCGTTTCTAACCCCTTTTCGCCGCAGGAAATAGTGGGGGGGGTGTTCTCTCATACCTACGAACGAGCAGCAAAACTCGCATACTCCCCCTCTCCTCCGTCACGACGGATACGTCCCCCTTCTTTCTCTCCTCCTCCTCCTCCGTCTCCCCCGTTAAAACCGTTCCGCCTCCACCTTCGTCGTACTATTTCCTCTGGCAAAATAACGCCATTTTATACGGAGCGCCCCTGTATACACATAAGGAAACATCTGCTTTGATTTAGCGCCGCGGCGCAAACGAAGTTTTAATGTAACCGGAACAACTACTATACATTACTGGAAAAATGTAAAAAAAAATTCACTCTATGACATCTTTATTAATTTTATATATCACATAATTAATAATATAATATTTAATTATAATATATTAAATATCTTTATAATTAATAAAGAATTTTTTTTTAAATAATACCTTTTCTCAATTTTTCATAATAATTAATGACAAAAAAATAATTAACCCCTTATCGCATAGTGGATCATATAATATATAATCCGAAATCATAGCGTGCCATATATGAATCAAAATGTTTTGTTTTTTTTTATAATTTCTATATGAAAAATAAATTTTAGCGTAAGAATTTAAAAATAAGCGTTTCTTTATATCGCCTCTATGCAAAAAATATAATTTACTTTTTTATAATTTCGAGTTTCTTTCAATATACATTTTTCTTTAGAATTAAATTATTGACTTCATATTTAATTTTAAAATACTTTCCCAACTTTCTTTGAAAATATAATAAATTCATAAATTAAAATCCAGAAAAAATAATTATAGCCATTAAAAATTTTATTTTTGATTTTTAAGTCGTTTATTTTTAATACGATATATATTTACTTAAAAACGTATTATTACAGTAAACCCTTTTCATTCGAATTATTTTATAAAAATATCTTTATAATTATATTCATGATTATGAAATTATTTTTCTTAATGTAAAATAATAAATATTTAATAATTTTAATATGCTTATATTTGTATATAAAAATATTTTTTTTAAAAAATGAAAAGAACGATAGAATATCTTTGTGCTAATAATAGTTTTTATTAAAAAGACATTATTTTATATTCACGATGCGCCATTTTCGATGTAAAATTAATTGATCACAAAATAAAGCATTATATTTTGGAATATAATACAAAACTAACAGCGACGAAAAAGGTTCCGACGCTGCGGTCGAAGTTATCAAAAAGTTTACTCAAATTTAATTTATCTAATATTTTGCTTGTCAATACTAATACGTTTTTAATGTTCAAAGGTTCCAATATAAATATCGAAATAGTGAAATTAATTTGGGTCACCCTGAGATTTGCGGACGTCGAGGGCTGAAAACTTTCACATAATTACGTATAACATTTCGCAAAGTTGCCGCTCGACTATTCGATAAATTATACGATGCAGCGATTTTTCTAAATTATTATTATTGTTATTATTATTATTATTATTATTATTATTGTAATTATGAAATTTTCATATGCCGGCGTAAGAATGCAATCGGGTCGTGTTCCCGTTGGATATTCATGCAAAAAATTTTTGAATAACGACGTCGCCGTATTAAAAACGTGGGGGAACGGAAAATTCGCGTACAAAGTGCAAAAATGTTTTTCGGCAACGAAATATGCGATGAGTTTTTCGGTGTACAACTTTTAATTAACATGTGTAGTTTTTAATAAAACTTTAATCTGCGTTGCACGCCAACTTTGCGGGATTCAAATGGATAGTTTGCACGGTCGTGAAATTTTTATTAAAGCCCGACGGAATATTAAAAAAAAAAAAATGTGCGCAAAACTTTAGAAATTAACGTTGAAATATTTCACGTTCGACGTGTAGAAAAAAATAACAATGGCAGTACTTATTTTATTATACGATTATCGAATATGTCAAGTTGATTCGTTCATAATTTATATAGTTTAAAAATTATTTCTACAGTAAAAAATATATAATTTTTAATAAAATATATTTAAATAATTTAATTTTGATTGAATTTATTATGTATATTAATATGAACAATTAATGTTTAAATTTTTAGACAACTATATGACAGATTTGCTAAATTATTTTAACGTAGTTGTTTTAATTTGGCACGTTTAATTTCATAAAATATAATATTTCAAATACAATTTCAATATGATCATTAATTAAAACGTGATATAATTTGTTATAAAAAGAAATAATATGTTTAAAGGTCGAGCGTTAATCTAACAACTTGAATATGTAATAAATAAATCAATATTATAAATCTAATAACGCCGAGTTTGCCTTATATTACATTATTTATTATTTTTATTTTGTATTTTCAGATATTTTATTCAAAATTTATTTATATATATATATATATATATATATATATATATATATATATATATATATAAATATATATATATATATATATTACGAAAATATCAAATATTTTAATTAATTATTTTTGTCATATAAAAACTTTAGATAATGTTTAAGACGTTAACAATTTCGTATTAAATATTAATAAAATTACCATAAAACAGTATACATACGTAAGTTAGTTAAAGACATTGTAACTTAACATCGTTACGGCAGGTGATACACGCACACACAAACACACACGCGTAAATATATATATATATATATATATATATATATATATACGCGATGCGGGTGTATCGTTTTAATATTTCGTCCGGTGTTGGAGTATCTCTAGGGGTAGACAGTCGCGCTAAAAGGAGGGTAGGTCTTCACAACCTGAGAGAACGCCGCCATCTTAGTTTTATGTAAGGCTCCTGAGTTTAGAGGGTTGAGACTCCATTTTGACTCATTCCACTTTTCCATCGACTTCTAACCCTCGACTGCCGCACACCACCTTTCGCTTCGTGGGGGTTGAATCGTGTATTATTTAGCGCACATACACACTAATATATATACTCGTACGTGTATAAGAGTATGTACACTTATAGTAACGGAGTGGAGGTAGGGGTGTTTCATAAGGGGGGGGTGCGCTCCAAGTCTCGTCGTAATATATGCGCTCTTCGCCTTCCGGTTGTAGCTTAGAAATTGGCTGGGTGGTGCTTAAAAACCCCACACACTATAAACGTAACGTACGCACATACACTCGCACTCGTATATGTGTATATTTTCTTTCTCCGTAAATAAATATTGATATATATATTTTTTACGCATACCTTCGCTTAAAATACCCAGTAAAATTTAAGGTTTATTTATTCATATTTACATTCTCATTTTATTATATTATACAAAGTTATATTTTTTATATACAAGAGCCTTTTGATGGTGGATTCAACTTTAAATTTCAATATCTCAATTTTTTTTGTATTAATATTTTAAAATTTATACAAATTATAATAATAATATAATATAAATACAATATGTCATAATGATATATAGTAAACAAAAGTTATAATATTTCAAGTATAATGAAATTAAAACGAGCTTGAAGAACTTTCGCATTATAAAAGTTTAATTTTGCCTGACGCAAAACATCGCCATTATAAAATTGCTTCGTTATTTTTTTTTCTTCCGCATAATAAATACAATTTCGTCTCATTAGACTAATTTAAGACTAGGAATTTTCGGAACAAACTAGACGCAAAATTTAGGCAATTTCGGTCGTAAAATTTTACAAAATACACGCGGAAGAGATTAAACAAAATTGTTAATTATTTTTAACGGCCGTTAAAAGTGCTGAAAATGCGCTGAAAAACATATAAAATAAATTTAAACGATTACCCCCATTCTGCCATATATGAACATAAAATAAATTAATTATAATACACACGAACGTGTCAAGACTTTTAATCGTCATTATATATAAATATTAAAAATAATAATAGATTTATTGAATAAACATTCTAAAGTCATTCTCAGCAATCGAATCAACAATCTTGATACTTTTATATTGTAATCGTCTTAATAATGCCTTCATAACGCAATTATTAAGTTGTTGCGAAACGGCAATCGACAAAACTTATTGTGTATACGTGTGTGTGTGTGTGTGCGTGCGTGAGTTTGTGTGTAACGGTCGTATTGCGAATTTCGTTCGTTAAACGAAAATCCGGTTAGGACGAAAGTTTCCATCGGAGTTTTCTCGAAAAGCTCCGCCCTTAGTTAGCATGCAAGGAAGCTGTGGAGGCTTTTACGGGTAAAACCGCCTTTTCCAGATGGGGGTTGAAACCGACGCGAAATTGAAGATATTACACAATGGTTCGTTAATATTCACTATCATGGAATTTTATTATCTCTTTATTTATTTTTTTTCAACGTTTCATACACACACACACATACTTATATAACACGATAAAATTTTGTATATTATCATTAAAATTAATCATTGATAATTCTAGTATATATAATATTTTATATTATTAATATAGGTATAATAAATTTAGTTTATTATATTTTAAGTGAAATATTTGTGAATATACAACATCGTTATGATACAAATTATGTATTGTAATAATATATATATAGTAGGCTTAAGAGGCTTAAGCTACTGATTATTGATCATTATCTTAATCACGATCAACCCCTTCACGTGACTTGTTTACGTAATTAGCTGTCAAACATGTATGATTGTGTAACGAAAATTTGCTTTTATAAATTAAATGTTAACCGAAAACACATTAATAAATATTTTTTTATTGTTAATAATATTCAGAAGAAAAATTAAAGATAATTTTATTATAAAAATTACGATGAAATTATAGATATTTGGATGTAAATTTTTATATAAAAATGTGTTTAAAACGATATTTCTTTTTTATACGAGTAATATAATAGACTTATAATGTAATTTGAAATAGAATTGAAATCGCACATTTCAAAACGAAATTAAAATACAAATGTATATAAATAACAACAATGTACATCAAAGTGAACTGAAAAGCATTAAAAATATATATGTGAAAAGAAGAAAACGTCTACGAAAATGTTTATACGGTGGGGGTCTTTCAAAAATATTTGTCGTTCGTTATTTTCCATAATACTTCTATAAAATTGAAAAGCACGCTATATAAATATACGTATACATATGCAGATATATATTTATGTATATAGTAGTGGTGAAAATTCTTTAAATTTTCCCCGTTTGTTTTACTAAAAATACGTTCGCTACAAAGAAGAGAAATTGTGTTCGGGCCGAGCCGTAGGGGATGACGGGTGGTCATACTTTTGCAAGGGTGAGACGACCGTAGGTAGGTAGTTTAGGTGGTCTACGGGGGGGTTGAACCTCCGCAGATTTTATGAGCTGAAGGGGCGGTCGAGAGGCTTTCCGGGTATGAGGGTAGTTAGAAGAGGAAAATGAAGGCTCTTTCTACGGCAAGCTTTAGAAATGCACGGCGAGCACAACGAATGCTTTATTTTCGCAATAATTCTTTAATTTCTATCGGATATTGTTTCACGACATTGAATTATTTTAATTGTTTTTTCAGTAATATTTATATGCATTGAATATTTTCAATATGCCATTTTAAATATTTTTGATATTGATAATGAAATTATTCGAATGTGAAATGTGAAAACGATCCTTTCTAATACTATAAAACCATTATATAAATATATATATATATATATATATATATATATATATATATATATATATATATATATATATATATATATCCATATACTATTTTAATTATATAGTTTAATAATATAGTTGATAAATTTATTACAATAATAATAATATTTATATAAGACTATTGTAATTCTTTCAATATCAATTAAATAAAAAAGTATATTTTAATAATTTTGAAATGGAAACTTTTTTTAAATATTTATAAAAATATTGTTATTACTTTCATAAATTTTAAATATTAATAATATAAAAATATTTTTAATTCCCATACCGATTTACATAATTCTAATACTATAAATTAGTGTTGTCATATTAAAAAACATTATGAAAACGCTTGTAAATTTGCAATAATTTCAAAATTTTACCGCAAAATTACATTAGAGCGATCTAATTGCGAAATAAAATATATAAAATAAATTAAATAAAAATTAATGAATAAACATTGCAACGACTGTACCCCAGGGCACCTTGTAGCTAAGTGGCTCACGAGCGACTGGCGGAATGATTATTTAGTTTTACTAGTTTTAGTTTTGGTCTCATCTACGTGCCGAACATACATATATATATACTTGCGCAATATATATATATATATATATATATATATATATATATATATATATATATATATATATATATATATATATATATATATATATATATATATATATATATATATATATATATATATATATATATATATATATATATATATATATATATATATGTACACACACACTTTTATACCTAAGTACATCCGCATAGACGAGAACTTTTACTCAAACACCGGGTATACTTTCGGTCGTATAAAATTTTAGCCGATATCGGGTGGGCGCAAAATATTGACATTTTGCACGAAAAAGGTACGGTAAAAGTTTACGCACACACACACACACACACACACACACATATATATATATATATATATATATATACTGTTGTAAAATTATGTGCGTGTGCGCGTTTAGTGCGTAATTCAAAGTTTCCAAAGCGCTAGTTTCAATTTATAATTTTGTAAATTCGATTAATCATAATTTGATTTAATGTCGCGATATCGCGCCGCTCGCGACGCATTCAATAATAACGTTTAAGTAATTAGATGAAAATTTACTGCCGATCGCCGTTTAATGTTATCGACAATAATAATAATAATATGAATCCGTTGAACGATCGATTTTAATAATAACACACTTTGAAGCGTTAATTTAAGATTTCGTGTACGTTTTTTTAATGTTGTTGTAAATTTTTCAATTACCCACATAATTCACAGAATTACGATTGTAAAATTTATAATAAAAAAAAATATTTATTTAATTATATATCTTAATACAAAATTATTTTTTTTATAAAGATTCAATTAATTTTTGATATAAATACGATTCGACTAAATATATTGTTTCATTAAATAAAACATGTTTATATTCAGTATCGATTACCAAAGTGTATTATATTTCAACCAATAAATTGGAATAATATGCTTGTCATAAACAACTTATTATTATTATTATTATATAATTGCTAATTAATATTAATAAATCTAAAATCTATTGCAATATAATACGAATATTTTATAATCGTTAAAAATATATTAGATACACATATTTTTTTTTAATAACTTTTTGATTTTCTTACTAAAGTTATATCCTTAATTGTTATATAAATATTGTCTATTTATAATGACTAATTTTACGATGTTTATATTAATTATTTATAGTACAATATTATATTAAAAGTTCATTTATAATATTGTTTACGATAGTAATTGTATTATTTTACTATTTTACATAAGTTTTTCTTTCTTTAATAATATGTTAAATATTTTTAACGATACTTATCTTTAAAAAAATATTACATTATTTTATCATTATTTGAATAGTTAAAAATTTGATTAAAAAAATGCGTTTTTGATATCATTAATGAATGTTTATACAATATATTATTTTTTTTGTTCTGCTTCTTTATTAACAAATTATAGTGTGATTTTAATTTATTATAATACTTTTTAATTTTTTTTGGCACACACACACACACATATGTGTGTGTGTGTGTTTATATATATATATATGTATGTATGTATTTTGAAATCTTGAAATATATGCATATTTATAATTATCCAATATCAGTTCATACTTTGAAAGATGAACAGAGATCACGATAAACTGAGAATTTCACAAACGATTCAAGTTACAGAGTATCAGAAAACGTAGCATCGTAGCAAAGAGCGAACTCAAACAATGGAAATTTCAAAATAAACGTACTTCGGCGTTAATAAACGTAACGAAAAGCGTTCCGAATGCAGAAAACTGAAAACTTCGAATCAGAAACGGAATGAAACCGGGCGTCGGAAGACTTTGCGAACACCCTGCGGCCAACTAGCATTCCGAACACCTTGTACATCCTCCAGACGAGATTTATACGAATAGTTCGGGCACGGATAGAAGTTCTCAGATTATATTAGCAATGGAATTATTTAAAGCTTCTGCGACCACCATCGTTGCCACCGTCAACCACCGACACACCGCCACCAACCCTCAACCCCCAGTTGGCCGGTTTTCGTGACGAGGAAGGACTAAGAGTGAACGAGCGTTGGAAATTGCGACGGCGGTCGAAGATGGCGGTGAAATCTCTCTTCGTAGACAATTGCTGCGATTCTTGGTGCCGATGGAAAACGCGGTTGAAATAGAGTGACACATTGTTTCAACCCCACAATATTGTACAATAAGCGGTTCGGCATTCATGCGAGAAAACGACTTTTGACTGCTAGGCAGTGTTCAATTCCTACAAGTTGTGTGTTACATCATCGTCGTCTGATAGTCTATTATAGTTAGATCCAAGTAAATTCAGTAAACTTTGTAGCTGATCGTGCAAATTTTGATGATTTATTTAGTAAAATTTTATTATGCAACGAATATTTTATAATAAAATCTCGATTATTCTACGTGAAATACTGCACGATCTTTGGAAAGTCTTGTACTACTATTTGATAAACTATTTCATCGTTGTACTTAATGTGCAACAATTTCTACGAGCTTCAAATTAATATTATATTACAAATAATATAATCGACTTTTATTGAATTACAAAAAAAATCATATATTATTATGTTAATTAACTATAATAATAATCTAAGTATACGCATATTAAAAATACATGTATATTTTAATCAGTGATTATACATTATGATTTTCAATGTTCCATTATAAATATAAATTAATGATAGAATTTTCTTATCCATTTTAATAAAAATAAAAATTCTTCTGTATTAAAAAAAATATTACACATAAAAAATGACAATTATCTATATATATATATATATATATATAAATACAATATTGTATAGAAAGATGGTTCAATACAACGACCCATATTTCCATATATAAGTTAACACAAGTTTTCCTTTTATCTTTCGCATATAATGAAACGACAGACGGCACAGCGGCGACGTATCGATGCCGACTTTTTCAGCCGTCTGAAATTCGCACAATGGCTGAAAACCAATTAATGCACGTCAGATACAGGATATTTCGTCTGCGTACGTATTCACGCGTATAAACCACAGACTATTTGATCTAGAGACGTTGGATGATAAACAAAGGAAATTTCTAGCGAGATTTCTTAGTTCCACATCTGGGTAACTATTGTTTCGCTTATCTTGCGTTAGCTGGCATCCCGCGGCTGCTGACTGGGGAAGAGGAGCCAAAGAAAACCCTCACACTAACCCACCATCCGCCCCATTTTCCCTATCCTCGATCTGCTCGCTAAAATTCTGAGGTTCGAAAGAGGGTTGGGTGGTGGTTGGGATTTTAGGAGGTCGTAGGCATTTTCTGAGATTAAGCAACCGCCTCCTTTGCCTGCCTGGTTGCCTTCCTTTCAGCCGCTCTTCGTTCTTCCGTTGGCGTGTGTGCTCGAATATTAATAATATATATTCCTGAAAAAGGCGTAGAGAGACACGTATATAAATAAATATTAATCATATATACATATTTTTACATAATATATTAAAAGAAATTTTCGAAATCAATTTATTATGCAATAGTATTTAATTTTTCAAATGTTTCTCGTATAAATTTTTATAATCGTACAAATTATTAAATGTTCCTCGTACAAATTATGAGATTTTCATCATTTATACTATATTATAAAGAAGATTCACAAAAATATTATAATTATATATTTTTAAATATAACAGAATATTGAACCGAATTAATTTCATACATCGAAGAATTATTATACTTAAAAAAAATAAAAAAAAGATAAACACAATATTAAATTTATTATCTTAGTCAAATATTTTTTTATTGAATAAATTTTAAACTTTATAGAAGAAAATTTACTATATATATATATATATATATATATATATATATATATATATATATATATATATATATATATATATATATATATATATATATATATATATATATATATATATATATATATATATATATATATATATATATATATATATATATGAATGATTTAATAATAGAAAATTATTTCTATGAATATTAATGAAGATTGTTTTGTTCAATTTTACACATTTTAATGATAAATCAAGAAAGGTCGTCGCACGTCCGTGATTTCTCAGAAACATAATATCAACACAATACTTGAACCTCGTAACGCCACTGACAAACTTTAATATAACTTTGCTTCAGAAATTAGACACGTAAAGGTGGAAAGCGTCGCTTTAAATCCCAACGGTTGGTATACGACATAATATTTCCGCATTTCATTTATATATATAAACTTCTTTTATTTTCTATTATGCATATTTATATTGTATTTGTGGATAAAATTATTTTTTTGATTTTTTTGAAATTTTTCATTTTCTTTAATCTAGCATTAGCGATTAGCGGAAATTTACTAAAATAGGTTTAAAGCCTGTGCAGCCGCAATATTCGTCTAGCTTATATAAAATACATTTGGAAATCTCCATTTTGCTCCGCGTCTCACCGCTCGTATTTGTAAGTACGTCTGTCTGTCTGTGTGTGCGCGTGTAACGGCGGTTATTTCACGGACGGATTAAGTTCGTTGTAAGTTATATTCGTAAATGTGTACGCGAATACATTATGTTTTACGAGGTGAACGAGCGAGCGAGCGAGCATGCGTGAGAACGAACGGGCTAGCGAACGTGCGCGTCTTATTACTTTTCACGAACGTGACGAAGTTCGTACTAACGAGTTACTTGGAGACGCCTCTTCAAAGACGCTCATAGAAACGTCTCGAAGACTATTCATCGATTCAAATCGTTCTATCTATACAAAAAAAACGTATTTAATATTATTACTTGTTTTTATTTATTCATAACAAAATTTTATTTATCTAGTATTAAAAGAATATTAGAAAAAAATATTATATAATAATATATTTTTCTTAACGTAATCGATATATAGTATATTTAGTATTTAAATTTTATTTTTTAAGTTTTTTTTAAATTGCTACTATTTGTTATGATTCGTTACTAAAGTCCATGTATTTTTTTATATAATATACCTGTAGAGTCCACGTGTCTATATATAAAGTCCACATGTGGTCAGCAGGTCACAAGTTCGTTTGTATATTATTTAATTAATTTAACTATTAGATACGTATATATAATTTTAACTAAATTTAACATGTCAAATTTCTCATTATATAAACAATACAGGATTTTTTTCTTTTTTAGATAAATTAAGAAAATTACTTTACAACTTTTTAATTATTCATTAGTCTTTTTATCTATATTAATTTGAATCACATTAATTAAAAAGAATATATCAATAAAAAAACAATCAATAATTTGTCAATTTAAATATTCTTATCTATCCTCAAATATCTTCTACACTACATTATTACTTTATAATGACAAATAAATATTATAAAAAAGAGAATAAAAAGACTATCTGATTTTTATATAAATTGATAAAAATTAATATTTATTGACGATTCATTTATAGTACACACACACACACACACACACAGACATATATATATATATATATAATACAAATTTATATATTTTATATATGATATTCAATAAAACAAATTGTTAATTCTGTAGAGATATTAATACGATATATTACTATTATACGTCAATTTATAATACAGAAATACACACTAAACGACAAAAGTGTATCAAGAAATCCTGATAGAATCCGACAAAGCGACAGTTGACAATGTCGCGGTACATAGGGAATTTCATTAAAATGAGACGAGCAATGTGTGTGTGTGTGTGTGTGTGTGTATGTATTTGTGTTAAGACGACGTAGAGCACGACTCTCATAAGCCGTCAATTCCGAGACATGTCTCGCTAATAATATTCGACGAAAGCCTTAAAGTAGCACCCCGGTAGCAGTTTATAAAGGTGGTAGGGCAAAGGGTGCACATGTGTTTGGCGACGTTTAAATATGCGTGTTGGTATCGCGAAACAAAATGACTAAACCGTGATAGACGTAGTTCTATCTAACGGCGAAGTAAATAACGGTCGAGCACGTACAATGTGCTCTATTATAGTGTGTTCGATGTCTTAAAAAAAAAGTAAATTTTATGATGGATTTTATTTTTCTGATCCAATTTTTCGTTTTATAATAGAAAACTATAACTTTATTCAATAATATATATAGATAAAACTTTGAAGGATTATTTGTGGTTCTTGATAAATGTATCCAAGTGAGAGAATTCCTAAGAAATGCTGTTTAATTTTTAATATTCAAATTCATTACACATATTTTATATTTTTATTACATGTTTTAAATAAATTAAATTTCTGTAGAAAAAATAATACGTATTTAATTGCGGCTCGTGAAAAATTTCAAATTTTGAAAAATAGCTTGGACTATCAAAAAGCTTGATAACCCCTGATATTAGAAATGGTTTACGATAGATAATAGATTGATTTTCTAAAGTCTTTCATCATAAAAGATGATAAAAAAAATGGAACTAATTTTTATATATTATTACCTTGTTTTATTGATAAGTATAAGAAAAGTATATTAAGTATCAATTATATAGTATTAGAAAAATATAGTAATTCATCAAAATAAAATTGTAATGATTTCTTAAAAAAAGAAAATGTAAATAATAAAAAAAATAAAAATCAATTAATTTATATATTATTATTTTTTCTACTAAAAATTTAAAGTGTATCAAAAACTTAGAAAAAGAAATGAGTAGAGTAGAACTTTATTTTCTACCCACACTATTATGTTATAGAAAACGATTAAATTTTCTCAAGCGTATGATGATATTAGATTGCGATCAAAATTGATTCAAAACTTATAATAATAGATGATGTTAAATTTGAAATGTAAACAGTATTATAGAAGAATATTATATTATTTTCTTTTCAAAATGGCACACGATAGACGTACAAGTACGACAGAATCGCGAATCGTGGCAAGGTGGCAAAGAAGAAACTTGAAGGGTTTGAGGGAGTACCAAGGCGCGGAAACGAAGTACTAGATGGGGGGAGGCAACAGAGGGGAGGCACGAGGACTAGAGGGGGAGGGGAGGGGGGGGGTAGAATTGCTCCTTGAGTGTCGCCGTCGTCGTATTCGTCGGCCATTTTGTGTGCGCGGGTGCGCGAAGAAACCGCGTCCCTGTCCCTCTCGCGCAGAAGAATGCCGTCTTTAAAATGGCGGCCGCGGGATACAACACCTATCGATTTCTTAGCGGATGCCGCGCCATTGGTTGCCCTCCCCCCGCGCTTCTTCTTCTTCTACTCCTACTACTGCTACTTCTTCTTCGTCTTCTTCTTCTTGCTATTTCTTCCTCCCCGTCTTTACCGCCAAGACGCAAGCCTTTCTGCCCCTCTAACGTGGAGTTCGCTCGCTTTTCGCCGTTTGCGAAATGGCGTTAGGGTTTGGGGTGAAGTTTACCCCGCACCCCTTGTTTCGCAGCCACCCTTCGAAAGAAGCTCCCTCGAACAAAGAATCCACCCTCGCTCGCGCGCGAAAGCTCTCGTTATTCATAGCGCGTAGGCGGAGTACGCCATTTCACGACCGCGACCGTTTCTACCATCCCCCTATAAGCTCTAAACTTTACCGCTATCGTTTTGTTACGAAGGGAGCGTCTTGAGAATCTTCAATAGGAATATGTCACATTTTGATAGATTCTATTGTTAAAATAGAATATAAAATAATACATATATAAAATAGAACAAAATAATATATATATATATATATATATATATATATATATATATATATATATAATATAAAATTTTCAATATATACAACAAAGATAAATAAACTGACTTATAATATAAGAAAAATATATAATATAAAAATATCAATTCACTAAATTTAAATAAATTTTATATAAATAATTATTAACTATTTACACTTAAGAGATTTCATTTAGTTATCACTTGGATTAATGCGAAAAATTGACGCATAACAATGACTATTTATGTTAATTTATTTGTATCGAATTCTCACATTCTTTATATATAATATTATAAAATGTAAAATGAAATTTTTCAAATAGAGATAAGATTTTCTTGTTTAAAATTAGTTTTTAACCGCAAAACAAACTGAATTTTCAATATTAATTTTTTTTCTAAACTTCAACTTGTCAATTTTAACAAAAGGATTACTTAAGTTAAAATTTGTAATTCTTTATAAATATGGTATATTAAAATAAATAAGTAGATTAATATACCTTAATATACTGTATTTTAAGAGAATTACTGAAATAATGGAGAAACTGTTTTTTTTTTTTGAGTTTAGAAATTTATTCCATAAATTCAAACATTCTGCATAAAAACTTTAAACATTTATTTGTATGTATAATAATTTTAAGTTAAGAGTAAAAATTCGTCAAAAGCGCTACGAAACATCTCAAATGCAAAGGGTTGAAATACCTATAAATATGATTAAAAATAATCCTCTTTCGTATATAAATTGAAAATGTATTAAATTTCAAAAATGCGAAGGTATTTTAAGACAGTATATAAATTAAATCAGTTTACGCCGTAAGATATTCATTTTAAGGTTATTAGTACCTTGCATTATCGTATATAATTTATGGCTGCCTGCACCCCCGTTTTATGCACCCCTGCATTATTCAACGCGAACGATTATAAAGTTTGCAGAATTAGACACAAATTTTAACAAAGACGATCCATAACATGTACCTCAGTAATACTGGTATTAATCTAGAATGATATACTTAACTTTAAAAAGAATCGATGCTATTCATATATTATATAAAGTATATATATATATTATATAATATAAAGTTTCTTTTTGTGAAATTCAGTTTTGCGATTAATAAAGTCCGAATAAACCTGTACACGTGAGAATTATATTAAAAGGGTTTCAATCCGGGAGTTAACTTGACTAAAAACTGGATTTGTGCAACTTGTAAAGTAAGATTCGAACGATATCGAAACGTGTTTGATGTGAACGCAATCCAGATCTACGAATCGGATCAGTGGTTTTCAAACACTTAAAATAAAAATAAATATTATATAATTTGATACAAAAAAAACCTATATAAATTTTGAATATTTTTAAATTAATTTTTAATGTATATTTTAAAAAAATATAATGAATTGTATAATATAAGAATTAAATATTTATTTTGTAATAAATATTAAAATTTTAATCAAAATATTACATATATTATATATTTTTAATTTATGATATAAAGAATACTAATATAGTTTATGTAATATTTTTGATTATCTTTATATGTAAAAAAATTATATGAAATAATTAATATATATTTTATATAAAAAAATGAAGAAGGTAATGCTTGGGAACTGCTGATTTTTTTTAAACCAAAGGGTCCCAGTAAACAGATGTCGGACAGTTTCGTGTCTGACGTTCAGATTATGGGGTGAAATGTGACGGTCAAGATTTCGTCGGGGACGACGGCATCAAAGGATAAGGACATAATAAAAGTACTTGTGAAAGGACATTAAACAGGTTGGCTGACCGTTTGAGGTAAGATTCCAGTTTTGATGAGCGCCAAAGTTACTAGCAGTGACCCTTAGGATTTTTGAACGGGGTCTAAATCACCCCATCTCACCTAACCGGGACCGTCTCACGGACACGTAGCTTTTTCGACCGTAGCCAACAAATCAATTAACTGATTAATTAACCGCAGGAGCCTTTAGTTATTTTGTTTAACGGCAGTCTGGTACGAAACACCAAGACACGAAGTCACGGTGTGTATTTATTCTAGTTACAGAAGCGTAATGAATGGTAATGAAGGACTCGTACGGCAATATTTCTCCCTTATCTGGAATTAGTTAGTTACCATACCAGAGAGAGGGTGGCTGTTGCGCTCAGCAGTAACAAAACTGCTACAGTTCGCCTGGTGTAACATAATATTAATATTGAGATTACGCCAAGAAACTAAACAGCCCCCAGAATGGTTGCTCGCAAAACTTTAACGAAGAGGATGGCAAAATTTATTATGGCCACTCGGTCAATTATTCAATGTTGAAAATTGTCACAAACAACGCGAAACGTATGCCCTGAGTGATAGTCGATATGAACACTTACTCACGCACATATTGTATAAATAAAAATATATTAAATTATGTAATATTATATTAAAGTTATATAAGTGGAAACGTTGATAGTATAAAACATACTTATCTTATAAATTTAATACATGTCTATATGTAATATTTTATAACATATATAAGAGATATAAATAATATTTTTAATTGAACATATATAAATAAAAATTATTACAATAATAAAAAATACCAATAATATATATATATATATATATATATATATATATATATATATATATATATATATATATATATATATATATATATATAATTATCACATGATAAATGGTTTTACGATAAGAACAAAAATTTTATTAAATATCAATATATTGATTTTTAATTAAAATATATCATCATATTTATTAAATAATGATACATATAGAGTATAAAAATTGCAAAAATAAATTTTATATATAACTAATATATTAAAAACATATTTTTTCGAAAATATTTTGTACATAATTATTATGTTTTTATTTATCAAAGCTTTTATAACAGTAAAATAAACATTATTTATTTTACTGTTATATATTTATAACAATTAAAATATGTTAATATTACAATTCAATATCGACTACGTATTAAACGATAAATTTAACATTTAAAATATAATGAATAAAAAAATTCTACTTGATATATGGTAAAAATTAAATTTAGATATTATTGAAAATTATAACATTTCACTTTATATATAATATAATAAAATTAATATTGAATTATGTGGCCGGTTAATTCATATATATAATAATATATATAATTATACATTAACACGTAGGAGTTCGCATTCGGTGGAGAAGTTTGATAATTTTAAAGGTGAAACCAAGTCGTGCAATTGAATGAGGGTTCCAGAAGTAAATTCGAGATAACTTTAATCGGTTTCAGATCATATCCACGGTTCAAATTTAACCCTGCATCTTTTACGTTAGAACGGATCGGTTATCGCAAACGCAGAACTGCAATCGTCCACAGTTTGAATTAACAGAACGCAAAATTATTATTTTAAGACGTTAACCGGCAATACAACTCTATTATGATTACGTCAGTATCTCGTTTAAAGTTCCACTATTATATTATAAACTCTGCAAAACCGCAAGATTCTACTGTGTACAGGCGGTGCAAAAAAGTGGTGAGTGATTTTTTTTCCTATTTTTTTTTAAATATGTATTTTATTTATTTAAAAAAATGATGATAATTTTATATTTATATATTATAGAAATAATTTTAGTTTTATAAATTAAATCATATGCATGAAATTTATTTTTCATCTTTATTCATTCATATATTTTTTTTAAATAAAATGATTTTTCGATGTAAAAATTAATCAATTTAATTGATAACTCATTGTTTGTTGTACATTTAATGAACATAATATTAAATATATTCTACTAAATATCAATGTATATGTTTTTTAAAAATTTAAGAAAAAGAAAATATGCAGCAGATTTTAGACATCGATTAAACAATTTCAATTTTTGAAAATAAAAAATCTTTTTATTCAACTATATTTAATTATTTACTATTAAAATCAAAAATAGTCACATTATTTTGATAGTACATTATTTTATTTGAGTTTAAATACTCAATTTCAAATTTTATACATGCCTATATAAATTTAACAAAAAATGATTATATTAAAATTTGCTTATATGAATTGGTAAGTCGATTTGTATACGTATACAAGTTTATCGATAAATTTATATTTATATTAAAAAATGTGATTAATGTACGCACATTTTTCACACAGACAGTATACGTATAGAAATTTAGCATAGCACAGGCCTACCTGAAGAAGTTTGTATTTAAGTAAATGTATTAATTCGGATTTTCGGAAAGTTGAGTTGAGTGAACGACGGCAACGGTTCAGTTTTGTTATCGTCACAGTTTCGCAAAACGGACATCCCTCGGCCTTCTATTTATATTTGGCCATAATAAGAGATACTGGCTTTTGGTTAAAATGTCGATACGAAATGTCCGCAGACACGGACAAACTGGCCCCGTGTCGAAGTTTTAAATTCACCATCATACCAGTTACGGCGGAATAGGATTCGGTCCGGATATTTTGTCAATCAGATTAATTGATTGCTTCGATCGGCGCTTTTCAAACTTTTCTTCCGAATGCGACCCAGTTTTGCGATAATAAATATCCGTACGACCTACTAATTCAGACGAACGCAAAATTTTGACAATTATGCGAAAAAGTTCACTCGTTTATCCGTTTAGCTTGCTTATGATCAATAAATCACATATATTACACTATTTTAAAAAGAACAACATTAACTCATATAAAATATATTACCACTGATTTAAATTAAAATATATATATGTAACGTGAATAAATTTCTTTTTTTTATATAAATTATACTATTTTACTATCAAGGTTTAGTTGCTTTTCATTGAAGTTTCTTTGTTGAAGGAAGTTAATATTTTAGTTTTAAAGCACTAAACTTATTTTATATGTTTTGATAATATGGATAGTTTAAAATATGAAAATATGGACAAGATATGTTCTTGACAAGTTTCCTGAAAGTCTAATTATAATCGAAGTTTCCACGGTTAATGCTTGTTTTTGATAAATAAAGTTGAACAATGCGCGATTTCTACTAAAATATATTATGCGGTTTCTTTTTAAATATCATCGATTAAAAGTTTAATTTTATAAAAGAGTAAGTATATTAGAAAATTAAGTATTGATTTAAGATTTTATATATATATATTTTTATCGGTGTATACTGTCAACGTTCAATTGTACGAGAACGTGTATTGAAAGACGAATATATAAATGCAAATGTGTACGTATTTGTATGGAGGTGGTCCCAAAAGTTTCTCAATATGCGCGACGAGGTTCTATTGACACGTCGCGTTAAAAGCTCACCTCGCCTAACAAGTAACCACCACTACCTGAGCTTTCGGCTCGCAAGGAGCAGGACGAATTGTTCCTCACGAACAGACGTACACACGGTCGCGGATCCTTTATCCGTGAGTCTTCGAAATGGGAGTTTACTTTGGAGGACGAAAGCGGAGTACACGAGAATTGATGGTTTGAGAGGGTAGCGTGGAGGCGGCAGCGGCACCGCTAGGAATTGAACTTAGATAATTATAATAGTTTGCAAAACTTCCCGGCAGCGGGGGCCTCTGGAAAACGCCTGTACCCATCCTTAAGACTCCAAGCTCGCTCGGGGTACCCGCATATAACAAAACATTATCGTCATGTCGGTAATCTTACGGCGCTTGGTATATAAGACGTGTACGTACGGTAGAGTATAAGACGGCACCGAACTCAATTTAAGTTTGGGGCGTTTGTTTTGATTATGGTAAAGTCGCTTACTCCAACTCCAGCGATCCACCCTTCTGAACCGTGATACTCATACCCCTTAGAAATCTCTCAAACTGCCTGCGAGCTCGTAGCGAAGGCGGAACGCCGACTAGAAAGGGCGGCTAGGGCGGCAACGGGTGAGGCGTTTCGAAAAAGAGGGGAGGGGGTGAATTATCGCGCGCGCCCGGGTTATATGCAAATAGTGTGACGTACGTGTACGGTGACGAGTTCGACGCTTGAAAATGGCGTTGAATCGTAAGTAATGCGAATTGTGACGGAACGTTTTGCAAATTGTGTCGAAATTAATAACGCGGATCGTCAAACTCGTGTTTCTACAACGGTGGGTCGCGCATAAATTTGATTTGATGTTCGCGCAATCGTTTCGACGATGATCGCAAATGCCCTCTAGGCCGATGACCTCGAACGATATTTGTTTCGAATCATAATGAAATTATTTTATTATCGTAGTTAATTATGATAATTAATAAAAAATATATTGGTCGCGGGTATGATTTCATATGAATATTCGGAATTATTTCTTCACAATTTATCAGGCATAATCTAAAATAGAAACATTTAAACTTAATTAAAAAACAATAATTTCACCATATTTTTAGTACAAAAATATATTTTTGATAATTTAATAAAGAAATCATATCTTAAATTTAAAAAAAAAGTTTGAATAAAGTAGGAAATAAATTGCGACTCTTTTATAAGAAAGTAAGCTGCTAGGTATCAAATATAATATATGTAAAAGATACATGTCCGAGTAAGATCTAATTACTTTTTTTATATTTTTAGTAATGATGTGGATGGACTTTAGCAATGATTTTTATAAGAAAAGAAATATAAGTACATTATTTACTAATTTGACATTTGTAAAAAAAAATAAAAGTTTTATTAATGAAAAATATATGTTTCTTTAGTCCCAATATATTATAATCAAAACTGAAAACATGTATGTGTTAATAAAAATATATTATAAATATAAATTCGTAATTTTAAATATTGATAGTATGAAAATATTTTTTTATATATATTTAAGATTTATCTGCGGAAAATTCGCATGGATATTATGGTAAAAATTAATATGGAAATGGAAAACCCTTCTTTCGATGAACAGTACGACGCTATCGGATAATTGTCAATCTCTCACATCCACCAAAGGGCTTCAACAACACGCACACGCACACACACACACATACACACGCACGCTAACGTTATACACAACAGCTATATATCAAAATTCAATTTCGGCAGAGCACTTGCGAAGCTTTCCTAAGAACAAAGATTTCCATATATTAATTTAATTCGGCGAGACGCTCCGCTCTCTCGTTCCAAAAGATACCCCATTTCCCCTTTTAACCCCCCGCCGCCCCACCGAAAACAGTATATATATCTCTCGTTGAATATATAATAATGTATACAGGTTGTGTCTTGTCGAGTGCGTCTAAGTGTTTTGCGGTACCAATAAAAGCAACTACGAGTAGCTTAATTAGCCCAACGAAGCCAGATGTCAGGAAATTATTATGATTATGGCTGCGATATTGAGTTTCGTTACGTTTGCGCATAAGACAAGATATAACACGGGGCACAGGCACCCATAATACATTTTAGTCGAGATTCGCGTCAACGAACATATTCGCCGATAATAATAATATTATAATATACGTGCATATGGTGCGCGACTCGATATCGCGTAAATATACGCTTTGTTAGGCGCTCATTCGACGATGTTCGATAATATTATATTTCTATACTAAAAGATGTCCCCCATCCACTGTTTTCAATGTATGAGATCGTCTCACCCTTATTTGCGGCAATTTTGGTAATATTATACGAATCTTACGAACATTAGTTAACGTCTTAAATAAATTAAAATTAATTGTTGCATAGCATATATTGTACAAATATATTACTAATTCAATCGTTTAGATTGCATTTTATATAAAATTTATAATAAAAAATATTTAGAAAAAAAAATAGTTTTTCAACTACAACTATTTTAAACGAGTCGTAGTTTTTTGGTTTGTGCGAGTTCACCCTTATGGTCAATTAAATGTCGATCAAGTGACGCCAGAGGAAGCATACGTTCCCTAATTTAATTAGTGCGGTTTTACCAGTGAAAACCTCATGTAAAATAGCAAAATAATACATTTATTTTTCACATTTTTAATCTGTAATAAAATATCTAAAGTAAAAATTATTTTAAAATGAAATGTTTTTATAGATTAATAAATTTATGCAAATCGTGCTTTATAAAGGGATGAATATGAAATGAAGATACGACGACTTCATAAAAAAATCACCTTTACAAAGAGAGGTGTTAAAAAATGCTAAAGGGGTGAATGTATATATATATATATATATATATATATATATATATATATATATATATATATATTACATGCTCAATTGAAACGTAAAAATAAAAATTCAAATTAAATGCAAATTGTTTGCGGTTTCGCATCAATTTCGCATTTTTAAATAAACATCGACCCCCCCTTTGGGGAAAGTGCTTTAATTGCCCTGTCGGCGTTAAGGCACTGCATTTTTAGAACGTGCGGGGATTTTTAATTTATTTTCATTAGCACTTGTTGTTGGCTTTCCGACGGTGAAAAAAAAAGGTTGTACCGGAAAAAAACCGCCCCCGAAGGGGAGCGTTCTTTTTTTTTCTTTTTTTCCACGGCGCGCTTACGAGAGCCGGGGGAGGACGTGGAAATTCGGCTAAAGTGAAAATAAAAATTTTCCGCTTTTAAAACCAGGGGATTTCGCCGGAGAATTACTGTATAAAAAAAAGAACGTAATGGACTTGGTTCATATTTTAAATAACTCCCAATTAGGGTACTTAAAAAACGTAATATAATATTAATAATCTTTTGCATAATTTTCCTTTTATAATTTAATAATATATCACGATTATTATTTTTTGACTGAATATCACTTTTTAACATTAATAATATTTATTGAATAAAATAGTTTATATTTAGAAAAATGATTTTTAAATTCTGATTATGCAAAAATAATTTTTCAAATATTTTTAAATCTATTTTATATTACAAAATAAAACTGATACTTCAATTATAAATCATATTTTAATCAATGTATAGTAATTGGACATTTATTAAAAGTATATTTCAAAAACAATTTTTTTCATTTATGGCAATTATTGACTGCACCTAACAAACATAAGCTAATTTGCATTACAAACAGGTACAAATTTGCGAGCCAAGCGACTTGACTATATCACTTTAACGCACCTAATAGTCTCCCTGACTCTGTAAATGCGAGCCGTATTTTTTTCAGACCTTTTTTTTCAGAACGACATACGAAAAAAAAAATGGAAGCACAAAACGAAAAGGGGATGATTTAGGATTTTTTTCGGCGAAACGAGAGTGCACGTTTAAATTACTAAGAGCCGGTTTATCCGGAATTAAGGGGTGTTTAATCCCGTGAGATCGAGGGGAGGGTTTTTATGCAGTTTTTCAGAGGTTCGGTTGTTTGTTTTTTTTTCATTTTATTTTATTTTTTTTTTGTATTTTCACGAGAAAATTTTCGATAGAACGTTTCCCCTTTCTACGCCATTTTCCCTATCCGCAAACGGGACAGTTTATTGTGTGGATTCGTCGAGGGTTTATTTCGGAAACGTATCGAAAAATATATTATATATCCTTATTTAAATATTTTATTGATTATATTTTTATTATATATATATATATATATATATATATATATATATATATATATATAAATATTTTTTTCATTTAAAATATATCAATAAGAATACTGTTACATACGGGTAATTTATTATGTTTAATATATAATTAATAAAAATTGATTATTATTTTTTATTTAATTTGTGATATTGATTTTAAATATTTTATAAAATAAAAATTTATATTTTTATATTTCAAATTCACTCTTACATATTGTTATATTTCTTGTATGTATTGAATGAAAGTTTCATTTGAGATATAGAAGAGTTAACCATTTACCGCATATTTTTTAATTATCCTATATAAATATATATATATATATATATATATATATATATATATATATATATATATATATATATATATATATATATATATATATATGAAATAGAGACATATATTTTTTCACTTTTACACATTTTTTTAATATAAAAAAAAAAACATTTCGGTCAATATATGGCACACTATGCAGTTAAAATAGTAAATATGATGAAAAATTTATTTGAATCATATATGATTATTAGCTATGTGGTAAGTGGTTAAATTTTGTATATAAATTTGTAATAAAAAAAATATATACTATAAATTTCGAACTAATAACAACATTATTCATACGGAAAAGGGGTTATTATAATATAAAATATGTGTATGGTTTGTGAATGGAGAATGCGGAATGGTAGGAGACTACCAAGCCACTCCAGAGTGGCCATTATCTTCAAGATTTATGCAAAGAAGATTGTAAGGAGGAGTAGGTATATATATGTATATATATATATATATATATATATATATATATATGTGTGTGTGTGCGCGCGTTATGTATAAGGAAAATTGTGGATGGTTTGGAGCCGAAGAACGGGTTCCTTCGGGTTCCAGTCATGGGTAGGATGAGTTTGGTGAGCGTGAAGAATGTGGCTATTGCAGGCCATAACGGTACTCTCCGCTCCTTTGTTACAAAGCAATTTGCCAGAAAATTAATACGAAAACTTTATATTTAAATCACATCAAACGGCGTCGGATACTATCGAAATTCCCTTTTGTCGGCCGCCCTATCTCTCTATCTGCTCCTTGGTCCCGTTTCCGTTGGCCCCTAGGATCGTCCCATTCCACTCGACATTTATGTAGGTCGTTTTAAATTCAGATCATTTTTACGATGTAATAACTATTACTACGGTGCGCATTACAATCACAATATCGACGATGGTTCTTAATGTAACGGACGAAGGGTTCGATTGTTGTAAATGCAACATTTAAATCGTTTTATTGTGCTATTGTATAATTTATTTTTGTTTTCATTATCGTAAACATCATTTCGTCAATAATTTATAATTCATATTTAAAATTTTTTGACGTTACAGCTGTTTTTCAATACCGTTCAAAATATATCTTCGCCGTCTTTCACATCACAATACTTAAATATTATTATAAATCTGTCCGATATCATTAATTTACAGTTTCTATTTGGTATTGAAGAAACTATTTTCCATCTCTAGATTCTCTTTTCATATTTTCAGATATCAAAAAAAAAATCATAAACTATCAAAATATAGTTAATTTTATATAATTTCTAACCTAGATTTTTGTTATATATTGCGCGAAATTATTATGAAAGCTATAATTTTTAATATCAAAAAATTGTTAATTATATATTTTTATTAATAAATATTTAAAAGATGGATAATAATATATAAGACGATGGGTGTACAACGGGTATATAGTGGCAAAATCCACTTTCAAGAAAATGTCGCTCAAAGTTTACACCTGTCATTTATTCAACGCATACATTCTAAAATATATTATATATTATATTTTTAATTTAATTTTAATAATATATAACAATATAATTTGATTTTATTTTTTTGATTATTAATCGAATTATAATAGTTTGAAATTTTATTTAAAAAATTTGAACGTTGACGAATAGAAAAAAAAACGTAATCGTAATTAACCTCGGCAAATAATTATCGAATTTCGTCACATTCATCCTTCCCTTTTAGACTGTTAATCGATTTTACGCTGGCAAAAAGTTCTTTTATCCGCTAATTGCCATCGCTAGGCGACATGTTATCACGAAATATTTAGAATATTACCATGGTTAAGATTCTGTGTAAAATCGCATGTAGGCTTTTACGCGTATACCAGCGTTTTCCAACCCACAAATTTACATGAGTGGAATATTTGAAATGGAATTTTCGCTTGAATGAATTTTACATGTAGAAATGCACGATATAATCGTAGCGTGTTCAATAAATAATGCTTCAATTTAAATATATGTACTTTTTTTTACACTGTATATAAATAAAATTATTCGTTATAATTTTACAATTATACGATCATTATTAATATTTAATCAATATTCCCTATTTTTGATATTGTGTGACAATAATAATACAATTATTATAGACACACATCTTTCCTGAAAAATAAAAAAACTTTAAAAAATAAAATAAAAAACTGTTATAAATGTAACGTTATATGAAAATTCTTTATAGAGAAATAATATGTCTGAAAGATAGGAGTAGAATAAATGGCTAAATTTTTACCAATGTCATTAATCTGTAAAGATTAATTATGTATATTTTTAATTAGACTCTAAAAATTATAAATACACTTCTTTCCCGATAAAAATATCGATAGTTTTAAAGAAATAAAATAAAAACTATTGAAAATGTTGCATTATATGATATTTTTTTAAGTAATAATATATCTGAAAATTAGACGTAGAACTAATGACTCGATTTTAAGCAGTATATTTGATCCGCAAAGAATAATTATATATATGGTAATTTTAATGATTTTCTAAAAACCATAATATTTTATAAATTAATTTGATTATCAAAAGAAGAAGCGGCAACCTTGAAATTTTATAATGATATTGTTTTTAAATTTGACTTTTAGATATTTCCAATATTAATAATAATAATATTTATAACAGATTTGAAAGAATAAATTAAAATTTTTAATACAAAATTATTTTAAAATATTTATATAATTTTAAAGTTAGGTAAATTTTCGTCGTATAAAATGCGATATCTTAAAAATTAATTATCGATAATGTACTTGTACGACTTTTAGAATATTCTCGGTAAATCTCGATAGAAGTCTAACATTTCTCCAATTTCCGATTGAGAAACACTAATATATATATACACACACAAACGCACACATACACGCACTCACGCACCGGAGCAAAACAGCGCGTGTCGCGTGTATAATACATTAGCGAAATTAATTATCTAGAGTAAGCTATAGTCTTATGTAATACCTGGAAACCGTCACATGATACGACACTTCTGTACTAGAAATAGGGGTGGTGAACGCCTCCCATGCTGGTGGTGAGCAGGCGTTCACTATGATGGATGCCTCTGGGGGGTGGGAAGTGGGCGGACGGGTGAGTGTGGGTTGTGGCATTGGGTGGTTCGCAGCAGGGCTCGTCAAGGAACTAAATATGAAAGACGCGGGGCAAAAGGGGTAAGACAAGGGGGGTAAAAGGGGGTGTAAGACGAGGGGTTGTTTTCATCTTTAAAGGTTCTTGTCAAGAAGACGGTAGCTGTCTCACGCTCGCCGAAGCGTTAAGACTGCCAAGTCCTTTTCTGTTTAACGAGCTTTTCCTAAACATAGTAGACGCCTCTTTGTCTCTTATCTCTCGCATTATGTACACACACACATACAAATATTGTGTTTTATATGAATTATGTGCGAACATATATATATATATATATATATATACATACATATATCATAACCGCATGTAAATAACGAAATTACAAATTTAATATATAATTCTATATTATACATGCAAAATTTGAGAATCTTCGAAATGTCTCAATGAAATTTTAAATTTATTATTAATTATATCATTTTATTACTATAATAATAATTTAACAATAAAATCTTTTAAAAATTACATTTTTTTTATTTTAATATTAAATATAGATCGGATTAAAATATAATTGTATTAATTAGTTAATTATAAAACGAATAAATAGTGTGATATATATATATATATATATATATATATATATATATATATATATATATATACGATCGCGTATAACGGTAATATTTCGCTTATACAGGTACATATATAGAATCGTCGATCTAAATTTAGATGTTAGCTATATTTTCTAGACGCAAGCGAGCACTCGGTCACTTTTTAATATCGCTTCGTTAGCTCGGAGCCGTTTTTAATTTCCTCCTTCAAAGCCTTCGCTTTTCTAATATACATATGTCTGCTTCGCTCCGACGATTCCTAATTAAAATGTCTCCAAAGGACTGCACGTCGAAAAAATAAACGAATATATGTATATCTCAATTTCATCCATATATAAATATATGCGATATTAGGGTAGAACAAAAAAAAAATATTTTACAATACTTCATTTATATAATTATATTTTTAAATATATTTTTTTTTAATAAATATTTCAAATGTTTGATAATGGAAAAAAATATTCCATATGAAAATTATATTTTTTTTTTCATACAAAATTTCGTATGAAAATCTATTGAAATAATTTAACAGATGAAATATTTGGAAATTTCAATCAACCGAAACGAATATTCAGCAAAATTAATAATAACTGACGTTTATCAATATTGATTGATCGCGTAAATTCAGTTTAGATAAACGTTGATATTGACAAATCACCCCATTTATAATAAATACTGATTTTAACTTTTATTCGCGTATTAATTAATTTCCATTGCGATTTTCGACGAAAATAGCATCGAAATTATTTCATTATAATTAAATATATCATTTTCTTTAAAAAATATTTTTCTATAATCAATATTAAAATATTTAGTCTAAATCTGTTTTTTTTTCTTAATTCTCATAGAATTTTCAATATTAAATTTTATAGTCTAATATTTAGAAGTGATCATATATAATTTTAAATTAATAAAAAATAGACTCGGGTCCATAACGAGTGTAGCGCAATTGTTCTATTAATTTATAATATAAATATTGAATATAAAATTTCTTAAGTAATTAAAACGAAAGGCAGCGATACTCAAACTTTGATTAAATATTTAATATGATACGCGACGAGCAGATATATGTTTTAATATTAGGATACCTTAGTTATTTTGATTATAAATATTATATATATGTGTGTGTGTATAATATTTTAAATGCATATTTCGACTCAGCGTCTAGTTTTAATTAGAAGTTATAAATACACTTAGGTAAATGAACGTGTACACGCGAAGTACAATTATATTAAACTCACTTGCGCAAAGTTTCGGGTCACATCTTGCATTTTCACATGCGTGAACTTGTACAAAGTATTAATATTTAAATTGTAAAATAATATTAAAATTATTTATTACGTTCAAATATTATTATTATCATATATATATATATATATGCGAAATATAATTTTAATATTAATTTAAAGAAAATGTTTCTATATTAAGATATTTTTTTTGGAATTAGGTTTTATTTAAAATAACTATAATTTTATTTATAAATTAAATATAATCAAAATATTGAAATTAAATAATTAATTATAGGGATTATTTTGTGTATCAGTGTTTAGTGAATTTAACAGATGGCGTTATTTTACCAATATCAATATTTGTTTTTAATGTTTTTATTGTGAGAAAATAATTATATATTTAAAATAATTATATATTTATACAAATTTAAATATTAATATTTATTTATTTAATTATTTTTTTTATAATATATATAATGATATTTTTTTAATATCATTGTATATATATAAATCATTAGAATGGTATTTAAAAAATGAATGTGATAATTTGATATTTTTTCATTATTATAATTAAGCAAGTCATAGGTTCGAATCTGCGATATATATTACGTATAATTTTAACTCATAGCTAAGAAAAAATATTCTAAGTCGATATTTTATTTAAAATATAGATTTTAAAAACATTTTAGTAAATGATTATAACTAAAAATAAATAAAAAAAAATGTTAAAAATAATTTATTCAAACTCGATAGAACTTTATAATTTTTAATTGATAATACACACACACACACACACATATATATATATATATATATATATATATATATATATATATATATATATATCAAAATAAATTAAAAAAAATACTATTGTATAATAAAGTTTTATTCTATCTACTTTAAAAAATAAGATTACAAGTTTTTTCCATTTGTGCACCATTTTATAACTATATATAAAATATTTTCATTGAAAAAAAAAAGATATTTTTTTTCTTTCAAAATAATTTAAAAAAAAAATATTATAGTAATTTCACGATTTTCGCAGCAACGGCGAACATCATATATTAGAACATCCTGGAAGGGGGGCAATGTGCCGTTATAGTGAGGCGGTGTTATAGCGAAAGGAAAACGGGCGGAATGAGGTATACGGTATTGGGTGGTTCTTTGCTGCGAAATGGGCGGGCGAAGCATTTCGGGACACACATCTATTCCTCCGTTATAAGTCACACGACGAAGACACCTTCGTCTCTTACCAGGAAACCTCCGCCTGTGCGCACACGCCGCGGGCTACCTCAACCGACGCTATATATATATGTATATTTATATATATATATATATATATATATATATACAATTTTCCTATCCTCACCCCTTTCCTCTGTCGTTCGAAAGCGGCGCGGCGAGAGGGTGGAAAACCCCCCGACCAGAAAATTTACGACCACCTTTCGCCATCGCCGCCGAGCCTCTCGCTCCTCGCAAATGCCGCGCGCTCTCGCTTGTAAAATAACTTTGACAGATCTACTTACTTACTGTGCAAATTAGAAGACTGCCAAAATTTGGGTCCATATACGATAATAATAATAATAATAATTAAATATTTATTGTATATATATATATATATATATATATATATATATATATATATATATATATATATATATATATATATATAGTTGTTTAGCGATGAATACAAAATAATCGAGAACGCATTTTTTTTATCATATATACGCATAGAAAATAAGTATAAACATTCATTACAAATGAATGAAGAAAATTTAAGCTAAATATATATTTAAAAAATATTTTCAATAATAGATTATTTTAGTATAAAAGAATTTAAAAATATACTTTCAATAAATATTTATTAAAAAAAATCTATATATATATATATATATATATATATGTTATTGGATAATATATATATATATTATATATATATATATATATATATATATATATATATATATATATATGTTATATGTTATTGGATATTAATATTTATTATAAATCAATTAATAAAACAAAATGAAATCATAAAATTCTCTGCGTCGAATTTAATATAATAGATATAATTGTTCAAATTTACATCATTTATTTCGTTTACACTGTAATAATACGTCTCAATAAATTGATGAATAATATTATTCCAGTTTCCTCATATTTTCACACGAATCAAGGATGTTCATTTGCTTAAGATAATCGTAATATATTATTAAAATAACAAAACTTGTTTTCTATAATTAGAAAATTATATACATTTTATATTTATTGTTTAAAAGTATTTTTTTTGTAGTATTGAATTGTTAATGATATTAATTACAAAATATAAGTATTTAAAATAAACCAAGTATATAATATAAATTTTTAATTCATAATTTTGTGATATTAAAAAATATTTTTTTAGATAACAAAATACAATTTATAAATAGAAATGTCATTATAATATTTTTATTTAATTTGTAATAATTTTTGTATTTTTTTAATAGTTCAGTAACTCTTATATGATTTAAGTATCTAAAATCTTATTTTTCAAGATTAGAAACGTAGATTTATTTTATTTACATAGTCGAGTCACCAGCTCTACATTCAATCTTCAAATATATTATTACTTTTTTAAGTTGAAATTTATATTTACCTAAACATTTAGTATTATAAAAATAATACTTAAGTTTTTTAAAATATTTCTATTATGAAGTTTTAATATGAATGAAAATAGTAATAATTAAAAATAGTTATAGTTTATGAATAAAGTTTGACAATCTTAGGCTCAAGTGTGTTCCGCGTCGTAGACGTGCTCGGCTAAGAAACACACCCTTATTTCTGTTTTATTTAGGGGCGGGCGCGAGAGCATTATGTTGTAGTCTCGCTCTTTTACATTTCATTTTCACCCTAGTGCGAGTGGGACGTTGTAATTTTCATTTTTATGCTTGAAAGAACAATTTTGATGCGGCTTCCCGGGATGCCTTAAATCATAAAAGGTACCGCAGCTAAATAATAAATAGATACACCCTCTGCGCTATCGTAAAAATAAACAAAATATCAACCCTTCGTATTAGGGATGTGTTTTAAAGCAAATTATGGGCGAAACATCTTCGAAAATAAAATAATACATTTGTTATTTGAGATCATAAATTGTATGTACTTTAAAATGTCACTTTATGATATATTATTTTATATTAAAAAAAAACATATGAGAATTTTATGTTGACATTTTTAAAATTAAAGAATAAATATTTCGATAAATTCAATAATAAAAAATATTTTTTTAATATTTATAACTAATTACAATAATATGAAAAAAATAAATATATACTAAAATATAATTGTTATAATAAAAAAATAACACTCTAAGATGCATTTGTTTATTTAGTAATTATATTCTAATTGGAATTTTACATATTAAATATATCGTATCAAATTTTTATAATTAAAAGTATTAAAAATTACTATATAAATATTTCTAAAAGTTTTTTTTAATTATTAAATATTAATTAATAATTTCAAAATTATCTATAAAATATTAATAAAAAATATATTTTATTCAAATATACAATTATAATGTGTATTTATAAATAAATATAATTTTAGACGTATATAAATATTAAAATCTGATTGGAATTTGATTTCACTGTAAGACAGTGTTTCCCAACGTGGGGCCTACGCCCCACAGGGGGGCAATTTGATAGTTAAGGGGGGGGCAATTTTAAAATGGACTCGACACGAACAAAACAATTTTTGAAGGTTAAAAATTATGTAGGGGGGCATAAAAATTTTAGAAATGTTAAGGTGGGGCATGGCCTAAAAAAGGTTGGGAAACACTGCTGTAAGAATTTTAATCTAATTAGAATATAAAAATATAAATATATATTTAGTAATAAATAAAAAAAAATACCCATTACTATGTAATAAAATATATTTAATTAGATTTACTATATTAGATTTATATACAAGAAAAATAAAATGCTACTCATTATAAATGCAATGATTTTTAATAATTAATTAATATTAAGGATAAACCTTTGAATGTTTTTTAGATAATTTAAATTAATTTTGCAATATTTTGTCATAAAATAAAATTAATTTGGAAAATATATCGAAATATGAATAAAAAACATTTTTTTTCTATTTGCTATTAGATGTCGTTAAATGCAAGTTTAGTTACTTAATTTATGTCATAAAATATGAAAATAAAAATTATATTTAAAATATTTATTGTACAATTTATAATTAATTTTACATTATAATAAATATTAATATATATTTTTAATCACATAATCTTCAAATTATTCATTTTTCCAAATTGTTTTTTTTAGTATTTAGTATAAGCTATTTAAACATAGATGTCACTATAAGTTACATTGTTAAATATTATAAACATATATTCATATTTATAATATTATAATTAAATTTCTAAATCAATTTAATAATTGTAATATTAATATTAAAATGAATTGTTTAAAAAAATATGTTTTTCACGTAAAACATAATATTTATGAATATATTTATAAAAAATCAATAATTATAATAGCATTAATATTTCATATTATTGATATAATTATTTTATAGGTGAAGTTTCATTATTATTAAGGTATGACAATATCACAGGTCTATGACCCACAGTTTGAGAACTCCGATAAAGGATATTGAGAAGGGCTAATTTCCTGTCTTCACCCTGCTCGTTTTCTCCATACAAGTTTTCATGCGGGCGCGTTTTACAAACTCTAAAGTAAACACATCAACTGTACGTAAATTTTAAGCCACCTTTTTTTACGCTTTTATATAATAAAATACTGAATATATATATATATATATATATATATATATATATATATATATATATATATAATACTGAGGTCAAAAAGTAAGGTAAATTTGTTTATAAAATGTAAATTACCCATTTATTCTTCCAAATCAATTTCATCCCCTTCAAAGTAATCCCCGTCCGAAAATACGCATTTTTGCCAACGCTGTACAGTCCTCGAAACAGTCGGAATAGTCTTTTTCCGGTATAGCCTTCAAGACCTTCGATTTTATCTCCACAATCGTGTCAAAATGGCGTCCCCGCATTGACCTTTTAAGTTTGCTGAATAGCCAGAAGTCGTACGGAGCCAAATCAGGCAAATACGGTGGTTGCGGAATGATATAAGTCGAGTTTTTGGCAAAAAAGTCGCGAAGAACCAATCAAGAATTAAGAATTTTAAAACCACGTGTGACTCGGAGATAATTAAACCTTTTGACAAACAGACGCTTGGCAAATGTTATAAACAATTCTACCAACCTAGGAAAAAAAATTACAATTTTCCTGCTTTTTGTCACAATTTACAATTTTTTTTTTACAATTCACAATTTCACCTTACTTTTTGATCACATTAGTATAATATATGTGTGTGTATATATTCATTTTAGATATTTATTTACACATAAATGAATTTCTCTGAATGTTACGTAGGGTTCTATTTTCCCGATATCTTTATAGTAGAATGAATGCAACCCCTTTTCTTTGTGAAATGAAATGATTGACTTTTACATCAGATTCAGAAATGACTTCTTTGAATTTTCATCGGTGAAAAGGGGTGAGATTTTCCTTCAATTTACACAGAGATATTTATTTATACATTCAAAGTATTATATTGAAAACGTATTATTAGCGATAAATCTGTAATAATTTTCATTTTCACGGAATTCTTCTTCGTTATTATAAAATTTAACGCAATATTATTGTATTAAATTCGTATATATGCTAGACGTCGTCTGTGTATAAAGAAATATTTTCTAAAATTGAATGCAATTAAACGAAACGCGTTCAAATATGTCGAATTGTCTCGAATACACTTCGTCAAAGTTAAATTTTAACTATTTGAAATTGAATTAATCCTTTCGTTTCTAGATTCTTCGTGTACGAAAAGACGCGAGATGAAAACGAGTTTAGTTAAATTCGTTGACAACTGAAGACATTTGAAATTTTGAAATTACAATTCGAAAGTTTATACTTAAACCCTCCCGTTCAGACAATTGACGTACTTCATGGATTTATTACATTGCGATATTACTTGAAATCCTTCAATAGCAAATCCTTTTATTTTATTCATTATATTATTTCTAAATTAAAATAATGAAATATAAAATTTGTTCACTTTTGATATAATTAGATCATAAATAATTATTATTGTTACATAATAAAATTAAATATATTAATAATTATTGACTATTTAGAAGTGAGAATATTATAAATTAGTACTTATTACATAGTTTGAAAATGATTCTTATAATAGAAATGTAAAATAATATGATGTAATTTAATTATAGTGACAAATTAAAAACTGATGAGCTTTAAAATTGTACGACATATTGTATTTCAAAGAACGTTTACGTTAATATAATATAATTAATTATTTTATTATATAAATATCGAATATAAATAATAAAGAGATTTTTTTTAAGTAATTTAATTTTATTATAATTAAAATATAAATACAATAATATATATATATATATATATATATATATATATATATATATATATATATAATATTAAAGAATAATTAATTTTCGTGTAATATAATATTTTGTATAGTCGCTGCATTTATTAGTAGGTTTTTGCGAAGCGTAATTATTAATTTATATTCAAAATAGGACTGTCTGAAATTTTCTGTGCAACCTTCGTGGATCACCTTCTTCATCCTAGCGAGAAAGTCGTCGGACCTCGATCTTTAGACCGTGCAGGCTCACCTACGAAAATCCGCCCGTTTTCGAAACCCGCCCGCCCGCTTCTTGTATTTATTATTCCACAACCGGAGACCTTAACCGACCGCCCGACCTCCCCAATGTTCCGACACCGACTTCACTATAGTCCCACCGCACCCCCCCTCCCCCCTCCCCTACGTTCACCCATCGTGTGTTTACTTTGAATTATGTATTAGAAATTTAATTAAACCCGTCTTCTTTGGCCGGGACTCGCTCGGCTGGATATTGCCTGCCGGAGAAAACCGGCTGCCGGAATAAGAAAGACGTATGAGTGTGGGCATGAGAGGGTGGTAGTGTTGGAAAAGTGGGTATTTTCTGGTGGCACGGAACCGTGGTGGGTTTTCAGATACGTGGTCGGGTTTTGAAGCTTAGCCTAGCCGTACTGTGAGCCTCTTCCAAATGCCCGAAAACGGGTGGCGAGGTCGCTGAAAAATACTGATTCAGACCACAAAAGCCCGTCAGCTAATTCCAATCAAATTTCTAATCCAATAGGCCTAATGGAGCCCTCGATCATATTATGTACTATTAAAAATTCCATTCAATAATTACTCAATATGTATTTATGCCTATATTTACTATCAAACTTTTCAATTTTTTTATTAATTTTCAATTTTTATTTTATATGCAAAAAAAATATAAATATTTCATATCTTTATAAGTAATAAAAATGATCATATTTATTATATTTAAAATTTATAAGAATCATATATATTATAGATTTAATGTTTTAAAGTATTCAACAATATAATACATCTGATTCGTCTCTATATTTTAATAGTTTAAATTGATTATATATAAATTGACGTATTTTAAATCTTTGCCACGAGGACATCGTGGATGAACTGTCGATATACTACAACATATATTAATAAAATATCACAAAAGGGGAAAACTATTTATGAGAAGCATCTATTTTCGGAAATGCGTCCATTCGCATCTATTTCTGATGTGGGTCATGTCGTTTTTAAAAATAATATTAAAAAAAAATATATTTATGCACAAGGATATCGAAAGAACACCGCGCGCCCTCGAAAAGACGTAAAATTGGGGACCAAGATAAAAAATAAAAAATATATATATAAAAATAATAATAAATAAACTGAATATTTATAGTTTGGAACCCTTATTTCTAGCGTCCCTTATATAAATTTAGCGAGAAAACTGAAGAAAATTATTTATCTTGGGAGCGAACTGAAAGGCGTGATTAATGTTGGGGCACATTAAAGGGACTCGCCTAGCGAAAAGGGGCGATATTCAAGGAGGGGTGGTTTTTCAAGGGAGGATGGCGATGGCGGTTCGCAAAACCCCGGATGTCGAGATGGGTATGAGTAGTTTGAATGGGTCGAAGAACGCGAGGCGGCGGTTTTCCTGAAGGGTGGTTTTTACATCCACATCTTGAAATGGCAAATGGAACGGGGTCCAAACGGGGCGGAAATATGGCGGGCGCTTTCACTCTTACAAAAAAAAAAACCGAACCACCCGCCCTCACATATTACGAAAAACCCGCCCTTCGCTGCCGAATTCACGAAATGGTGAAGATAAGACGCCGCCGAAATGAAAATTGCGTTGTACGAAAAGCGCCGTAACTCGTTCGGGCGCGTACGCGTTCACGCGCGTGCGAAAAGCGCACGCACAAAACTCGAATAATTAATAGTGCCACACACTACACACAGTATTGTTCCGCATTAATTAATTAAATATTAGCGAATTAATCATACGCGTTTGACGTTCGATTCCGTACCGACGCCTTCCCACTGAAACAGTCACAGTGAATTCCTATGTAATGTTATTTGGTCGCATCGATGTTATCGGCAATTCGTATTGATATATAACACGACATACACATAAAGATGTCCGAAAGTCGATGACTATAAATGCACAAGAATGATCTCAAAATATAACGCACATAAAAAATAATATTTCACTTAAACAAATCATCCTTTTTTTTTATTTATATATTATTCAATTTATATACATATTAAAAAAATATACATACAATAATATGATTATATAAATATATACATAATTAATAATATTCATTAGTTTTAATTATTGATAAATGCTTCAGTCGTCTCAATATGTAGTCGCTTTTGAATGATTAGTGTGTCGTTGTTTTTTTTTTTTCTGTTTGTTCAAAAGCTATAGGGCTTTCTCATTTGTTGGAGCTTTCCTGGTCGTAATTTATCTCCGTATGAAAAGCTGGGACACCCTCTTTTCACACTTGTCTTACATTAAGATAAATAGAGCTGGTGGCGTTCAGAAAAGAGGGTGTGGTCTCGAAGGTCTTGACGGTGATCTTTAAATTTTGTAAATTAACCAATATTGCATATATTAAGATTATACTTATATAAAATAATAATTATAACTATTCACTTATTATTATATATTATAATGATATATCATGAATTCAATTTGATTTATTAAAATTATTATTGAATTATTTCAATTATGTATTAAGATATATTAAGTATAATAATAAATATTTAATTTTACTCATTTATAAATGAAATTTATTTTTTATATAAAATTAATATTATTATTTTTTAATTATCATTTTTCAATCATTAAAATTATTATTTAATATTGAAAATTTTAATTTTAAATATATTAAGAATTTTGATTAGATAATTCTTTATATAATATATAGAAATAAAAATTGTGATTAGTCGTTAAAACAATATTGACTATTTAAAAATTAAACAAGTGAATTAAATTATTTAAAATTTTACAACTATTTATTCATTTTTAATAATTATTATTTAATAAAAAATTAATTATTAGAATATGATTAAAAAAATAGTGTGTATAATCTTTATTGAGTTATGTATAAATTAAATTATACCGTAAGAATTACGTTAACGAAATTAATTACACACATCTTAATAATATTCATTACGATCAAGTATCAAATAATTTTCAATATATTTATATATTAATACATACATATATATTATATAAAGATACGAACTCGAGTTATAAAATTTCTCATGCTTGTTTCAAAGAATTCCAACGTCTTGTTTTTTTTTTTTTTGGTAGCAATTTGAAAACGCGATCCATAATTAATGTTTGTCATTTTATAAAATTAAGACGTGCGTGCGTTCGTTCAACGTATCAAGTTTATTATTACAACGTGAAATATTCAACTTCTTAAATATTGCATGGGTGTATTAATAAAAGGGTTTTGTCGCGTCGGGCCGACGAGTTTAGTCGTCGCCCGGTGCCGAGCGGTTTAACTAAAAGGTTAAAAGTCATTACTGGCTACGTGAAATTTTATATATGCTATAATAATAATATTCATTATGTAAATTTTGTTATTTGATATATATATATATATATATATATATATATATATATATATATATATATATATATATATATTTCTCATTTTTTATCTTCGACTAGTATCGATTTTTAATATACTTGCTATATAACAGAACAGCGTTGTACTTATTCGTAATATTTGATATTGATTTATGTTAATTAATTTAGCTTAATTTTTTTCAATTTTTAATAAGAATAAATAGTGAAGTTCAAATTCGAGTTCACAGTCTGCTGGTTAATTGTTACATAAATAACAGTAGTAATTTATCGAGTCGGTAGCTCTACGTTAAACCTTCAGTTATATTATACATTTTTTCATAATTGATTTGATATGTAGTCATTTTTTTTTGTTATATTTCAAATTAAAACAACATTATATAAAATATATATTGCGTGATATATTTTATATCACGTCAAACTCTTACTTTCTAAACAGCTCAATTTAGGTAAGTGAATTTATCTATACAGTCACATATACGTTTTAATAAAAAAAATCATTTAAAATTGATAAATTGACTTTAAATATAAGTATTTGTTTTATAAAATTTTCCAATATAAAAAAAATATTATAAGCTTGATTGTAAAAATAATAATTTAATATTGAAAATATTACAAATATATAATAATTTATCAGATTTCTAATAAAAAGTATCTAAAAGATTTATATATAATTAATAAATCGATTTTATATAAAAATAATAATTCATTAAAATTGTACAATTTCTAGAAATTCGTTAAAATATTAAGATTTATGTAAAAAAAAAAAAATATTCGATCGATTTTTTTTTTACGATATAAACCATCAGTTTTGTTCGATTAATGCCGTCTCAGAAGGCAGTTTTAAAACGGCATGATTAAGTGTCGCGTTTGATCGAAAGGTTCAAATATTTAATTGCCGCATAAATGTGAACGAGGTAAAACGACCTCAAGTTGAATGATTGAGGTTTAAGTGCTTCTTGGAGGCCGGATAGAAGGGAATTTCTTGCTTCGAATTTTAACGCAAAAAGATTAAGGGGCCTAAGATTGATTGTTACGCGCGTAAGCCAACGCACTAGTTTCGAACACGTTTTGCTCGAATTAAATGTGTGTATGTAATTTACTTATATATCTTTATGTGCGTAATGTAATCAATTTTAATCGTTGAACGTACGATTCGATATAATATTTTAAATTAAAAATATATTTTATACGTATTATTCTAGTGTATAATGTAATTACTAAAACAGCGCCATCTGTTATATATATATGAATATACAAAACAGATATTTTTAAAATTCAAAAATCTTAATATTATATTAATGTTATGAATACAAAAGTAAATCATTCGTAATAATTATATATTTTAATGATATAAATATATAACTGATAATCTGATTTTATATAATACAAAAATCGAAACTATCGGATTTATATGTTAGTATGATATTATTAATTTATTTTTATTATATTATATAATATAGATTTTATATATCAATTTAAGTTTTTTAATATGTAAAAATATTTTTTTTAACTTTATCAAATTCAATATTTTATATAATGGATTCGTTTTTTATAGATTTGTATAAGTAAAAAAAAAATTTAAAACATATATCTTTAATTATCCGTTAATATTAATTTTTAAAAGTATTTTACTGCTAATTTATCACAAGTATAAAAAAATTGAATATTAATAATTGAATAAATTCAATACTAATATTAATTTTTGCGACGAATAAAATGTTCATATGAAATATTTCATTATTATTATTAATATATTCATATCAGAATAAATGCAAAATATCAATATTTCACAGGCATTTAAACGTTTTGACGACACAATACAATAATGCACAAACAATATTTGAAAGCGAAAAAAAAAATATATATATATATACGGCGAATTTGTACGCGCGTGCGGCTTGTCAAAAACGGTGCGATTCCGACGTCTATCACGTTCAACAATGGCGTCGATTTATAATTATTATCGCGTGTCGAACGCTTCGAATAATAATTGACAATGTCGTTTTGGTCGCCACAAAAATAAATTTCAATTTGTACAAATTTTGACGTCGAATAACCCGTTATATGACGCTGCGCGATAACGAGTCCCCCACGTTTTTAGCTTGCTATGCATTTTGACGCTTGAGAGAGAATGTGTATCGTTTTTATTTATTTCTGTGTTTTTTAATTACATATAATATTTTTTTTAATTTGTTAATGTATTTGTTTGATTGTGAATCGTTTAGAATTTTTGATTCAATTGAGTTTTTGATGTAAAAAATGGTATAATTGTGTTTAACGAAAACAATGGACAAAATAATGTTCATAATTTTAATATTTGAGTTGTTTTCTAATATTAAAAAGATTGAGTAAAAAGTTGGATATCACTTATTTAATTGCAGATGTTGAACAATTAAATATACTCTGTACTTTTAACTATTTTTTTGTATTGAATTTAAAATATTTTGAGTTTTGATTTTAAATTTTTTTAATTTAAAATTTTAGTTTAATAATGATATTACATTTTTTGATTTAAATTGGATTTATTATTAAATAAATACATATATCGATATTACATAGATAATTTTATATAAATCAATATTTTTTTTATAAAAGATAAAACAATAGTATTGATAACACATTTTATTTTTATTGAAAATAAATAATACTTTTATATTTTTATAACATTTTTTTATTTTACAATTGTATACATAAAATAATAATTTGAAAAATATTTTTACTACACATCTTTCAATACAATATTCTTAAATTTAATTTATAATAATTATATTTCATACTATTAAAAGTTTAAATAACCAAATCGATTCACTATTATAATTGTAACACGGTTTGCCTCTAAAAGAGATACGATCATGATATATAGGGTGCTTTTTTTTTCGGTCAAAATTCATATTCACAACGGAAAGATTCAGTCGTTCATTGATCAATAAAACAATGCTCATATTTTGGCCTATCTAAATGTAAACAAAAGAAAACCTTTGGTTCAAATATGTATGTATGTATGTGTGTGTGTGTGTGTGTGTATGTTGGTACTCTTAATTAACGAACGGATAATAATACATTTTCCACGAGTGTCTACACAATACAATAATATAATAATACATTATTGTTGTGTGAACGAAACGCGGGGCAATTTTCAAATATCGATACGGTTTATTTTCTATGCTATGTCGAAAACAACTAGCGAATTCGATGCCATTGTGTTGTGCTCCGGCATCGAAAATGTTAATTAGACCCGGGGGTTGGCGCGCGTACGAATCGCGCGGTGTGAGTTTTTAGGATCACAAAAGATGCTGGAATCGTTTCGAGAAACTACAATAAGGCCGGTCCTTTTGTTTCAAAGCGAAATCTAGAATCCCCGAAGAAAGGGCCAAAACTTAAAACCGAATACGGCACCGAAAGAAAGGCGGTCACAGCCCATTCCGAAAAACCACCATAGGCACCAAAGCCACCGAACCCATTGCCGTCGCCACGAGCCACGGTTCTGCCTCCCTTAGGTATTTTCTGAAGATAAATCTTTGGAAAGGCCCCGCCTTCGTTACAAGGCGTTTTATAGAGCCTTCGCCCCCGCCATTCGGGTCCCGGTCCCTGGGGTGACCTCACCCCCCCCCTTCCTCCGTGGAGTCACCGTTGTGGGGGTTCCCTCTAACCTTGTCCTCGCTCCCGTTTCAAAGCGCTTTTTGCGTAAGCTTCGTAAGGCCTAAGACGGCGGCACATGAAAGACCGGGCCTTTTGTTCCAGGCACTTTTGAAGTCAAATCAAAGGTTTTTGAATGGCTGGCTCTGCTCCCCCCCCCCCACTTCTCATCCACTTTACCTCCTCGACTGCGACGACGTGATTCTTACGGGTTTCTTCTTGTGGGGTGATATGTTCTCTGTTTTTGCGGTGCCCATACACGTTCGTTCTGAAACATTTTTTTTAACCACTGTCAATATATCATCAAATATTAATGTTTTATTTTGACAATTAAAAATATGTATTATTAAAATAATTTATAAATTTTAAATCAAATTCGTCTATATATATTTATGCAAAAATTTTGTACTAAAAATCAACCTGAAATGATGATCTTTTAGATCTTAATATTCATCGTAATTGAGTCATGGAAACTTTCATCCTTTCTCCTTTATTTTAGTTAATTTGAAATTAAACGATAACAATTCTAAGAATCAAAATTCTGTAAATTAATTTATTACTATTCTTTTGTTTTCATTATATAAACATAATTTTATCAAAAATAATATTAAAAATATATTAAATAGTTCGATTTTTATTATATTATATAATCAATATTAGAGGATAAATTTAAAATATCAGTAGAATAAGATTGTGACAAAATGTTTTATTTTTGCATTAATATTGAACAATTGGTTATATTGAAATATTGGTTAGATTAAACGCAACATTTAATAAATTATCGACAATTTTCATTTCGCGCCGAAAAGGAAAATCCGTGAAAATCCTATCCGCTAAGAAATGGGATTATCGCCGATTAACGTGGGATCGGAAAATTTCCGATTAGACTTAGATTGAGCGACATATTGCGCAATGCGCGACTGCTCATAATTAACAAATTCGCCGCCGTATCCGCGCGTGCTGCCTCCGCTATATACAGCCTTTCGAAAACAACCCTCCACCTTTCGTCCCCCTGTATCGCTTCCGAGAAAAGCTTCGCCGTAAAACCGTCCTTCGCCGTCCCCCGAATCCCTCCACCCATCGTTCTACCGCAACGTCCCTCGTGCCCGCATTCAAGAAAATAACCCTCTGCGCGCCTCCATCTCTAAACATCTCGCTAGTCTTAGTCCGCGTATGTCAAAGAGGAAAATTTTAATAACTAATTTTCTTGCAACGCGATGCGAAAACTTGATGCCGCTCGCGTTTCTAGCGCCCTCCTCGCAACGACTAGTTTATGCGGAACGGAAATGTCGAACGTGTGCGGCGTGCACGGCGTTAGAAAGAGATCGATATATCGCAATACGAGCATGAGTTAGAGTGTGACGCGACCACTTCTAATATTGGATGCTGAGAAATATAAGGTGACTCCGGAGCTTCGCTAGATTTATGATAGCTTTCCCGAAAAATACTGAGGTATTTATTAAAACGCATATATTACACGTTCAAGTATATCGTGTGTGAATTTTAATTAAAATTTATTCCAATATTAAAATACGTTCAATATAAATATTATAAATAGAATAAAAATATAATTTATTCATATATTTAGTAATATGAAATTTATAATTGGGCAAAATGCAGTAATAATACTTTTGAGATTTTATATAATCTTTAGCTGTGTTAAAATTAAATTGTTAAATTTGAAATTGAAAATAATTACGCTGCGTTTGATGTTTAATCGAAAATGGCAATTTTAACACATCAAGTTGCGGTCTTTATTAAGCGAGGCATGAAATATTATAAATATTAAAAATTATATTTAGAATAATATTTGACTTGTTAATCGAGTTTAAACCTAAAGATCAAATTTATTTGGGGTTTTCTTTTATGATTTATAATTATTTACTTAATTGACTGTTTTCAACTATACCAAAATTAAAATTTTTAAAATTTTTAGTAATTTTTCAATACGTGAATAGAATGTCAACTTTTATATTAAATATAGAAGTTGAAATAATATATGATTATAAAAAATAAAATACTATGTCTATATTTAATGCTTATTTACAAAATATCATATATATTTAGTAAATTTAAAATATCAAACGATGACAAGATACTTGAAAGTATATATTCAATCAAATATTTTTTCTTTAATAAAAAAAAATATTCAATATAAAAATATGTTCTTTATAGTTTATATTTTTTATTATTATTAATATTTCTGCATCGATATTTTTAAAATAATATATTTATATTAAGAAGAATTCTTTTAGTGATAAGTATAATCTAAAAATTAGATTTTAGTAAAAAGACATTTAGAGTCAAAAGCCACTAGATTCATTATTTTTTATAAAAATAATATATTTTTTAGTGTTAAATCAGAAATTTATTTTATATATTTTTAAAATTTATATATATCAATGGTGATTACATGATATTTCATCAATTACTTTATGATTACGTGTAACAATTTAAATATTAATATTTCATATAATTTTTTTTATTATAAAAAATCTAAAAAAATATGAATTTTAAAAGAAAATACTATTAACGAATTGTTTATAAAGTTTATGTATAAAAAATTATTAAAAAAAAATATCAATAAGAATTTTTATAATCACGATGCGTTTACTTTAAGAATGAAATGTATTATTATAAATGCGGAAGTATTGTAATTTTTGAATATTCAAAAATTAAGACAATCTATTTATAATATATTGTATATTCACATTATATAGAGGAGAATTCGCTGTGAAATTATTGTTTTGTTTTGATATAAATAAATTTCACGGTCGGACGCGTCGTATTTCATCGCAGTTTGTTTGTTGTGCTAGACGCGAGTTCAATGAAGGGAGAATTCTGTGTTTTCTTCGCAGGGAAAGGGTTCACGGGGGTGTTTCCCTTAAGAAGGTGAACTTTGTCATTGTCTTTGAAATGTCTAGAATGAGGATGGTGGTAATTTGTTAAAACATTTAGGAAAGCTTTCTTGTGCGAGCGCGAAACGAACGGCTTCTGGCTTTTCACGTCGACTTTACGAATATAACCGCCCTCTGATACATACATATATATATATATATATATATATATATATATATTCATACTATGGGTTCAAAATTATTTTAATTAATTTTCCATTAGTTTCGGCTTTAATTTGATTGTTAATTACCGGGCGAAGAATGTGTCGAATTATTAATATATATGGGACGTTATTTCCGCAGACCAACTTTCGCAATATTAAATCTATTAAAGTCTGCCGCGGCACAATCTTCGATATAATTTTATGACAAATTTACAAGATTCGAACGCTTGTATTTTGTTATTTCAAAGTTATCGAATCGTTACAAGTTAAACTATAAATTATATCGTTTATAATAATTTTCTATTTAATATATGGTATATATATATTGGCGTTATCTTGTATCTGATAGTTTAACACTATATAATTTAAAAGTTTAAATATCATTGATATTTTTAGAATATAAATTTTGTTTTCATTTCAAATTAATAAATATACTCTATTTATTAATTTAATGACAGATGTTTAAATATATTTGTTTTTATTTCATATTCATTAAAATTTTAAAATATTGTTTGCAATAGACTAAATAATTATCATATTTTATTAGAAAAATCTCCAATTTAAATCTATAAAATATCTTATATACTATAATAATAATTTCATTTTTCCATCTTAAAGTTAAAAACGAAGCGTTAATAAAAATTAAAATATATATTAATTGTGATATATATTTTTTTTATTATAAAATCTCTATTCTTTTCAAATATTTGAATGTAAATAATGCAATATCAATATAAAAAAATAAATATTTTTTTTATAAATATGTATAAATAGCCAAATAATTGTAATAAATTAGATTGATTATAATTAATTGAAAATTATTTAATTTATGAAGTATAATGAATATTAATAGCGTTATTCTTTATAAAATTAATAGGAATTTTGGCTATCAAGAATAAAACTAAAAAAATCGAGTGAAAATATTTCTTAAAATTCATGTTAAAACAATATTTATTTATGAAACGTTAGTTTGTTCGCGACCCAAATTTTGAGAATCGTTCTTCGAGGAACTGATCCGCCTACCCTTAGGTGGCCGTTAGTTTGAATTATTCCAGAATAAAGTGTTTATGAGATGGAGTGATTAATATGACCTAGGGTTGGAATTTATATAAATGATCGTAAACTATTCTAGAACGGTTGCAATAAAAATACGAAATGATTATAATCACGCATCGTTTATTATTTTATTGTAATATATTTTTTTAAAATGATAAAAATATTTTTTTTTATTAATTATTATTTTTTAATTATTTTTTTTTCTAAAAGAATACATATATTTGAAATAATTACAACATGGATGACAAATTTTGCGTTTGGTGATAGTGGAAGAGATTAGTATCAAACACCACCCTTGACCATCACACCGCCATTTCAAGATCAAAATCCACCCCCTTTGGTAGATATTGTACTACCATCCACCGGTTCAGGACCGGCTACAATTAGTGTAATTGGGCAAATCAGTGCTTCCCACTCCGGTGGACCCACGACATTCCCCGAGGATCTTACAATTACAACATTCCAGAAGGCACCGCCGAGTCGTCCTTATACACCACCCATAAACCACCCCTCTATGACCTCCCTGTACTGTCTGTTCTATCCTATGTGCAACCTAAGCCCCCTTTTCCTAGGTACTTCTCTTTCTATGTTAAACGACGACTCCTCCTTCCCTCCCTCCCCTGTTCTTTTGCTCGAGGGGGGCAATTTGCGTTTCTTGAATTGTTCCAGACGAGGAAGAATGGCGTTGTGGGACAATGCTGGATTCGCACAAGCTGTAAGGCTTTACTACAAAATGGCAGAATTTATAGACGTTACTTTTTCAAACGAAATAAATAAACAAAAAAATATATACAATATTAAAAAAAATAAAAAAAATAAAATTCAAATACACAATAAAAATATCCAAATCAAATAATTATTGTTATAATTTACTCACCCATGAAATATTAATTTATTGTATAAAATTCAATGCAATACTTCTAATAAAAATATCTACGTTTCTATTTAAAATATAATAAAAATTCAGAAATATGTCGTCAATGGATAATATATCTGAAGATTAAGAGTTAAGCTGAAGACTCGATCTCATAAAAATTAAATCAGCATTTCAAATTTTAAATCTAAAATTTATTATAACTTCTATAGAATTATAATTATAAATATTTAATGATCTATAGAATAAATTATGACATTTTTATTATAATTCTATATGAATTTTTATAACTCAAAAAATATTTCAATTAATGAAAAGAATTATATATATTTTTTTTACATTTCATCAACACTATTTTATTTTATAATTATTATTTTTATATTTATTTATGAGAATATATATTAAAATAATTCAAGATAAAATTAATTTTTTTTTATATAAATTATATTTTTAATTTCATACTAATATACAAAGAATTAAAACAATACCTAAATAACGATCGTTTAAGATATATATATAAACATTAAAATATTTTACGATCATTAAAGAGATAAAAGTTAAATAATATGTTAAATATTAAAAAATCAATAGTTCGGTTGGTCTCCTCGAGCGTAGCTCGTTAGTGAGGCCCACCTTAGTCATCAAGAACGAGTATACTCGTGTAAGATCGTAACTTTAGAGTTTTCCCGCACAGATGTACGCTTCTCAAACCGTGTGACCTGCTCTATAAATTTTGAACATCGCTTATTTCACTGAAGAGTAATATCAGTTTGAAATTTCTAATAGTGATTGGAGTACTTTGCGACAAACCGTCTTTATATTATATACAATATAAACGATCGATTATAATATTACTATTATTTAAAATATATTTTTTAACGATATCATAGAAAAATATTTGTTTTTTAAATTGTTTATTATATTATAATGATTTAAATATTTTTTTTTGTGTACATTATGATCAAATAAATTAATGCTATGACGTGTTGTAATAGTATATAAAATCAACGAAAAACACCATTAATTAATTGTAAAAGTATAAACGTTATCGATTATTTGAAATGTGACAATAAAAATAAGTGATTTTTGATTAATAATATGTCAGGTATAAATGTTAAATAAAAAAAAATCCAAAGGACCCTACGAATAATGTCGAAGTTGAGAAGCCGTATTGTCTTTAACATTCCTAGATATCGGGGCAATTATTATAGAAGCACCACCTAAGGGCTGTAATTTAACTTCAAAAGTGCTGACGCCAGTTCTTAGCATCGTTTCGGGTGGTTCTACGATAGATGTCGTTAACCAGACACACACACACACACACACACGTGTGTGTGTGCATATATATCTATATCTACATTTTCCATAAAATACAATTTGAACATATTATACGAAAACGATTCATTTAAAAGCGTTTATCATCATTCAACCGTAAAATCGACTATCGATATTATATACTGTTTTATATTGAAAAATAATTAATCGAATATAAAATATTTATTGGACGAGGTTCATTGAGAAATTAGTGTCTGCTAAATTATACTATTATTTTCGATGCTTTTTTTTCATGTATGATTTAATTGGAAATGCGTCAACAAGTTCGACAAATTTATTCTAAAAGTTACAATTTTTATTCCATTTCATAAAGTTCAGTTTCCTTTATCGTTCATAGCTTAACTGAAAAAGCTGTGACATTAAAACAGTTTTCAGCATATGATTTTTCTTATCAATGCGAATTCAACGATACATAACACTATATTTTAAAGTTAATAACTATAAGGCACACTTTTAATCATTTTTATGCATTTTCATAACATTGCTAAAAATACTGTGTTTTTGGAAACAATTTTGGTAAATAATTTATATTGTCAAAACGCATTCAACAATATATAATTTAATATGTGCAAATTAACCGGATATATTTTTAAGGTTTATATAAAAACAGATATAACAGTTAACTTTGACATTTTTAGGTTTTTTTCTCACGAAAATTCAATTTAATTGATTAATATATTGTAATTTTTGATAAAAAAAAACCGTTTTCATTTTTAAAATTGCAATTTTCATTGCAAAAAAATCATAACTTCATAAAAAATAAAATCATAAAAAAGACTTAAAATATAATGATATCAAAACGACTATTGAGCTCTGTAATATATATAACTCATTTTTTTTAATTTCTTAATTGACGCCAAATTAAATCAAACTTTTGACAATTTCATAATTTAAAAATATATGACGTGAAATAAGTTGTAAACTCGTTTCTTTTTTTTTAAATTATTATCTTATACTACTTTCACAATTATGAGCACAATTAATCCAATTATTCTTCATATTGAAAAATCATTAAAAAATGTTAGAGAAATTTAGAATTTTATGTGATGTATTAACGTATTATCTCTTTTATATGAAACATTCATACTTTGCCTTAAGCATTATGTTGTACAATGCCAGCAGACAATAGGTTTAATTATCCGGAAAATATTGCGGTAATATAACGACGTTTAATGTCCTGTTTTTCTGGCATACAGACGAATTTTGCTCTCATTTATTTTTTTTTCGACATAATGAAAGAAAAAAAAATAGAAAATTTAGTATATGTATATACATATATTTTTTATAAGTATCGTATATAGAGACCGGTTAATGTTTTAAGGGTAAGCCAAGTAGTGACACAACGTCTTCGTGCCTCGGTTATTATGATTATAAAAGAGAGCATTAATTAGTGAGTTTCTGGAAGCACAAATTCAGACTAAATTAGCTTCCTCCGATTGGCTGAGTCATATAAAAGGCATTCTGAGTCGTCGAGCCGTTAACGAGCCACTGCGTGTGAAATTGTACGAGCGGAGCTCGTTCAGACCATTTTGTAGAAAAAAAAAATATTTCCTTCTAATGTTCACTATGAATATTTCACTATTCTAATGCGAAGTAAAATTTAAGTTTATATATTTTCATATTTATTCATAAAATTTTAAATAAAAGTAAATCAACTTTATAATACAATTTTTTTATATTATTTTTTATTGGATTAAGTTAAATTACAAAATAATTTTAGTTTTTAATCATTGAATCTCAGTTCAATATTGGATATTAATTATTAATTTTAATTAAGAGCAAATATTTGTTTAAAAGTCGTCATATTTTTTAAAAATTATATAATATTATAAAAGTATTTTATTTAAATAAACATACAGAATATTAAATTCTTTAGAAGAAAAATGATAATTTTAGTTTAATAAAATGTAAATATACATGTTTAATTTTACTTAGAATAAAAACCAATGTATCAATCAATGTGAAAATTATTATTTTTTTATATAAATTAAATTGTTTTAAAATTTTTATTTAATATATAGGATTTTGAATATTAATTAAGACAATTTTTTATTTTAAATATGCATAATATTATTAGGATAATTGAATTTTTTTTAATACACACTAGAATTACGTATCAAAAATATTAATCTATTATTAGAAAAAGAAGATTAATGAAGGTGAATTTGAAACGCAAAATACTCGTTGAATATATCGTTTTAACCCTCGAAATACCGATGGGGGCGACAGCTTTTCCCCGGTTAAGAAATAAGACATAATCTGCATATATTATTTGATTACCCGCCGAAGCGAACGGCTGCCTTCATTTGTCAGTTTCTTGTCTCTAACAAATTGTTACCCGGAATTATTATTATTATCATCATTATTATTATCATTATTATTATTATTATTATTATAGTCGTCATCATCCGTACAGTCGTTAAACAATGGAATTTGACACGCGCGCGAGCACGCGCTCCGACATTACGTCACGAACGCTCGCAAAATTGACACCAAACAAAATTCAATTAGTCACGCCGTATTCGTTATCGCGGTTTAACGACGCCGATTTCGAACGACTTCGACAAAATGCTGAAGGGTTAAATTGGAAGATAATTCCCTTTTGAAAGCAGCCTTAAAACTTTGTTTCACGAATACACCGGTCCGATATTATCGACGGTTAAAGTTTAAAGTGCTTCTTCTATACGGTATATTTTGATAATTTTTATTGTTTATAAATCGATAACGACATTTTAATCATTTTATAATATAATATTATGATACATATTCTATGAAGATTTCAATCTTTTTATCAATTAAGATATTTTCTGATAATTTTATTTTTTAATTTTTACAATTCGTGACGATCGGTCATATTGAAAGTGTAATTCAGAAGTGAGTATTAAATGGTTGAATAAATTAAAAAAATAATAGATAAATTTACTTTATTTTCAATTCAAAAATAACTATAAGAATCAGTTTTAAAAATAGTAGAAAAAAATAAATGATATATAAAATGTTTTAATAGTATAGAAATTATTTATAATAATATTGAACGAAATTCATGATAATAGTATTGAACGATTCATGAAAATAAATACCTTCAACAAGTTATTTAATGATGTATATAATTATCATACAAGAATAATAGTTTCATAGAAATTACTAAACCGATTTTCTAAATATTCGCAATGAACATTTAACTGATGAAAATAGTATGAGAATTCAGAAAATTTCATAGAAACACATTGTATAAAGAATTCGTGGAAACATTTTCAAAAGATTTCTTAAGACACAAAAAGCTTAAACAAAACATTGAAGAAATTAAATTAACGATTTTTCTGTGATGATCAAAATTCTAAAAATATATTTTTAATTAATTTAATATTAATTAAATAATTATAAATTTTATTTTCAATCTGTATTAAAAATATGAATATTTTTAAATATATAGATAAATTTCGATTATCATAAATATTCGTTGTTCGATTATCAAAGGATTAGAATGTCACATATGACATGACTTACTGAAGATATAATATATATTTCTATCTTTAATATATTAAAATGCAACTATCAATCAATGTTCAAAGTTTGAATATGGATCAGAAAGACTCAATTGTATTAAATAAAGTAAATATTCTTAATATAATTTTTCGTATGAGATTGGTTGAAATCGCAACAATATCTTTTCGATTTTTATAGAATTCTATTATATAGTTTAAGTGGTACATTCACGTTTTTATTTTTACATAATAATATATTCATATAATAATCGCTTAATTTTTATATTATATATATATATATATATATATATATATATATATATATATATATATATATATTTTAAACGGCAACGTTAGGTTGCCATTGTATTTCTATCACAATTATCGCCCATAAAAGGAATCGGATAAATTATTCACATATCGTTTGGCAAAGAAAAATATACGGAATCTCGATCCTTTTTCAATTGTAAAATCGCTATGAAAACGCCAAATGATGGATGTAAAACGCAGAAAATAGTGTTCACGCGTGGAAGGGCAGCCGACATTATCGAAATTCATTCGTGCGGAAACGAACCGAAAAATAAAACCGGCATAAGTATTAACGATCGAATAGGTCGCATTAACGGCCGTTAACGTTTCGATTTAAGGAAAATTCGAAAACGTATATATATATATATATATATATATATATATGTGTGTGTGTGTGTTTGTATTCGCTTTTCATAGTGTACGTGTGTAATTTTGAGGTCTTATGGCAAACGCGGCAACCGTAGCACATAAAGTGCGCCATAAAATAACTCCGTATTTCTAGTCACTCTCCTCTTCCCTCCCTCCCTCCGCCCCACGCTCCCTCGGTGACTAGGAACCCCTTGACTATTTTCCGCTTAAGCCTTCCGCCCTCTTCCCTGCTTTAAAAACCACCTCCTTTCGTTCAGAAAACTCCCATTCGTGAACTCTCCCCCGCCCATCTCCGTGTCCTTTTATCGGCGTCTTTATAGCTGCAGAGCAAACAATGGTGTTTCCTAACTAAATATTTTGTTTCTTGATTTCGGTTTCTGACGCTGAAAGCATTTCCTATTGCCGGCTTTTGCTAGACAAAGATATTTTAAGGGTAGCAATTTATTATTATGTATACGTACGCGCACGCACACTTATACATGTTCATATAGAAGAGCGCGTGCAATTTTATGTGTGTTAGTAGATATTTGCTAAGAGTTTATGTTAGCTAGTTAGCGTTGAACGCTTAGTAGGCTTAATGTGAAAATAAACCGTTGCCTATGCGTAATTGCTATTTTTTTTTTTTTTTTGGTTTCTAAAACTGCCGATGTGCTATAATATTATATGTCTTATAGTCGGTTACCCCAATATATGACACAAAAATTTAATATAATTTTATTTCCAAAATATGATAAAATTTATAACGGCATAACGATTATACAAATTTTTAATAAATAATATAATAGGACACCGATGTTCAACCGAATATCAAATTATATTATAGATATTTTTATATAAATTAAAATTATATTTCTTTTCATATTTCTAATTATACTTTTTAATTTTATTTTTACTAAATTTCATATATAAGAATATGTAAATTTTAAATTGAAATATAGTCAGTGTGTTTTAGTAGAAATTATGATATTAAAATTATTCATATATAAATAAAATGATTAATTTTAAATAAATTGAAATTAAAACATTTCTGATATACTAATTTTTATTTTTTTTTTTCAAAAAAAAAATACAAAAAAAAGAATAGTTTCGTAAGTATTTTCTAACAGATTCTGTAATGATTTCAACAGAATATTTGAGAGACACTGCGTCAACAAAAGAGGGACATTAATCTGATTTGACGATACGACACAAACGAGTAAGAAAACGTCGCCGATAACATTAAGCGGCGTCCCTTTCGATTGTGTCTCTCGTTTTACGACGCAAGAAACGAAAGCGGGAGCCGCCGTTTCCCTTAAGAAAGGCGACTGCGAAGGGATCAAAATTTAATTTATATTCCAGAAACAAAACAAACTACGCCCTCAGCTTCCGTTTTACGACCCTTTCTCGTAAGAAAAGGGACGCCGATTCAATATACGACCTGCGACCGGAAGGGGTTGGATTAGTCACGCTCGAAGAAATCATTGGAAAAATTTCGCAGACAACACAAATGCTCGAATAACTGAAATCGTGACAATAATTTATATATATATATATATATATATATATATATATATATATATATATATATATATATATATATACAACTATTTCAAATTAGATTAAGTGTTAGTAAAAATATTATAATATAAATTACCTCTTCATATAATTTATTTTTGTATTTAACATTTGATACCATATTTAATCATGTGAGATTTATATATAAATATCTTATATATATAATTAATAAAACTTAATTATTTTATGATACTTTTAAAGGTTATAAAAAATATAATTTATTATAAAATATTAAGAACAACTTTTTTTGGTCAAAATTATGTAATTGTGAATTTAATATTTTTTTCTGCAAATTAAAATGAAATAAAAAAATTAAAACAGTGTTATTATATAATATCAAAAATAATATACTTCGACTTTCTTATAACTAAATTTGTATATCAAAAATTTAATAAATTATGTCGAGTAATTAATATTTTTTATTATATATCTTAACCAGAAATGTTATTTTTATTCATAATAAATTTAATGTTCAACTGCTATATTGTTTAACACATTTGTCACATTTTAAATTAATATATCCAATTTCCTTCATATAACTTTCTTATTCCACTTTTGCATTTCATTATGCAAATATATCAAGACACACACACACACACATACACCCCAATCTTCGACGTCGCGAGTTCGTTCTCTTTGAGCGCCTCCTTTTCGCGATTGAATTTCGCGCACATGTGCCCTTTGTGCCGCTGTCGCGACTGATATCATCGGTATATATTTCTCGGATGTGAATCGCAGTTTTTCCTCAATGTCGGCTACCTTAAGCACGTTTCTCTTTGTTGACGTGTGTCTTACGGAAGAGTTAGCGCATATCCGTATATTGTAAAGAAGACGTGTATATATACACGAATACATACACGCGTACACATACACTCGCGTGTGTTCATATATACAGGCAGCCCGAAAGACAAGGCGAGCTCGAGAGTTCTTTGATCATAATTACGGCTCGTCTGTCGCATGCAAACTCCGGCTCGAGTTTCTCGTCGAATACATTATTTAATAGAGTTTAAACTTCTCGACGTCGAGACTCCTCTTCTTTAAAGGGTTGACGATGAGCCGCCATTTTGTTATTTGGACTTTGTAGTTTTGCTATTTTATTTTAATATATTTCTTTCTATCGTCAATTTATATATATATATATATATATATATATATATATATATATATATATATATAGTGCATTTCTCAGATTAAAAATGTCAAACATGGTATACTAGACAAATTCTATATAGATTTAATATGAAAAAATAATTATTTATTTTTGAATATAATTAAAATTAAGACTAAAAGATTCTGATCTAATTTTATATATAAAAAAATAATGAATTAAAATGACCTTTTAATAATCAATGAAAAAAAAATGATAAAATAAATAAGAAAAAAAAGTTATAACAGATTAAAATTAATTTAAAGCATAATCTAAAATAAGACAAAATAACAAAAATTCTATTATTTAAAAAAAAATAACCTTATAACTAGAATAATACCAAAAAAACTGACAAAAAATCTAAAGGACTCGATATATAAAATAAAGTTTCTATATTTTTGTTATTTATCATGTTCTAAATCAAAATATAAGAGAATGTCTATCCAAAAAAAACATATTTGAAATTATAAAGAAAATCAAAAATCATATCTCATGAACAATTGATTTGAAAATGATACCAAATATATCAATGTAGATTTGATTAATTTTTATTAAGAATAATAAAACAATAGTTATCAAAAGGTCATGGTCATTTATTCAGTCGTAAAACGGGATTTTTGATTTTGATGATGGAGAACGATATTAGAATCGCATAAAAAAGTTATAAAATATGTCAAAGATCTACCACAGTTATAACATCAGCGGATTTTTTTTTTTTTTTTGATAAAAAAAACATGGCAATTTCAACCCTTAATTGTGACGCGCGATTTAATTTCAAAATTCGAATAATATAAAGTAGTATTTCGCGCGATAATAACGCAATAACACAACACAAAAGGTGTATTATTTATATTATAACGGGATATAACGACGCGAATGTATGTCGGGATGGGAGAATTTGTCGGTTAGAATCGTGCTATAGCGTCCCCTTGTAAGGAAGATTTCAACTTACGACGTCTTTTATATGCAAATCACCATTATGGCGAATGTAAGACACCGTGAAATTTCGTAGCGCGGATAAATTAAAATTTAATTTTCACGCACAGCCGCCACGGAGAATTATTTCGACTTTGTCACAAATAAAATTACGCCGAACGAACGAACGCACACACATACACACACACACACATATATATATAAACATGTAAACAAGTAAAATATAATCAGTCATCAGTATAAGGGAAATTGAACTATATTTATATACATTTATGAGAGAATTTTTTTTTTATTTTATATAAAAAATGTTAATAATTGTATTAAATAATATATAGTTTGATTTATTGAAAATAATTTTAGTTTTAACACTTATCAAAATGGAGTACCATTTTATTTTCTAATCAATCCTTAAATCTTAACTCCATTAATAAAAATCCTTTTTGCCTTTCGACGGCTTTGCGTATAATGTAATCAAGTTTTTCATACATTTTCGTTTTAAAGTGATTAAAAAATAAATAAAACATATTTTTTATATTTACATATGGATTATAATTTTAATAATATTTTTTTTATTAATATGTACATAAAATTTTTAAACCGAATATCCTTTTTATAATATATATATAGTTAAATTTTTAATAATATTATGAAAAAAATAATAAAAAAATTATTTGATTAAAATGTCTTATTATATATAGTTATCAAATTTTTGAGATATCTAAAATTTTTAAATTAATATTAAAATATGATATTTTTAATAATAGATTATTACTAAAAAAATATTAATATAAAAAAATGAATAGGTTTCTTAACGAAATAATCACGATAGCTAATTAAATTATAATAATCATAAAACGAAAATGATATTCTATATTCCAAAAGTTTGAGAATCAGCGATCGCCGACAACATTCTGAGTTTTAAACGAATTCGGTCCGATACAGAATGTCGACTTCGCGCCATACATAATTGTCAGCAAACCATAATTACTGCGAAATTTTACAGCGTTATTAAAGGTGTGTACGCACGTTTTGCACTGTACAACGTAATGCGACGTCGTAGCGACGTTGCGTCGTAACTCTTTCGTGAAAGATACGAACAGTGAAACGACTACGCCGAACTTAATGACGTCGAATTAAGAAAATCGCGCGCGCGCTTTAACGAGCCGCGCAATAATTGCTTTCTCGCTAAAATTGCTCGCACGCACAAATGCACAACGGTTTAATTTTATGACTTCCACATGCGCAAACTGTACACCTAATTATCGCTAAAACCCACCGCTTTATAGATTTTAAAAAAAATATATATATCTACAAAAAAAAAAAAAAAACGCCGTATTTCAGCGTTGAATCCGAGTATTTAAAAACGCTACCAAAATATCTGATTCTATTATACTACATTACAAACAATAAAATTCATAAACTTCTTATATATTTACTATAGTTTAATTCAAATTTATTTTGTATAAAATGTAGCCGATTTCGAATTTGCCGCGGAAAAAAAATGGCGTCTAATGCCGCAACGTATAGTTTATAAGTTTCTAATGCGTGTATTTATGGCAGTTTGTTTATTTGTATATCTGCGAATTTCCGCACCGTTTAAGCTGGAAACTTTCGATTAAATCTCGTTTAATATATTTAAGTTTTAAACTGGAAGATTTCGCATGTATTATCCGATATATGGTATATATATGGATAATATTAAAAATTACTAGTGCGCAATAAAATTATTGCTATATACTTCAAAATATTGAGTGCTTTAATAAAAAAACAATGTAATGACATTTATAAATTATTAAAATATATTAAAATTCTAAAGTTATAATTAAATTAAAAAATATATATTGTAATATTGATAGAATTATATATAAAAATAGATTTCTGTCGTGTTTCATATTATAGTATAATAAGTTTAAATAGGTCAAGTGGGAGACGTCAAAGTAATAGACTTTCAATACTATGAAGAGTTGTTTGGAGTTGATATTACAAGAAAAGGTGGAAAATAAATCACAATTGTAAAATATTTTATTATTAAAAAAAATGTATCCATTCAATGAATATTGCAGTATAATTTTAAATATGCAATAACATATAAAATTATCGATTAACATTTTTTTTATTATTATTAAAATATAGATAGAATAAAATAATAATATATGCAGTTTTTGAAATGATTATTATTCCGGAATATTTGCATTTAAATGGACAAAATCGCTGTAAATTCAACATTCAATATCGTATAATGGCGGTACGTTCGTTACCAGTTTTGAATAAAATGCAATATTTATATTGTATTTAATATATATATATATATATATATATATATATGTAAATTTTTTGAATAAATGAAACGCTTCACCACCGACAACGGATAGTTGCATTATTAATGCGACAGTTGTTACACAATATCGGCGGTTCTTCAAATGTAAATTTACAATTATCGGAACCCGTTTGATCGGTTCCCGTTCCGAAAACTTGATTTTTGTCTCACTACGGGGATTGAATTCAATTTTTAATCGAATTCCAGTTTTATAAAGCCGGATCCGACACCAGTTTGACCAGTGGTCAGCTGCGCGGCGCTCAAGGGGTTGAAAAATCGACGCATTCTTTTCTATCGTTTCCAGTTTTGTCGATCTATTTATAATTATTTACTAGTGCACTTTATTTAATTTATTCATATAAAAAAAAATATTATACACACAAATATATTATTTATACGCGTATAATAAATTATGTTTCTAGTAAAATATTCGATTTAGATAAATCTGCTTTAAAAGACGAGCAATTTTAAGTCTCTTTAAGTCATTTAAAAGTATTTATTTAAATATAAACTCGGTTCATAGTGAGAATTTATATTGCTTCTTGCATTAAGAACAAGCATTGTATATATATTTATATACTTGTTTGTGTGTGTGTGTGTGTGTGTGTATGCAAAAAGCTCTAATATTTTGTTTACTGAGCGTGTTCGCTCGACTGTATCGCACAAAACATGGCGAACGCATAATATAATTTTAATAATAAAAACATAATTTTAATATAAACAAACGGCGCCTGTTTGTTTACTGCGATGTTGAAATATGCATTAATTTAGTAGATAAATATTTTTAATGGCGCATTAATAATTCGTGTTTGCTATAACGTCTTCGAACTTTCTTGAGAATTATCCTTGAACATCGTTTCGGGAATAAAGAAATATACATATTAATTATAATATATTCAATTTTATAGAACGATATAAAATTCAACAGAAAACCATTTAATTTTTTTTAATCTAAATAAAATAATATATATACTAAAATTTTTATAACAGGCACTATTATAAATTAAAAAAAAATATTTTGTTTCCTTAATATGCTAAATAATTAATATTAAATAATAAAAAATTGCAATGAATAAGAATATAAATGAAGATGTAGTTAATTTATATTGTAGATTAGTGCAGCGGCACAGAATTATGCTTACAAAGTGCAAGTAACATTTTGTAGGTATCATTAAACAAATTTATATTCATAATAGTGTATGAAATGTAAAATTTGTTTATGAGACATTATTAAGGTCGCACTTGAGTATGACACAGTTTTATAGCGGCGGTATGCGTGGTATTATGGGCGGCAAGTAGGCGGCGTGCTAGAAAAGAGGCACTACGGCGCATGGAAAATATAATTTGTAGTTGGGCATTGATTTTTTAGTTATATCCAGATTGTAATTATAGTAGGCGACCCGCCCACTCCTAGAAGCGGCCCGACCGCCCTACCGCCCATTGCTTAGCGAGCGTCTCTCCGCTTTCGAGAAAATTGAGTTTGCTTTTGCATCCGACGAAGAGAGAGAAAACGCCGTCTATACAAAACAATATCTACTATCGCCATACATTAAGCATTTCTCCTCTATACACGTTTCTTTCGAACGCACAACAATAGCATTACAACTCGAAAAAAATCTAAGAAAAAAAACTAACATTTTTTTTATGTATATACATTATTTATAACTATAAAATTTTATACAAAAATAATTAATTTATTATAACAATAGTTCTTTTTCGTTATCTAAACGAAATAAATTAATATTCTTCTTTTACTTTCTTATTAATATTCAAATACTTTTGTGATGTTTTATATACAACTATTTCGTACTCTGATATAGTCTCTAAATACAAATCTTAAAATTTCTGAACACTATAATTTATATTTAAAATTTTATAATATTTATATTATTATTATTACAAAATAGAATAATGTATCTCAAAGAAGGTTCATTAAAATATAATGATTATTTCTTCTCAGATATATAATAATATAAATCTAGAGTTCGTGTTACAAAGTTTTCACTGTAATATATTAAATTTCTAAATTGAAATATTAATGTATAATATATATTTTTAAACAATAGAAAAGAAAATTTTATATTAATAAAATTTTATAAAAAATAAAATTCAAATGTTGAAATTGTTAAAAATTATAAATATTTTAGATATTGATTAATTACAAATGTATAAGTATATAATAAAATGTAATACCTCGACCATATCTTCAGAAATGATAAATACAGGTTTTTTCAGATAATTTTAGAAGGAAAAATTTAAGGGAATCAGTAGGAAGACGTCAAAATCCGTGACTTAAATATCTTCATCGTTGGTTTAACTGTTCGTCAAATATTGTATAGATCACCAACTTTCTTGAGAAAACAACGTAAAAAAAATAATGATAAATTATATTATAATGTATATATTTTTTAAAATGATAAACGATTCGATTGTTTTCAAAGTTACTATGTTTTTCTTCGCAGTTCGCGAGGTTCCGCGTGGTGTTTGCGAGAAAGTGGCGCAAGTGCGCGCGCACGTGCACGCGTCAGCACGCACGTTCGTGCTCGCGCAAAACTCACCCCCCCCCCAACATTCTCATTCTCCAAAAACCGACTCCAAGTTTTGAGCAAAACGAACCTTAGGGGGTAGCGAAGGGGTTGAAAAGAGAGAGTCGGAGACGGCGCCATCTTATCGCGGGACATAAAATTGTACAGACGAAAACTAACAATAGAGAATGCCGGTCGTTTTTGAGAACGAGGGTTGGGGGGGGAGGTGAAAAAGGACTGAATAAGGGATAGGAAATAAGACTATTTCATTGTTATTATTAATAATATTATTAATATTTAAATATCAAGGAATACAATATTCAAGGTCTTTTATTGTTTTAATATGATTTTGAAAATATATCATATATAATAAATATATGTATATTAACACGTCACATGCGGATATCGTATATTTAAGATTGCATATAATTAATAATTTAATGCTGATATTTAAACTTTAATTTATTACAATTATTATTTAAATTGGAAAAAAATATTTATTTTTACAATTAAAAAAAAAAGAAATATTTTTTTTATAAATTGTCAAAAATTAAAATATGACAGTTTGGTTTGAAGTTGAGAATTGTGTATCATATTATGAAGAGTTAAAAATTTAATTACAATATCTTATTGAAAAATCTATATTTAATTTTAAGATTATATTTAAGATGTTATTAAAATTTTAAAGATATCTAATATTAAAATTTTATTATATTGCTTACAATGTGTTAAAATAATAAAAGATTTTCAAAAGGTCAACGTATTGTTAATTTTAGAATTTATACTGATATTTATATTTTTTTAATTTTTAGACTATTATTAATTAAATATGTTTTACTAATAATAAAAGCAATAATATTTTATATATAAAAATTCCATTTTAAATTGAAATTTATTGAAAAAATATGGGTTTACATTGCAATTGAATGTTTGGAGTAGGGTGAAGATTATTTTTTATATTTTTATTTTTATAATATATTTATTTGATTTTTTTCAGTATTAAAAAAAAACGAAAACGTCGTTCGATAATAAATTAATTTGCACGTCGAAACGGCATAAAGAAGCGCACACAATGGCACACACAGTACATAATAATAACACGTATATAATACGTTCGAAGCGAGCAAAACTATCCCGTGGTAAAAACGGGACGGAAGATGGCGGTCGGTTCTCCATCTTAAATCCTGGATGCTGTGAAGGAGTCTGAGTGGGGGGCAAGTAATATTATTTAAATAGGGGCCGGTGGCGGTTGTGGCGGCGGCCCTGGTGGGGGATTTTCAGGGCGTTTTTGGGGCCAACAAGAGATGTAGGAAAAGATGGGCGTCAGTATGGGAGACGAGGTGGGGAGGGGAGTTGTCAGGGGTGTCGAATCGGAGTCTGGGGCGTGGAGTCCGTTTTACAACGATAAGCAAAAGGGGAAAGAACGGTGGGAAAAGGACAAAAAGTCTACTTTTGCCCGTGATGTGGTCCCGCTCACGCTGCTTGCTCTTCTTCCATTGCCCCAAACCCGGTACAGATCAACCCCAACTAGAAATGACGTTTATGTGATTCAATTCAATGTTTTATTATGTGCGCGCACGTGTGTGTGTGTGTTTGTGTGCGTGTGCGTGTGCGTGTGCGCGTCGCCGACGATTATGTGCGTAACGGAAGTATTTTCAAGTGGATGTAGTGTAGAATAAATTTTGCGACGTTCACTTGTTCATATATTAGGAATTACTTCAATGCTATACGTTTTACTAATTATATACATATATATATCATATCAGCATACAGAATAGTAATTTTACTAAAAATATCAATAAAATCATATAAGAAACCATTTTCATTTTTCATCATTTAAATTAAAATTAAATCGGCTGTGTGAAAGCCCTGATTGTGTCGAAATTTTTCAAAATACATAGCGTTAATTTATTTTTTAATCAGTCAAAATTTCATATTAAACATTTCAAGTTGTTCTTGAATTAATATTTATATTAAATCATATAATAGAAATAATATTTTATAAAATAATATATTACAACAATACGTATTCAAACTCGCTTGTTTTAAATAGCTCAATGTAGATAATATAAATTTGTATATTTATTCATTAATGTAATATTAACATTCTGTTTTATTTGTATTTTTCCAATTTTTAAACGACTGTTTATAATAGAAATATTCAAATTATTTTATTATGATCTTTAATTTAATATTTATTAAATATCGATTAGATTTTTTTTATTTTATAAATCAAAAATAAAGGACATATCTGAATTCATAACTATTATATTTGTATCATAATAACTGATTGCAATTTAAATATGTTTTATAAATCTATTCGTTTAGACGAATTTTTGATTAAAAAAATTGAATGTAAATATATTTACATTCAATTTTTATATAAAAATTTATTAATCATATAATATATATATATATATATATATATATATATATATATATATATATATATATATAAATATTTTAAACATTTTTTTTCTTCGATAATAAACTATCAGAGTGTCATTTTTTGAGTTGATTATCTGTCGACTGTACGCAACAAATCTCCCAGCACGGTTGCGCGGGAAGAATAAGGTTATACAGTGGGTGGTTGGGTGAGCTAGTGGGCGGGCGGGTGGTAAAAACGGGTGCGATACTAAAACGTCTTAACGCACCGGACCGAACCGAGTCTCACCCCATTTCTAATATTCATCCCTTTCGCGTCTAAAATATCCGATATTTAAGAGATATCTGATAAGAAGATAGCACAAACACACACTAGGACTAGAACCTGAACGCGACTTTAGAAGGGTCATTATTAAAGGGGGGTAGATATTTAAGGTATACGGAATTCGCAAAGAGCGATGGCCTTTACTCTAATAAAATATTTTATTTTATTTATTATATAGATTTATCCATTTATATATTTTTTTTTTTCATATAAAATCTATGAAATTTTGATGCGTTTAATTGTTTTCCAATATTATAAGTGTAAATAATACGAATAAAATTTAATCTATTTTATTGTAATATAATATTATCGTTTGGAATTTCTTGTTTCGAAAGTTTCTAATAGTTTGTTCTACAATAGTGGTAAAATATACAATCAAGGTGATTAAAGATAACAAATTACAATATCGATTAAAACTTTCAAAATTATATTCATTATTCAAAAAATAAATAAAGAGCATAAATATATAAGGAAATATTCATTAGGTTATATAAAATATATTTTTTTAATTCTTTATAAAATAATTTACTAATCAATAGTCAAATTTTTAAATCTTTAACGATTATTTTTATAAAAAATGTATTGGTTTTATATCGAATTTAATTAATACTTTTAATAATCAATATATAAGTAAAATGAACAATTAAGACATTTATTTTGATTGTTATCAAACTTCATGTTCTAAAATAAATCAAACTCGATATTTTAATATTTACATTTTTGTATTATTTTTTATTTACACTTTTATTATTATTTCACTATTTAGACTAATAAGGAAATGTTAATTGTAAATAATTATCTATTTTTTTAAACGTATACTCTCTTATATTATAAACACGATTTAAGACAATAAAATTTTTACAATAAATTAACAATATAGTCTAGTCAAAATATTATATTGAATTATATCAAATGATCAAGTTAAGTAATGCAAGTTTTATAATAACAATATAAATTGATAAAACATTATATAATTATTTTACAATATTCGCGCTTTATGATATATAATAGTTAATTTAAAATATTCAAATGTATATATAAGTTGAATTTGAATATCAAGAAAATATATTAACGTTAATTTGACAGATATCCGGTTGCAATGGGATTCGAAACGGAACTTTTGCCGAGCTCCCCAAATACCTTACGTTCGATTAATTAATATTCGTTAAGTGTTTCGTCGATAATTTGCGAATTCATATTACAGATATCATAAATAAAAATTAAAATATATTAGAAAAAAAAAATCACAGCATGCAGAATATAAAATTTTCATTACGAAACATGCAAATCGTCCCAAATGCGAAAGTAAATTAATACGTTTAAATCACTAACCAGACAACCTTTTACCATAAAATAACAGTTAAATTTAGATCAAATGGATTCTTAGCGAGTATACGGCGTTCTAATATTGGAACGATAATAACGTTATAATGGACTGGTGCGATTTTGCCATTTACACGTATAATATTTTGCGTGAACACCGTCAGGGGTTGAGAGATATTTAGGCATAGGGGGTAAGAATGGGTGAAAGACGAAGGTTGCAAGTGGAAGGGGGAAGTATTTCGCGAATATCAATGCTTTTCCGAATAAATATATATATTTCACAATAGTTGGTCGTGAGATAGTGAAGCAATAAACTGAAATATAAGTGTGAGATAAGGGCTTCTAAGTTAGCACGTACAAGTTAAAGAAGTACCAAGGGACTCAACCTCATACCAAGCGCGAAATGGTTGCTTCGCTGTTAACAATAAATAGGAATTTAATATTCAAGACGCGAAGCCCGTTTTGTACCAAATTATAACTGTTCGTGTCTTGTTATTCCGCATATATAACATATATATATATATATATATATATATATATATATATATATATATATATATATATATAAGTGAGCACATATTAGTTATCACACATCTGAAACAAATGGACAAGTCTTGAGATAAAGTCCTCTATTCGCATATTAAATCATAGAAATTCATTATGATTTTCCGCAAGAAAGAAAAAAAATTGTATTATAATCAATATTAATATTAAAGTATATATTTATCATAAATTTACTGATTTGATAATCTATTATCGAATCGAGAAATTGTGAGCATTTTATATCTTCATATATAACATTTAAATATTTTTATTTCATAACAATAATCAATCAACAGTAAATATACATAGACAATCATATTTTTTTAATAAAAATTTAAGAAATTTAACATATATAAATTTTAAATATATATATATATATATATATATATATATATATATATATATATATATATATATATATATATATATACTATCGTTTAGCAATATATATATTTTCTTGATAATCAAAACCGTAGAAAAATATTAGTAAAAGGATATTTATTAATGTGAAATGGACTTGAATGGCATTTTAAATAAGATGTGAAATATTTTTATTTCACATCTTATTATATTTTTATTTGTGAAATAAGAAATTTTTAATATTATATAAGAAGGACGTCAAAACTATTGTTTTATTGATAATTTTTGAAAAATATTTTTCATGAAAAAAAGAAAATTCTTTTTTAGAGTTTATATTATATTATATTAAAGTATAGATTTAAATATAAAAATTATTCAAATGTTACTTATAATTGAAAGAAATAACAATTTATTTAGTATATTATTGAGAATATATTAAATATTAATGATTAACAATTCCGTATAAACAAGGTATAATAAAAAATATTTGTTTCGATATCTGAAAAAAAAATTATTTACAATTAAAAAATAAATACATTTTGTTCAAAATATTATTAAAAATTGTCCAAATTTTTGAAATCGAAATTATATATTATATTTAAAAATAAAATTAGTCTCGAAAGTCATTTATAATATTAATCTAGAAATTTCATCTTACACTCGGCTAACTTTAAGCGTTATTCGTATCCTTATTTTCAATCAAACTATTGTCGATTATTATTTTGATCCTGATATTTGGTATACAAAGTTTAATATTAAAAAAAAATGGAAAAATTATAAGAAATCATCGAATCGAAATAAAAAAAAAATGGCCAATACTATTCGAACAATCCTCCCTGTTGATACAAGTTAAATTACTCGATATATAATGGGGTACCCCTTAATACGCTAATACACACATACAAGAGAACGAATATTGTCCTTTGATCTGCTACCGAGTAAAGTTTCCACCAGCGAAACTCATTTCCAACACAGAACGACCTATTATAGTTGTATCTCTACTAAAAAATACAAACACACATACACACACACACACACACATACACATTTGAACAGGGCACGTCTATACGTGTATAAATATATATACATATATAGGATTAATCAAAACTTTACCCGCTATGACGATGTAGTCTGTTATCTGGGAAAACTTTCCACGTTTCCATCTCCTTGCAGCTTCCCCATCTCGGGGCCGCGGCTCCGTTTTTGCTTTATCTTACCCACACCCCCGTGTACCCCGGTCGAAGGGAACGGGGGATAAAATAGAGGAGAAGTGCTACCCCGCTTCACTTTTGCCCTGTTTTTGCCCCATCTTGTCCCCTCTCCCCCTCACGACCGTCCCCCTGGCCTCTTTTACCCGCTAGAGTTTTCCTCATTCCATTCGAAATAGAGACGCGAATGCGCGCTTTCTGAACATACGTACATACTACGTACACACATACACGTGGAGATACCATTCTTCATTATCGCGCTCGCAGAAACCTTGTAAAATTCAAAATGGCTGAACATATAAATTGTGAATTTGAAAACTTCTCGCGAGCTTTCTCTCTCCTGCCCTGGGGCGACCCGTGCCCCAGTCGGTCGCGCTAGGGTTGAGTACTTACTTGCGCGCCCTTATAAAATATTCGAGCGCTAGCTCGCTTCTAAGAAATCCTCAATTATATGCCTATACGTGTGTGCGAGAGTGAATTTTAACCCTGCTCTCTCAAAAACACACCTTTGGGGATGATACGAGGGCACTTTAGACTCACCTTTGCACTCGTTGAATACTAAACGATAAAGAGTGCAATCGCGTCGAAAATGTCCATTAATAATATATTACAGTATATTCTAACTACACTACATCTTTTCAAATTCGATTTATTTTATATTACAATACGAAAATACTTTTCTAATTACTAATAATTAATTATAAATTGAAAAAAGGCATATTTTAATCATAGACAAAATTCAATATAAATTATAAAAAATATATAATAAATTATAGTACATATTTCAAAAGATGACTTTTTAATCGTCAGCAAATTAAGTGATGTAAATTAATTGTGCACTTCATTAAAGTTCCACTCACTGCACGCCGAGACTTTAGAGTCTATCACATTTGAATGCAAATTCAAGAAGTTGCGCCGCGACAAAAACACGTTTACACGACGGAAGCCTGCCCCACGTTTTAAACGGCCATATTTTAAAATTTATCGCCGAGCTTTCTCTCGACGGAATTTTACCGTGGATCCGGGTTTAATTTAAGGATATTATTGCTCCGAACTCTTGCGGGACGTATGTAATTCTTAGAGAATTGCAAATCTCAATTGTTTGTGCGGGTGGAGGGTGAGGGGGAGAGGAGCCGCGAATGCAGAAGCGCACAATAAATTTTAGTGTAATTGGCGAGAGGGTTGTTTTGCGACTCCGCCTTTCTCCATGCGCGTCTTTCATTTACATCATACCACTTTTACCGCCCACCGGTTTCTAATGTTAACGTCATCTCCTAGGGATTTTTACCTTTATAATGTACCCATACACACTGTGATAAAGTTGTGTGTGTGTGTGAGTGAACGCGTGTATATATATATATATATATATATATATAAGAAACATCCCCTCATTCTACTGACGTTGAAAGGCACTTACGACCTCCGCTTCCAGGGCGCGTACGAGAAAGTCACTATTTATTTTGTATAATTTATGATGCGGAGCGCTCCGAGCGAAATAAGGAGCTTTCGCCAAGATCAAGGGGTTCATTTCGGGCGGTGCTTCGTGTTTAAATAATGCTAATTATGTTCGTAGACATTGTTGATTGCGTTGGGTAAATTTCATTTTTATACACCCCATACCCTCCCCCCTCTGCTGTGATTCCGTATCATAATCATCTTCCTTAAATAGCAAATTATATAATAAAAATATATCCTATAATTGATCATACTGTAATAATAAAAAATTCCTCTTATATCCAATCCTTGTCTCACTAGTTAAAAATTAACAATTTATAATATAAATAGGTTTTTTTAATAATTTTTTCTATGTATAATTCATACTAATAAAATCAAATTTTATTAATACAATAAAATTTTAAATTTACATAAAATTTAATACAATTTCATATATAAAATGACAAAATAATAATACTGTTTATTCAAATATACTTTAATCACAAAGTTAATTTTGATATCAAAAATCATATTATATGTGATATTAATAACGAATTAAACTGCGTCTATATATAAAACAAATTTGTACAATCAATATAAACATTTTACTTATTATTTATATATATATAATATATTAATATATACGCAATATTAATTTATTATATATATATATATATATATATATATATATATATATATATATATATATATATATATATATATATATATATATATATATTTCAATATTAGAAGAATAAAAAAAATGTACGAGATCCACACTTATGAATCAATATAATATTATGTTAATTTATAAAGATTGAAAAATATTTTATATCCAATTTTTTTATATATGATATATATATATATATATATATATATATATATATAGTATATATAAAATCTTTAACAATTTTAAACAATATTGTAATGTGATACGTATATATGTATAGGTGTAATTGTTGCAGTGCATATCTTGTCTCCCTTAAACTAGATATGATCCTAGGACGGGTCACGGCATATCAAGCGGGGGTATTCAATCTCGGGACTGAAAGGGGGTTACGCTTATACGCTGTACGAGAAGAAAGTGTGCAAACAACTGGAGTTTAACTCATTATGTATGTAAGTGCCGGGGAACGCTTCTGGAAACGTCAGTACTTCTGTGTTCGGTTCTCGCCCACCGCCCACCGACACCCACTCATCCACCTTCTAGTTCGAGAAAGTAAACTTTAAAATTATTCCGCGGAATTGCTCCGTCTACTTACTTACTTCCTCCATTTGCTACTTCTTCTGCATCCCGTTAGAATTATAAGACAAACGGAATATGGCGATGAGCGAAATTATATAATATTATATAACGTGGCGTCTGAAGGGGAATCATATTAATATTGTTGATTCAGTGTATAAATTATCACTAATTAAACATATTTGCACGTTTTTTTATATAAATATAAATAGTATATAATTATATATTTAACCATATTATTAATATTTTGATAATAATAATAATTATTATATATGATTTTTTTTAATGTAAAGCATATTAAAATATATTTTCACTATAATTGCAATAAATAATTTATTCCTTTTTTTTTTATTGAAATATTCACTTAAAAGCTACCGACTTAAAAAGAACAATTTATTTTTTTTTCTAATCTAGTTAAAAATATTTTGAAATTTAAAACCGTAATTATTTTTAGGGAATTATAAATAATATAACAATAATTCTCGGTATCAGTATTAAAATTATGACGATATAAAAAGAGAATAAAATATTAAATTATTTATATTGAGATAATATTAGTATTATATCAAAATATAAAACAATATTAATATATTTTATTAATAAAATTGCTGTTAATAATTATATAATTATTTTATTATATAACATCACATAATCATTTTATATCATATATTTAAACTAAATTTTAGTAATAATTAATTAATAATTTAATTTAAATTAAGTATTATATATATTTATTATCATAGATGTGTATTAATAAGATATTATCAGAATTTTTTTACATATATAACTTAACCCTAATTTTAATATCATTTGAAAAAAAAACAAGTTTTTTTTAAAAAAAGGACATATCTTTCGTTATCCTTTCACAATTAAATATTCAAGTTAATAATAATAAATATATAAAATATACAACAGTTACAACATATAATACACATACACACACACACACTGTCCCGTTACACAAAAGTGTGAGAACCCGATTTCTACACAATGCACCGAAGAAATGTCCGGTTTTTAAACCATTGTCCACCATAACTGACCCATCTTCGGAACGTCCTGTGGGAAAAGAAACAGGTTCGACAACCGAACGGGACAAAATAACGGCGGAAATAATAATAATAATAAAAAAAAAACAATAATAATATTCGGAAATATAAAACGGGAAACGAACAATGAACGTCGTCCGGTGACCCCCTTGACCATTATCATTCGGTCAACTAGTTTGATGAGAACCGGCGACTATCGGTTAACGTTACCGTTTATTAAAAATAAAATTATTATTATTTAAATATATATATATATATATATATATATATATATATATAATTAATATATTTTTATATATTCATGAATATATTAATTACATATATATATATGTAGTGCGAAACGGCGTACGCAATTAAGGTTTTGTTGAAATATGAAAAGGCCAACTTTTATTGCGCGAGGCTCTGGTTTTGTTTTATGGTCCGTTGTCGAATCGACTTTTCCTCCATTTTCCAATTCCATCTTCCATTTCCCTGTGTGGCAGTAAAACACTATTTTCATCTTACGTTTAAATGAAACCCCCCTTTGTGTATGTGTTTTTAACGACCTCCAAATACTCGCAAGGCGTGTAAAATTGCACCGCAGTACAAATACTGATACAACTCTATAATATTTTTTATAAAAAAAATATTATTATTATTAATTTAGTACATCTTTATTCATATTTAATTTAATTTATATATAGCAGACATATATATTATATTATATTATTTTAATTTAAAAACTATGTTTAAAATTTAAATATATTCTGAATTAAAAATAATAAAAAAGATATAAAATTTAGATTGTCAATATATAATGAATAAATTTAATAAATTATGTATTATATAATATATATAAATTAAAATTTTATTATAATAGTTATAACTGTTTTTTTTTTCATATTAATTTAAAACAAATTACTGTTTAAAAATTGTTATTGAAAAATGGCGTTGAATAAATATGAAAATATAATGAGTCGTATAAAAAAAATGTAAAAGTGACTGATTTGCGATCGAAAACGTTCTCTTTCAAAAATCAGCTGTATCAGCACGACGTTGGGGGAGCGTTGTACTTCACCGACAACAGAGTATTTCAGAATTTCTGAGCAAATTTAAAGAGAAATATGGCGCTGTAATGAATCGCGGATGCTGTAAGGCGGCACGATGGGTGGCTCCGGAGGCGGAGGACGGCTCGGGGGGAAGGGAACGGGGGAGGAGGACACGGAGGATGAATTTTCTAGGGGTTTGAGTACCGGAAGAACGGTATGAGAACCATGGAGATTCGAGCCGAAACGCGGTTGTAGTTTTAACCCGAGATATACGTCTAAGGAAAAGTTTAGCGAATATCTCTCGGTATATGGGCGTGCGTGCTTCAGCTAGTTAAGAGCTGAAAAACGGAACCGCCTCGCGTTACGAACACACACGCGAACACACTCACATATATACAAATATACATATATTCGTTTTAATACGTATAAAACGTCGTAGAGCTACGGGAATCGTAGTCAGCTGTGTAGCAGTTTATATTGCCGCGACTGAAACTTATTTTCGCATATAACTATTTATTCAAGCAAACTAGATTTTTTTTCAGCATTTTCATATTATTTTTTAACAATATAATATAAAGATTTAAATGTATGCATAATATATATATATATATACAATATACGACAAAGTAATCCAGTCTAAAAATTTATGGTCAGTGCATAGTAACAAAGTACATATAAATTGCATAATGGAATCGAAATAAATAAAGTAGAATTAATCTGTTTAAAACTTTTACAACTAAGACATGCACTGTTGATTTAGTACATTAGTCCCTTCAATCTAAGTAATGGGGAACTATTCTCTAGTATAACTTTACAAGAGAGATTGTATTGATATAATTATATTGCACTTATAGACTATCCTATATTGTATAACAATTAATAGAATGATGAATATATAAAAAAAATATAATACTTTTATATATAGTTAAATGAGTAACATATTTTGTGAATATGAATCTATTATATTTACACACACACACACACACACACACACACACACACACACACACATATATATATATATATATATATATATATATATATATATATATATATACTCAACTTAGTATGAATATTATAAAGTATAATTTATTTGCAGTGTAAAAAGCAATGTTTTTCTAGATTATTGTTCATTTCATATGTGTTGCTTTATAGAAAAACATAAAACACTATGCGGAATGTGTTCTGTAAAAAAATAATAAAGGTGTTAACGGGAAAAGTTTTCATGTATTCAACAATAAAGCACAGTTTCAACTTAAATAACACACCATTGGGATTCAACGAAAAATACGATAAAACCAAGGGTAATATTGTGTACGAATGCAACAATATCAGCATATATAGAAGTAGATAGAAACGATAAAATTTTATTAAATGTAATAAAACTATAATGTAATAATATTTACGTTTGTCTTAGTATGCATTAATAAAATTTTCAGTGTTGCCGATAATATTAATTAAAATTATCAAATAGATTTTCAATGGAATATTGTAAAGTATTGCGGAATATCCATTAAAACGTGTCCTTGAAATTATAGTATTGTAATGTAAATCACGCTTTACGACCAAACAAAAATTAAAATTTTACCAATGCGTACATTATATCGGATATGGCCGCGAATATTCTGCGTTATTTTGTATCTTTTACCAACGAAACATAACGAAAGTGGAAAGAGGGTTGAAATAGACAAAATTGCCAGATCTATTCCGATGAGAAAGAGTAAGAGGTGGTCTTGCCCGAGGGGTGGAAGGTGGTATCGACCCTAGGTTTTCGAAAAGCACGAGCACGAAGAGCATAGAGCAAAGCGGGTATAGTTGGAAGGACGAGAAACATTAGGGGTGCAAAGTTATAAAGGAAATTTAATTGGGGGTTATTAATTCGCGAGCTAATTTCGAAACGTTTATACGCAGAGTTTGCTATTGTTTCTGCTCGAGCCTGCGTACATGTGAACCCGCCTTTATACATTAACATCCCCTTAGTTGTTATTGGCCGGTTTTACCTAAGAATTTTATCTTTATTTTCCGTTGCGTTCGTATCGGGAAAATGGGGGGGTAGTTTTCATTTTTCGTGAGTGCGCGCCTCGCTTTTGAACACTTTAAGGCTTTCGCGTAATTTAATAAACGGTCGTCGTATCAAAAAAGGAAAAGGGTCTTCGTATACGAAAATTTTGGAGTTAGGGGAGGTATGCGTGTATTAAATATATGTATATATATATATATATATATATATATATATATATATACATATGCTTTATATATATGCTTGTTCTAATGAATAAAGGTCCGATATTACGACCGCTTGAACGGGTGCGTTTCAATTATTTTCGGTGAAGACGTGCATTTTAATTTAGATATCAAAGCCGGATATGAAAAAGTTTCCGTACATTTGTCACCGTCAAAGGCACATAATGAATTGAAATTTTTGTTTTGCAAAACAATTCTTTTGCAGGACGAACGAGGATGTAAATATTTCGCTTTCGAATATCGTTATCATTATTGTTTTGAAATTTTGTCTGTTTTTTGCACGATTAAAATGAAGCTTTTTTTTACTCGGCAATATCTTTGGTTTTTTTTTTATTTCTTTATTATTATGCCAAATGCTCAAATATTATATTGAATGATGATAAATGCGTAATTTCTATAATATTTCGTATAAAAAAATTAAATATACTTTATATATGAAATGGTTATTAAGAACTTTAAAATTTATACTAATAATAAATAAATGCAATCATATTTTATTTTAAGATAGAAAGTGGTTTAAAACAACATAAACTAATATTAGTACTTATGACTACTAAAATATATGATTATTTATATTGCATTAGAATAGATAATTGTAATGACTAAGTTTTAAAATTTAAATTTGAAAATACCACTAGTTTTTCTTTATCTAGTTAATATTTTTAATATATTCATTTAATTTCAAAAATCATATAAAATATATTACAAACGATGATTAAAATAAAAACAAATATGAATTAAATAACAGCCACATTAGAATTTTTAATTTTTTCCTTTAATTAAAAATCATTTATTTTATATAAATTTATTAACTTAATGACAATTTAAGTCATTTATTTTTAATACTTAATATACTAAATTATTTTACAGTAAAATTATTTCATTTTACGAATTTTAATATAATCAATATTTACCGCCTATTGATTGTTAATCTATTTTCGATTGGAATTTTTCAATAATTTTATTCTTAAAATTAAAAAAAATAATAATATTTAAATATTAATTTATTTATCCGAGATACAATTTGATATAAAAATATGTATAAATTTTTACGGTTCATCGATCGCAAAAGTGCGCGTCATTTTTTTTTACCGCCACCGCTTCCTAAAGCGTGGCGCGCGCGAAATTTAAATTCGAAACGTTTAACCGCGGCCGTGACGCCCCATTCTGCATATTTTATTACAAAAATATTTGCGTAGTTTTAGCGGGGGTCCTCGCGAGCCTGGGATTTTCGAGAAAAGCGTCGTCGTATTTGTTTAAGCCGAACCATTTTTAGGATTAATAACAATATACGTGGCTAGATGTCGCCACGGAATATAAATGAGAAACTTAGAGTAAAACTACACGACTACCCCCTCCATCTCCCCTATCAGGGGTTTTCATTTCTGTTCCCCGTTCCGTCGTTTCGACCCCTCCTTGCGAAAAACCCAAAGTAAATCCCCCCATCTACGTCTCATCCCTTATATATATATTGGACTCCGTGTGCCCCGTGAACCTGCGTGGGATTAATAAGACCCGCGTCCTGGATGATTTCAAAATTGCCGAATGCCAAAAGTTGCAGGTGAAACATTTTTGAAAAAAAAATATAAAAAAATGCGACGTATAAAAAATATTTTATCATATTATATATAAATCGTGTATATTTTCTTAGTATTGAATCGATAAATATGTTTAAAAATTAAACCCAATATTTTCATTACATTTTTTTATATTATAATCAATATAAAATTAAATTATATATTATATAAATAATCAATATTTTTCTCTATTGTTACCTTTTATCATATATAATTTAAATTAATGGATAGACGTTTTCGTTTAAAAAATCGATTTATTTAAATTAAATAATATTAGGCATTACATAAATTACAAATAAGTTTTTTTTAATTATCATTAAAAATCATAACAATAATATTAACGGTATAAGATAATCATTTTTTATTATCATAGATTTATATTGAAAATTAAGCTTTAAACCGGTTTAGATCAATATTCATATTTTATAAAATAAATCAATATTACTACAATACATTATAAAAAAAATATTATATATTAATATAATATATATTTTGATAAAATTATTTTACAATAATAAATTTAAATTTTATTATTTTTAAAACTATTTATTTAAGTCATACAATATTGCATTTTATAAACTAATCACATTACGTATACTGATAAGATTTTTTTTTTAATAAATGTATTTAATATATAAATTGCGCTATTTTAATATATAGAAACGTTATATTTGCGAATCATAATAATAATAATAGACTAATAAACCGCTAAATTCGACGGAGAGTTTTCTTATCAACGTTTTAGATCCAGAAGCGAGAGAACCAGAGCCGTTTGTAGTAGTTTCAGCTAGGTTCTCCTTAACTTCAGCGAGCCTAATGGCACTTGTAGGGCTATTACTGTCCTTATTACGATTTACGACCCCCCGCTTATCTAAAATTTTCAATACAGACCCCTTGTTTTCAACTATGAAGAACTCGAACAATTGGTAAACAAACCGGAACGTCCATCAACGTCGCGTCAAATACTAGTTATAATTAAAGTTCCCAATCCGGTTCTACCAGATCGCATTTTTTTTCTAAATTATTCATAATATCATACACTATATTAATACGTTAATTTGTAATCTGTATATCTGTATAATCAATCATCAATATTAATTAGACGAAATATTAAGCAACGTGGTGCTCGTCAAACTTTGTCGCGCGTTTTCCAAAATGTGCGTCTTCATCAAAACGAAAGTACAACTTCCGCATTTCAGGGAATAAGAAATAAGACATACATCTTCCTTATAGGACAAAGTCGATTATAAACAAAGGCTTAGAATTGCCATACGACATATGTAGTTAACGTAATAATCAAACGAGAAAGACAACGTGTCTCGCAAATAACACGCGAGTTCCCAAAGGATAATATAATGATATAAAACGAAATTCGAACGTCGTTTCATATGGAATAAATTCATTTTAATTATATTACTTTTAATCTATTTTAAAATAAATAAACGTGTAATCAAGTTTAACCGTTTTTATATAAAAATTTTATATTTTATTTTTCAAATATATAGTTCGAAGTAGATTTATATCATATTTTCATATGAAAATGTTAATATACTTAAATATAACATTATAAAAATAAAAATAAATAAATATATTTTAATTTTAAATTTACATATTATGAATATGTATAAACTTTTATTTAAAATTCTTATTTTATATATAAAACAATATTTTTTAAATATTTACATTAGGATTGACATTGATAATATTGATGTATATAAAATTGTCATAAAATTTGATATAAAAATCGAGATTTAAATATCAAAACATATGTTAAATTTAAAAATCAATCTATTAATTATATTAGCAATAACTGATTTATTTAAATTATTGAATTATTATTAACGATTATTACAGTCGATTAACATTAAAATTCAACTAAGAACGTTCGTTCAAACGTTGGCCACCGATACATGTTCGACTTTAATTTTACGATTCGCAGTCGTGAAATTTAAATATTTTAATTTGCGTTATTATTTAATTTCGGTAAAAGAGCCTTCTCTTCCCTCTTCCCCCCCTCATCAATTTCTCCATCTCCAAACCCCCCTCCCTCTCCATTTTTGTTACCCTTTTTACGTTCACGTGAAAACGTTAATTAAAATCGCGTCGAAGGCGACGCCGTAGTCCGCTGTTTGCTTTTTACGGTCGCTTTTCGTACGTGAGGTGTTTTTCTTCGACGTTTTTCGTATTAAAAACACGTATTCGCATTAAAAACACGAAGATTTTCGCGACGGAAAACAAACGATTTTTGAAGGACACGCAGGGGTCGTAAACTGCGTGCTTCGCGTTCTAGATTCGCATCGACCGCGTGCACTTTAATTAGAAACTGGAAGTACAGCAAAACGGAGTGGGGGGGGGCAATGAAAATTTTTCAATTTCGCAACGAAATGAAAGGAATATAAAAGGTTTTACTGCGCGATCGTGGGGTGAAATTTTTAAATTTCCCATTTGAAGTGTTCAATTTAAAATTGTACATTCAAATACCATGATCAATTTTTAATTATAATTTATATAAATATTGAATTTATTCCGCAGATACTTATATATATATATATATATATATATATATATATATATATATATATATATATATATATATATATATATATGTACTATATTTAATTTGAATTATTTATTAAAAATTATTAAATAATAATAAATTTATTTTTTATATCAAATCATAAAGAACTCCAATTTATATACCATATATGTAAATTTTTTTTTATTATTTTTATATACTAAGAAGAAATCCTTTTAAAAAGATCATCAATAAGAATACATATTTGAGTTTGAGTTATCAATATCTTAAATAATACATTTTTTTTATAAAATATTAAATTTATATTTTTTTCAATATCAGAAGAGATTAAATATTACATTCGCATTATTTTTGTATGTATCTATTATTATAAATCCAAAAAAGTAACCCTTCAAATAATAATGTCTAAATATATCATACTTATACTATAAGCAATATGACGATATATGGAATCTTTAGATTAATTATCAAATATATAATATAATAATGCTAAAATTAGATATTGAAATATAGAGAGGGCGCACTCTAAAATTCAAAATGAAAATTTTTAAACCCTTAAAAGACGCAACCGCGTTTTGGCGCGCTCATATTTCAACATTAAAAAGCGAGAAGCACCATCTTGAAATCACGACTTTGTGTACAATAATCCGATTTTCTAAGGGGGGGGACGGGAGGGAGGCGGGCGCAATGAAGTTATTCGGCTCACGTTTGTTTTAATTAAATCAGAAAGTACATTTCATCCCTCTCGTACTTCCCCGTCCCACACCTGTCTTACAATAATATATGTATATATTAAGGGGGGCACACACATTCACCTTAAAAACGGCACACGTGCCCGATACTATTATATTATACTATTGTGCCATGTATAATAATACTTATATATATATATATATATATATATATATATATATATATATCGCGTATTTTCCGGAAAATGCTCACTACGTTTTACTATGGTCGTTAAAATTGTTTTATTCGCATTTATATTTCTATATATGTGTATGTGTGTGTGTGTGTGTGTGTATGAATGGGTATTTGTGTTTACATGTTTGCGTAATGTTTGTAATGTAAAATTGTCTGAAAAGTCGATGTTCTTAATACTTAAGATGTTTTTCCTTAATTCTCATTTTTCAACTATACTTAAATTAAGTTTAAATATATAATATATAAGCAAGTTTTGTTAAATGAATATTTATTATATATAAATTTAATTACTAATTAATATTAATGAAATATTCTGATGAATTTAAAATTTATCATTCTTTTATTTGTATTAAATATATGAGAATCGAAATTTATATTATATTTAATAATTTTTTTTACGATTTTAATTGATTATTTTTTTTCACACTATCGAGTCATCAACTAAAAATTTTGTGTATTATTGAATTTTGTTAAAACATTAAAATTAACATAAGAATGCACAGGATTTTAATATATTTTATATATTGAAGAACTTGTTGCACATTGATTAATCTGCTACATAAAAAAAAAATAAATTAAGAATAATTTTTAATTGCACAAATTAAAAAAATATTGAGTTTTTATTTTATTTCTATTTTGTTATTATTGTTCACATTTTTTTTATTTATATAAAAAAATTAAATATAAAATTTATATATCATTCATCATAGTAATATATTTCGAGTATAAAACACTTTTCTTCACACTATTAGAAAATTTTTCTTTATCAATATTTATTAATTTAAATATTGAATCGAATATTTGTATATAATTATAATATTAATATTATCGTCTATAAATTCTCAATAAATAATAATAACGTATATTAAATATCAAGAATATGTGAAGAAATGACGTATGTATAACATACACACGAAGGTATAAATGTGCGCACGCGCGCTTTTGCGTGCAAATGACGCGGGTTCGCGCGCGAATAATATAAAATTTCACCTTTAATAATCTACTTCTGTTTCATTCTTGCCGAAGCAACCCCCAAACAACCCTCTTTTAGTGGGCATCCTTCTCGGCGGCGTGTTTTCAAACTATTTTCATCTCTTTCTACTCGGCCGCCCTTCGCCTTCAAACCTCTCTCGCCGCGCACCCTCCCTCCCTCCCCTAGCACCCCCGCTTTTCCCGCCCTTCGGTTTCCGCCCGCCAAAGGTGCACCCCTTCTTTATCCCGCAACGTTTCTGAAGTCTTTGCAGCCTCCGCCCATCGGGTGACCCCCATCTTAGGCGGGGAGGGGTGCAAAAGAACGCGAAGCAAATAAAACCCGAGGGGTGTCACGGGGTGGGTTTTCGCAACCCAGGGATACGACCATTTTGTAAAAATATTATTATTCAGTCGAATTGAAAGGGTGTGTATTTTGTTTTCGTATATGATTGATGATTAGTATTAAAAATTTAATTTATATTTTAAATAAAAATCTATATAAATATTGCATAATATAATATATTTTCCTATATTATTTTTTTGATATAAATATATTATAACATTTTTAACATTGTTGTTCTCTGTGAAAAATTAAAAATATAGATTGTTTAATTTATTTAAGTTAAATTTTATTTGTTAAAAATATTTTTAATTTCTTAATAACGTATTTTAAATCTATTAAAAATATTCAAAATTGAGTTAAAAATAAAATTTAAAATATATATAGTTTGATTTATTGTGTATAATATTCAAGAAAAAAATATTTTTAATTTCTTTACAATTTTATATATTATAATATTAAGTTAAAACTTCACTAGTTAAAAGTTTTAATATTACATAAATTATTTATTACAATTTACATATTTTAAAATATATTTTTAGATTTATATTATGTTTAAATATTATGTTTTTTGTATAATAGAAATTATAATAAAAATGCATTTTTTTTCAATATATATACAAAAAAAAACTATCAACCCTGTTCGGACACATTCCTACCCTCGAACAGTAACCAAGTTTTGTTCTACCCTTACGTGAGGGATGCTCCGTTCCCGATCTCACACTCTTTTCGACGGATGACTGAGAGGAGGGATGAAGCTGAAAAACCTGGTTTGGGGTGTCGAACCATTTAATGGTATGAGAGGATGGATCTCAGGGCAAAAAAGGGGGCAAGAAGGGTATATCGCAGCTTTCTGCCATTATAGTTTTACCTATTTTGCCACCGCCGATGCCACCTTTGACCCCAACCCTTGCTCTCGGGTCTGAGACTAACCCCGTTGTAACCGCCTCAAGCTTCGCCACCTACTTCGACCCCATCGGGTTTAAACTCCCGAAAAACCACCCTCACAACATTTTCTGCAGTCATTTTAGGAAATTTTAGTTGGGTTTAGTTTTAACGATTAGACTCAACCCCGCTTTCCGATGAACGTTCGTGTACACACACACACACATATAAACTTCCCTCTATCCCGTGTTGATATAGGGACGATACGATTATTTTACGCAAACCGACACGAATTCGTATATTTACACACGCACAAAATTTTATTTTGCAGATAAAACTTACTTTATTATACTATATAGTTGGCCGCGCTTTTGGCCAATTTCGATTTTGTCGTTCGCAAAACGCTCGGCTTGTTTTTAAAGCGCGGCTCGTTTTCAATACCGAACCGTTGTAAACAATCCTTAAATTTTATTTATTAAAAATTAAACAACCCCCTCCCTGACGTGTACAAAACGATATAGCATATAATACCATATAAAAATATTTTAAAATGATCGTAATATTAAGAAAATCATTTCTTTATAAACAATATTAAAATATATATACTATATATATTTTAATCTATTTAATAAAAGTTTTTTATATTGTTTCGATATATTCTGATAATTATCTATACTTTTTAATCATTTGATCTGAAATAATATTCTTTAGTAAAAATTAACAAAATAAATCCGTGTAAAATTTGAACATTCTAAATAATGATTTACCATATATGTGTCTTATTAAAGTTCTACAGCCTTCACTTTTCCTTGGAAACGTGTATTAAAATTATTAATTAACAAATTTATAATATATTACTTTAATATAATTTAATATATTAAAATATTATTAACGTTTACTTAAAATATATTTTTAAAAAATGATATGAACATCTTTATTTTATTTTAAAATTAAATATCTAAATACTAAATAAAAATTAATTTTATATATTTAATAAATATTTTTTTTTATATTTATTAATTATTATATATAATTACGATTTCTTTTTATATGAAAATGTCTTATATTATATAATATGATTAAAAAAATGAATTCACTCTGTAGAAAAAATGATAATGTCATCAAATTTTTGTTAAATTATATTCTATCATTTTAATAATATTTATTAATATTATTTTTTTAATATAAATTTTAAATAATATACAAAGAGTAGGACCGCGCCCCGAAACGCGTATTTCATCGTCCAAATTGCAAAATAACAAGAATTATTCTTGTGTTTTGGAGATTTAAGACGGCTAAATGTGCCCCGCCCCGGGTTAATTTAAATCTCATATGCGGCGCAAGACGCCTGTGCGGGCCCGGAGGTTTGTCGGGGAAACGTAGCGGATGGCGGCGACCGTGGAAGCCGTTTCACTGTTAGGTAATGCTGAAATTATACTATAGGAGATGAATCGTAATTTATTTTCGGTGTTATTCCGACAATCTCGGAAGAGTGAGACTAACGTCTACTGTACTGCGAAACGCGCCCGCAGTGTGAGGGTTAAAATGTAAAATAAGACCCATAAACGGGGGGAAGGGGGGGTGAGGAGCGCAATACTAAGACGTTTAGTTGTTTAAGATACGCCCGTGAAAATTGTTCGCATTGAGGGGGGGGGGGGCAAAACGAACCAAACGCCCCTTATTATTATTATTTCGGCACAAAGTAAACTTAATTAATAAGTATTTCGATTTTGGTAAGCGACTAGAAGTTTTTGCACGCGAAATTTGTACCGATGTGTCGATATGCGAGCGTGCGAGAGAACGTGCGTGTGTACGCGCGTGTTTGATATTAATTAATAACGTTCGAACGAAATCGACGTCTAAAGACATATATATATATATATATATATATATATATATATATATATATATACATACATATTATATGTTTTCGAACTTGTGAAAATATTTAATCTAGAATGTTGGCGGTATTGAAGCTGTGTCAAAATTCGCGAGTTTGTATAAATCTGTGTAAATATCTTAATTTATTACGCGCGTTTTGATTGGTTCGCAAACCGATGTAATAATGTGAACTTTCCTAATTTATTCTGAATATATTAAGCGGCGTTTTAACGTCTTGTAATAATATAATAATGTACGATTCTATTATGTGTTATGATAATAATAATATACAATGTACGAGAATCGCGTTATAAAAATTGTAATAATAGTAATAATAATATCTGATTTGTAATATCAGCAGTCGATTATTTTCGAAATTGCTTCGTATAATGATTATAAACATAAATTATTATTATTTTATTATCACTATTTAATATAAATTAAAATTATGTATGGTGTAAATGATTAGATCTGATGATAAAATATGGTATATCTAAAAAAATAATGTCGATAGAAATTAATCTTGAAATAAAATAATCTTTAAAATATGTTCATTTTGATTATATAGATTTAATATATTCAATTTTCTACAATAAATATGCATAAAAATATTGCTCAATAAAATATAATTGATATATAATATGAAAAATATATGGTAGATGAAATATGTCGTTTTAACTCAGTTATAAAAATATTTCATTTCATATATTATGATGATTAAAATCAAACTACTCGAATATTTAAATATTGTAGATAAAATATATACTTTATATTGATTTAAATTGAACTAGATTTATTTTATATACAATTGTATCGATCAAATTATAAAATTAAATAATAATAATACATATGAAATACATAAAACGATATTTTTTTTAAATTAAAGAAACATAAATATATATATATATATATACTAATTTTTGTATATGTAAACATTTTTATATGGCTGCGGTCCCCGTTTGCGACACAATTGAAAACACCTGCGAAATAAAGGTTCCGGAACACGACGGAATGTTTCCGTACCTCGCACGTCGCCCAGACTACTTACTTTACTAGACACGAAAATTCATTGCTAAACATCACTATAACCACACTTATCACACACATACTTATCTAAAACACGTACACATGCATATGTATATTTTCTCGTGTGTGCACACACAAACACATTCTTACGTGGCGTGTTAATTAATCAATCCCTACATAGAATAATATCGCATGCATACACACGCAATCACCGAAAGCACTTAATCGTAGGAAAATACAATTTCCCTCAGTTGGATCCTAATGATACCACAATTTCCCCCCCCCTCCACTCCTTCACGAAGCTAATTTTAATAATTATATATTATATTTTGTCGTTTTAAAGAATTAAATATAGATTTTATTTAATATAATTAAAAAAAAATGGCGATATAACTAACGCATTTATTTAAATTGAAACGCGTCGTATTATTATTTTATAAAGAATAATTGTAATTTAATTGCTGATGAATTTGAAAATAATTATGATTTATTAATTTCAGATTGAAATAGTATCTAAAAAATGAGTCATATAGGCTCTAAAAATAATATCATAAAATCGATTCACAATTAATTATATAATGAAAAAAAATATTTTAAAAACATTATTATGAGAAGGAAAATTGTAATCTATTTTACATAAATATATATTAACTAATCAGATATTATATGTAAATATTGTTCAAATTTTTACTGTAATTAGTCAATTATATAGAAAGTTTCACTTTTTTTAATATAAAACTTTAAAATACACTTTAAATAATTTAATTATATTTCAAAATACACAACATAAGAAAAAAATTAACAATCACAATAATAGAAATATTTTATATTATTTAATGTTAACAACACGTCTTTCAAAAATATATAAACCGATCAACAGACTATGACAGACTGTCCGAGCGGTCAAACATAATTCCCACCCTTCAAGAAAACGCAAATATATATATATATATATATATATATATATATATCGAAAGGGTCACCATTGAAAATTTTCAAGACTGGTTAAAAAACTGGAAATTCGGGAATCAAAAAAAAAAAACTCGGTCACAAAACACAAAATCGCTCCCGGGGTAACGTCGAACCGTTAACCTGTTCACGTCCTACCCTATATACTATTATATATCTATATATATATATATATATATATATATATATATATGTGTGTGTGTGTGGATTGATTTAACGACTTGGAACGTGCCCCTAGTTGTTGACGGGGCACGTTTTGTTGTGTGTGCTCGAAATCAAATTAAGAATTCCCGGGACGAGGCGTTTCACAGTCGCGGCACCCCAATTTTCGGCGAAACCTTCAACCCCTTGGCGTCTTTCGCCCACGTCGCTCTTCTTCTCCACAAAGTAACCCCCACGGTAGAAGCCTCCTTTCGTCCTTATGGCGTTTCGCCTAACTCATTTCTCTGTGCGAGGCAGCGGGCTCCAAGAAATGAGGCATCTTTGACTTTGATGAATAGAGAAATACCGTATTCTTGCTACGTCCGCGTACCCTCCGCTCCGAGCGTGCCGTGCCACATTACATGCGATACTAAACCATTTGAAAATTTTATTTAAAATATTTTTTTTTTCATACATTTATATAGATTTTTACATTTGTACGATCAAATATTTAAATTCGCTTATCTATATTGAAAACAAGTGTCCATTATCGTCGCGTCAATTTTTTTTTTAAATTACTATTAAAAAATATATACAATTTTATAAATATTTAATTTATAATTCAATTAAAAGTATATATAATTTTGTTACAATATTCTACGCCTAAATAGTCGAATCAATAATTTTACTTACCTACATTGAGTTGGTTATTCAGAACGTAAAAATTCAAACCCGCTACATAATTAAATATTTAAAAAAAACAATTATATTATTATTATTATTAATATAAATAAGTCATTTTTTTATATTTGAAGTTTAATAAAAATATAACAAATTTTTATACTAAAAATATACAAGAATAATATTTATATATTAGACATAGATTTGACGACTCAATTATGTAATAAAATAAATCTTGAAAAAAATATTCGAATTTATTTTATTTTTGTATCAGTTCTAAAAATAATAAATTAGATTATCATAGAGTTATATATATTTCATATAATTTGATACAAGTTATGATACGATAAAACGTCTAATACTGGAAGATTCACAACAACAATTCCATTATTTCAAAATAAATAATGTATGTTACATAATATGGTATATAATTTGATGATAAAGGGGTACGCGTGCCAACGTTTTTGCGCGTCTGCTTTCGAAACAATGACGTGTAGTAAGAACGTCTTGTAGGAAAACGGGGATGTAGCGAGCGCGCCAAACCTGACGCCCATTCCAATCGCCGTTGCCCGTTCGCAATGTACGGCGCTGTTGCGATGCGAATGTGTACGGGTCCGCGACGCGCCCCTAATTCGATTTGTCTTTAAATTTCATTTGGCGTTTCCGGGGCGCGGACGGTGGCGCTAGCGTCGACCGGAAAAGGCTTCACCGCCATTTCTGTTTGCGAAACGGAGACGTTTCCGCTCGATTATTGCGCGCGTTTCTGTCATAAGAAACACCTGAAATGCATCATCGCCTCCATACAAAATGACCGTACATTTTATTCGCCATTAAATATTACATTATATATTACTTATATGTATAATAAAATATATAAATAATAATAATATTAATTTATCAATAGTTTAATAACTCGAATAATATTCTTTATATCTCTAAAAATAAACACGTAAGAAAAAAGTTAAAATGTAGAGCTATTCGTATGTTCGGAGAATTTTTCTATTTGCCCAATATCGAATTTTTAAAAATTTCAAACTCGCTATTTAATCTACGTGTGGTTTTATAAAACTTCATGAAACTATTAAAGTTTTTTTGACAACTATATTATTACTAAAATCTTTTATAAATTTCATTGAAATATAATCGAACCATAATTTAGAATATTGTATGATTATTTTATATAGTAAAAAATTTAATTTTCAAATTTTATAAAGTTTAAAAATTGTATAAATCATGATACATGCAACGTTGACTCTAGATATATAGTATTTATTATATAATGTATTAAAAAGTTTTTTATTACCAAGAAAATTAAAAAGTATAAAAAGTAAACCTATGTTTTATTTTATACAGTTTCTGTTATCTAATTTATTTTAATAGCTGATTACTCGTTAAAATCAAATAATTATTAATAATAGTTTATTAAATACAACATTAATGGATTATGTGAGTAATAAAATTATTACAAAATGGAAAAAGATTCTAAGTATTTGTAGAAAGAAAAATAATCAAGAAGAATTTTATATAATATATTAATCAGTCATGACAATTATATTGGATTTATTTATATTTCAAATTTCATGTTTACTTCGTATTAAAAACATGATTTAATCCTTTTTTTCATATCGAAAGAAAATAAAATTTTTTAAAATGTTACACGATTATATGTATAAAATCGACATATATTTGAAAAAAAATCTGTCGAATCAATAAAAAAATATCGAGGCGTGAATATAAAAGAAAAACGAAAATTTTTAGGGTTATATCAAAATAATGTTGAACTTTTTCATATTTTTTATTATTTTTGTAACTTGAATTCTATATAATAAAATAACATTGAATTCAATTATAATACAATATATTTATATATTTAAAATATTTTGTTTTATTGTATCAAAATTTATTTTTATTTTTTAATTGAATCCTCTTTAAGGTCTTATAATTTGTGTTTTAATTTTTATATGAAATTGATGATATTTTTTTATCAATTAAAATTAAATAACGAATGAAAACTTTTTTTAAACGATAATTACACGTTTGGGACGTGTTTTTAACACGATCCCGGTAAGTTTTACATTCGATAAAAAAAAAAACACGTGGAAAAAAATCTGTAACGTAGAAGGGAAACGGAAATAGCCCGCGCGAGCAACCGCAACAAATCCCGTAGCGGCAATACATAAATTCGCCCTCTCAGAAAAAAAAACCTAGGGGGTTGAAAACTGAAAAACGGGCACCGAAAGTGAGCGAGGTTTCGGATGGTCGTTCGAAAAGGACGAAAAAGAACAGTGGAAAAGGGAAACGACGCGGTGGGGGAGGGTTAAAAAAAGGAACCAAACCGCAAGTGGCAAAAAACAGCTCGGACATATGTCCCGGTCATCCCCCGTGGCCTCCTACATTTCAACCCCCAAAACTCATACCAAACACTTTACACAACAAGTGAAAAATAAATTGTTTTTTAAGTGAAACATACGTTTTTCGGGACCGCGTTTTTCCTACTTTTCCCATGGCCACTTTTAATTCTCACATCCGGCTACTATACCGTCACCCCTTCCGTTTTTTTTTCGAGGGAAAAGCGTACCGAGGATATTAAAAAAAAAGCGAGTCAAATTTATAACTGCTATGTTTCCCGGTTTTCCCGCAGTTTTCGCACGGATGCACCGAAAAAAAAAATAAAATGGAGTGTATCGTTCTTAATTTAACGATGTCATATTTGCGGTTGGTGGAAAAATATTTTCGGAAAATTGCATCACGTTTTTAAAACACACACACACACACACATATATATATATATATATATATATATATATATCGAAAATAAAAATTGTTATACAATCTATAAGACAATAAAATTATATTGAATATAAAGATATATAGTATTTATAACTGATAATATTTACAAAAATTAATCCAAATGATAATATATTTTTTAATCATTATGTTAATTAGTATACTAATAGTACAACTAACTGCAAATAATTTCAATTCATATAAATAATTGTGATTGATATTCACAATTATTTATATGAATTTATATGCGTTACTATACTAAAATATATTATTGAAAAATATGATAGTAATTTATTGTTATACATATCTTTATTTTCATTAATTCCATATTTTTTTATAAATAAAACTTTTAAGACATTAAAATACTTCTAAATATGTTAAAAATTAGAGAAAGAAATATATTTACAATAATAATAATATTTTGTATAGAATTCATTTTTGTATTAAATTTTTGCTAAATTTTTTTTTTTTTTATAAATCATACGATAAAAAAATTCTATGACTTAATTTATAATAAAATTTTAAAATATAAAAATGTAAATTCTACGATAAAATAGATGTCGTTAAGTAACTAAAAATTTCTTATGTATATTTTTCGATTAATGTTTTTTCTTCATTTAATGTTGTGACTATACATTAAAAATATTTTATTATTCGACAGTTTTAATTTTATGTTTGATTTATTGTATTAATTGAAAAAATAAGTCTTGAAAATGATGTACTTTTTTATTAATTCTGTATACATATTAATAGTTCTACTATTCGTCGATAGATGACAACTGATACGTGTCTTTGAATAAGTTTGAGAATTTTAATTTTTATTATTGTATCTATATATTTAAAAATATATTTATAACATACATAACTAAAAAATCATATTAGAAAACAAACAGTATAATATAATAAAAATTTATTTGATAAATCTTATAAGAATATATGAAATTTTCAATGAAAATTATCCGTTATATTTCAATATGAAATCTTACAAGAATATCTATTTAAATCCAAATTCCTATAAGAAACTGATAAAAGTTATTATAAATAAATAAATTTCTAAAAATAATACAAATTTTTAATCAAGAATATTTTTGTAGTTAAAAAATTTATAACGAAACACTGAATTTCAAACGTTGTTTTAAAAACAATCCTATATTTTAAGTTAAATAATTTAGTTAAAAATATTCATCGCTATTTATAAATAAAAATGCTAATGATGAATATAAATATTTTAGATTATTTATATATCAAATTTTAAATCACGCTAGATTTAATTGTTAATCGATTAAATATATATTAGAATATTTATTAAAATATCTAAAAATATAATTTAAAATTTAAATCCTGCAACGATTTAGTTATTATTATATCAATTATAATAAAATGAAAATATTACTAGATACGAATAAAATTCTTGTTATTTTTTCATACAAATATAATATTTTTTATATATAATATAATTTAATTATTCATTTATTTTAATATAAATGTGTTATCAATTATAAATTTATATTTATTTAATAATATAATAATATATTTCATTTATTTATTTTTCAAATTTATAATTTAAAATAAGAATAATTTTGATTAGAAATCGAAATATGAAGCAAGTTATTTCTATTTCTTAGTTATAAATATATATTAATAAATTTGATAGATATTATATCAAATTGATAGATATATAAAAAAACTTATGAAATTGAAGAACGGATTGCCTTTAATATTTATAAAATTGAAATATAAAAAATATATATTTAAAAATTTTTCCTATTTTCTCAAAAATCTTTAGAAATTTTATACTCGTTAAAAATAAATAAATAAAAATAAAATAGATCGTTGCACATTGTTGAAAATTCGTGCGGTAATCAACGTTCGTTCAAAAGGCGGGCATAAGTGTAACGCGAGACCGAATAAGAGCGGACTTTACTTTCGTCCCACCCCTTTTTTTTCCACAAAGGACCACCCCTCGCAAAAATAAAACAAAATCCGCCGGAGCGGGGAACGAACGAGGAGCGAAATGGAGGAGGGGGGGAGACAGAGAATAAAGAAGACTGCATGTTTTTCTATTATAAATTATTACAAGTGCGCTCACTACCCCTAACCACCAACCACCTTGCCCCCCCCCCTTGTGAGAGCTTACATGTATGTTGGTATAGGTATAGGTATTCATACGTTCGCACACATATGTATACACCCCCTTATCCGAGAACCCAACTTAATTCATTTCCTCTTTCTACTACTTATTTAAAGGATAAATTTTTGAAAATTTATCTACCTACTCCCTTTTCTCTTTTGTATCTATACAGGGTACATAAATTTATCATGTTTGTTGTTTAATTGATTTTTTTTTCAATTTTAATAAAATTCATTTTTTTAAGTAATAAGTGAATTCGTCAGAAATAATTTACAAATATTTTTATCTTATAAAATCAATAGTTTATTCAATCAATATTTAATTAAAAAATATACAGAATTACTCCACCTAATTTATTATACAATATTTAAATCATTACAATATTAAATTAACTAAAATATAAATTATTAAAATTTTATCCATTAATGTGCTTTAAAATATTGTAAAAACAAAGTGTTTAAAAAATTGATTTTATTATTTAAATATTTTAATATAATTCTTAATTTCATGTATTTTTTTATATATTTTTAATTCTAAAAATAACATAAAATTTCAACATTAATTTCAGTTACTTAACACATGACCTATCTAATATGATGAAAATCTATAATTACATTTATAAATCCGGTTGAAATATAATTATATTATAATTAAAAATCTAGTTGAAAAAATTAAGCGACATAAATATAGTTACAAATTAAATATATATCATCAACACATATAATACGAAATCATTTTAAAATTTAATTCAGACAAATAAAACTGTTAAAAAATCTGTCGTTATAATATAATCAAATTAAAAATTAAAAAAAAAACATTTTAATATTGATTTAATTTTAGGTTGTAAAAAGCAATAAAAAAATGTAATAAATTCATAATAAAGCCAAATTTTCGATATCACATCACGAGAATCGAGAACGACCTGTATGTGCATGCGCACACAAACGCACACACGCTCTTATGGCACGGCAAGGAGACGGCGACGTGGCGGGACGGGGGGGTTTTTCAGAACCGTATTTTTTGCGTCGGGAAAATTTCCCTTCTTTTCGGTCGCCGCGCCTTCGAGGGGCGAACGAAAAATGTGCACACCCCGCTCCTCCCCCATCACGGTTTTCCCTCGCGCTTTCCGCCCCTCCCCCCCCCACAAGTATAAGGGACGCTCGGAGGAGGCGATGCGGCGGGGGGGGCGGTTTCTATGGCGTTTTATGAAGGAAATTTTAACGCGTACTTGGAAAAATGAAAAGGGTCGGATATGATTAAAAATTAATAAGCCGTTTTGGGCTTCCGCGTGTACTGGCGCTAGCGCTAAATAAATGCCAAAAACTTCTGATACCGACGCCGTTGCCTTGTTTATACGCAAATTATTTTTCTGCGTCTCGTTTTCCGGGGAAAAAAACTTTTTTCGACGAATTCGAGCGTGCGTGCGTGCGTGTGTATGTGTGTGTGTGTGTAATGTGTGTATGTATTTCGGCGTAGTGTGTGCTTTCGTGTGCTTTCGTGACGAGCCCGTTAAAGGATCGAGTGTCTTTACGACCGTGTAATTAGCGGATCGTAATTGACATGATGTAGTATACCAAACGACGATGCGTTTTTATTAATTCGACGATTAAAACATATATATATATATATATATATATATATATATATATATATATATATATTAAAAAAAATATATTGATATATTTCATTTAATACGCTCCAAAAATTCCAATACACAAAAATTAAAGATTATTTCAAGACGCCATTTTATTTTAGATGCAAAAAATAAACGTTCGTATATAATATTTTGATTCTCTATTATATCTCTCATAATTTTTCATTATATCGTTTTTCTACTTTTACTAAAGTATGTTTATCATATATTGTCTCACGTTAGCTAAAAATAGGGGATGTCCACAATTTTAACCGCTAGATTATTACGCAATAAAAAACCTACTACCATCAAACTCTTAATATGTAGTAGTGAAACATATCTAAAATAATTTAAATTATATAACTTTTTTATTAATGATACAGTAATAAATAAATTATCATATTATTTTTTGAAAATTTCTCATAAAATAAATATAGTTAATTTTTTATCACAATTTTTTAATTCTATTAATTAATAACATTTAATTTTAAAAATTATATTACGATTTGTATTTCATATATTAAAAAAAATATTTAAATAATAAAAAGGTCGATAGTATTTTTTCACAGTTAAAAATAAAACTATATATTACAAATATTTTCGTACGGTAATCTAATTTAATATTTATTCCAAAAGTTTAACGATAAATTTATAGCCGCATAATAATAATACATATATATATATATATATATTATATTATAATAATGTGTGAATATTAACAAACTTTTTTAACACACATCATTATTCACACTTACGCTATACTTTTTCAGTCGTGTAATGGTCGTATTTTATCGCGCTATTTCACACGCGAAACTTTTCCGAAAGACGACGCGATAATTTTTAAAATAAATATGCGAAAAGTGCATACTAGTGAATATAATTTAAACGAAATAAAATTTCAGCTGTAAAAGCGCAAAACGAATTATGTAAAGTAACAAAAATTAAATTAAAGTTTAGAAATACGCGTGCGTTTTATACCGCATTTTGTTTGTCGAAAATATTAAAAAAAATATACTATATTTTTGCTATATTTTTATTTAATTAGAATTTTTAATATATATATATATATATATATATATATATATATATTTATCTGTAGGTAGATATTATGTGATTTAAAATGACCGGTGGTAATGCACTTTTTTACATTTTTATTTTGAAACGCACAAAATCGTTTATTAACATTTTTTATTTATTTAAATATTAATAATTAATAAAATTTTGATTTATCAAATTTTTCAATAAAATTTAATATCATAAAGATACTTCAAATACAATACAGATACTTGAAATTACTCTTTTATATATTAAATTTAAAATAATATTTATAAAAATCATATAAAAACAACTAATATTTTATTTTAAAATCGTTTCAGAATGAAATAAAAAATAAAATAAATTTCAATTAAAATAATATATTGTAAATTTAATAATTTATTAAGTAGTTAGTATAAAATATAAAAAAAATATATTGTCATATATATACAAATAAATAAATATATAAAAAACCGAGAACGATTGCGATAAAAATAACAATATGCACGTATACGTGTATAATAATTTTAGATGAGGGGTAGAAAAAGGTAAACGCTTCAATTCATCCCCCGTGTGCCTGACAACCATATTGTTTTTTTTTCCATACCGTTCCATAATAATAAAAAAAAACAAGTATTAATTTACGCCGAATGAAAAAAAAAACGTTTATGTGTTTTACAAATAAAACACGCGTCGCATTTATATTATTATATGTTACAATTATATTTATAAAATTGTATAATATATCATGATCGAATCGCGATACTTACGAGTCATATATATTTGTACTTTTTAAACGTTCCTTATGTAAGATTTATATATATATATATATATATATATATATATATATATATATATATATATATATATTTGTATGTATATTATATGTATGAGTGTTTTATTCGAAAGAAAAAGAGCGAGAGGGACAAAAAGAAAAATTCTAGAACGAGAATATTCAGGAGGAAGAGAGAAAGAGGAGAGAGAGGCTTCCGGCGCTGGTAGCGCACACAACCTGAAAGAAAACTTTTTCAGGATCAATACTTAATATTTCCTAAAGGACCGGGCGCGGGCCGCGAGTCGATGTATAGCGTTGTCCTTTTCGCGCGCGAGGCTTTTCCGCATAGTTGCGTCTCGCTCTGCGGGATTCTTTCGTTGTGGATTGGTCTGCGCGCGGCCTGCACCGGCTCTTTTCTCAGATGTCCTCCTCCTTCACGCCAGTCTCGTATAAAATACCCCGTATATTATACAATATATATATATATATATATATATATATATATATATATATATATACTTAAAAAAATATATATTTTAAAAATAGTAAATTTATTTATATTAGTATTTAGACTCGACAGTTTACCACATTTGTAACAGAAAAACGGTATATTATTAAAATATTTTTATTTGTTACCAATTAAAAAAAAACGTATTTATTAAAAATAAAATAAAATTACTATTCGCATATTTGTCACAAATTTATATTTTTAAATAAAAATAATTTAATACATTTATATATTAAATACATTATTCTCATATAAATAATTTTATACATTTCCGAATTTTTTATCATATTTTAAATAGAAACATGAATATTTTCAAATCAATAATTATATTAACGCGATAAAATAATAACAAAATTTACTGTATATATTTATATAATAGATAAATAAATTCAATCACTAAACCATCCAGGTTAGATATAATTTTATAATACAAATTATTAATTATTATCATATCTAATTAAATAAATCGTAATTATGACTATAATGTTTTATTTATTTTAAAATAAATACGACGTCATTCGCAATATATTATATACGGAACGTGCACGGGTCGCACATTCAATCTTCCTCACACGATTTCCTCATATAAAACGCATAGCTAAACATCGGGAACATATTGATATAACATTGTATATGTGTATTTTTTTTTTTATTTTCATACAACACACGATACCCTTATAATTTCATAACAATTATTTTCAGTCCGAACATCTTAAATTGTTTATTTATAAACATTTTCATATTTATTACGCATTTTATGTTTGTATATATTTTAACGTTGGCGCAAAGTTTTCCCCTTTTTGGCTTTTCCTCTTTTACTCCTTCACACTAATACATACATACACATATATATATATATACATAAATACATACATATTCTACACTCATACTTCCTTATTACGAGATGGGAGGGAGGGGGCGGTCCGGGCAGAGGGGATGAGCAGGTTTTTTGGTACGATATGGTGGGGAAAGGGGGTGGTGTAAAGCGCCGATGGGCGGGAAATGGGCGATGTGTGAAAAATCGCGGTGTGAGCTGTATGGCATAATGGAAAAGTTTAATGCGTGCGCCTATTAAAGTTCGTAAAACATAATTTTTCAAGCCATTTTTGTTCGTTATGTTAAACTTTTTGTTTATGTGGAAAGTTTTCAACGGGAACCGTACGCGCTTTACCGTTTCCGCGATTGAACCAAAACCGCACGGATAACCGATACAATATTTATAAATATAATAATATATTCTATATTAAAAATAAAAACATTTTTAATACTCAATATATCGTATATTTAAAATATGCAATAAATAAAATTAAAAAAAATCACATATAATTTACAAAATACCATATATAAAAAAAATATTATTATTAACATTATATTAAAATATATCTTCACAAAAAAAATCACGATTTTTTAAAATTAGTTTCAGTAAAACATTTTTTAATTAATATGATATTTGACTTTATATTATGCAAATATTCATCATTTCAAATTCATAAAATACGCTAAGACATTTATTATGAATATAAAATAAAAATCAACAAATCAAAATTTGTAATATATAATAAATTAAAAAAAAATAATTTGTTATAATTATTTTATGAAATAATTAAAAATTGATTGTATTATGTAGTATATATATATATTTTTTTGCGCTTCGTCTTCATCGGAAATTTTCGCAAGAAATTGAAACGAAAAGTTATATATTATATTAGTCGACGGTTCATCTTCGTGAAATTGCAATTCAGAAGTTTTAATTATAAAATAATAAAACAATGTAATATCGAGTTCACCCTACGAAATTTACATTTCAATTAATTCAGTTTCGCACATTTCGAGAGCTCATATTTAAAATGCACATCATTCGTTAAAAAGTTCCGAAAATATTTCGACAAAGTTCAATAACTTGAAGCGTTCGACGATCGATTAAAAATTATATCTGTCTGATATGGCGATTATTTTTAATCGATATATGTATTATACAAATATATATATATTAATGTTTTTGCATATAAAAATATTTCTCAGTTTTTTTTTTCAATTTGAATAAATATACGTTTAAAATAAGAAAATACAATATTGTAATAATTTTTTTTATCTTATATAATTTATAAGACGTTTTATATATATTATTTGTGAGAATTATAATATATTTATATAGAATTTGTATATAAATATTCGCGAATCGGTTTCGATTGTGTCGCCTTAATGTCAACGGCTCATTTGGAAGTAACCAGAGGGTGAGCTTACGAATACAACTGTTCGAAACCGACCACCCTCTCACGGACAGAAAAACACACGCACACACACACGCACATACACACACACAAACGAAACGAAAACGGCCGTGCTTCACCTTATAAATATATTAAATAAACGAACAACCGCCCCCCTTAAGGGTGGTTTGCCCCGGCTGTGGGGTAGTTTACCCCCATCGAGGCCTTTCTTTGTCTTGCACACTCCTCCAGAAACGAATGTGTATGGCAAAAATTCGCGTAGCCGAAGAAGAATGGGGGTGGCACTTTGGGGGTGGGAAATCGGCCGACCCCTCTCAAACCACGGGCGGCTCTTTTTCCCTCAGGAGCCACCCCTTTTTCCACCTCTTTCTTTCCTACGGAGCCGCCTCCGTTTCGTTTTTAGGGGTGGCAAGACGCCACCTCCACCTACGCTAGGGGATGGATTAAACCGTTCTGTGTTTTCTCGCTCCAGTATTTTTGTTTTTCCATGTGGCGAATCGGAAAATGAATTGAAAAAAAATATATGTCACATATGACATATATAATATAAATACGCTGATAATTATTATCGTGTTTCGTTTATTAAAATTATTTAATTAACATCATTCGTTTCATATTTTATATATAAATTTATATGAAATTTTAATCGAACAAGTTAACAGAATATTCTATATAAACCATCCAAACTATTATTCATGGATAATTTAAATTTAAACCTGAAATTTATATATTGGTATACAAAATTGCAATAATTGAATAAAAATTATAATAAAATAATATTTTCAATTATTATAAAATACTGCATTTAAGACAATTTATAAAATAATAATCAATAAATATTTAATATTAACAAAGCGATACCATCAAGATTATAAAGATATAATTATAATGGAACATAACACGTATATTGAATCGTTTTTTAATGTAGTTTTATTATACATTCAATATTCATATCAATCTATCATAATCTAAATTGTAGTAATAATGTTCACTTACAAAATTCATTCATATTTTATAAAATTAAAGAACCCCATTTCTATTACCGTATCAAATTTCACGATGTGGGCCAATCGTCTACTTTAATAGATTCCTAGAATCTATTAAATCGTCTTCGATAAATTTTCTAACGTATCACGTACAAGATTACAATTTCTAAACTATCGTCGATTATATATATATATATATATATATATATATATATATATATATATATATATATATAATATAAATATATGGGTCGTAATCGCGAGATGATGAAATTCTGCGGCGCTTTCATAATGCGAAATTTAAACTTTGAAAGCCGTACAGTCCTCTCCATGAAATATAAAAGTTTTTGCAGAGAAACGCCAAACGAAACAACAGACCGAAAACACACCAAATACATATTCAAATAAGACACACACCCTCCCCCCTTCAGCCGCCAGCCACCCCCTCGTGCCTTGCCGCGTCCGTTGGAGTCTCACACTCTGGTGCCCTAAGTTTAGAAGCCTTTTTGCAATTGTGTGCAGTGCAATATACAAAACTACAAAATATGAACCTACCATGCATACGTGTACATTGTTTTGAGAAAAGTTTAAACCGGTAACGAACAACCGAGCGGAAACCTTGAACTACTGACGCATAAACTTAACTACAAATTGAACCTACACGCGATGAACTCGCAGTTTTCTAAACTGTGAGACGCAGAATTCAAAAAAAAAATAGTTAAAGCATTAAAGCTATAAAATCTACATGTTATCATATTTGGTTATATTACAGATATTTATTATATTTTATTTAAATTGAATCACCGTCAGCGCTAAATGATATTTCATACTCTGAAATATAAAAGATATCCTTTATTCAAAAATATTTTTAAAAATGTAAAAATATAATATTAAAATATTCACACATATAGTTAATTTAATTATTTAATACAATACAATTTAAATAATTAACAGGCACGTCCAACACGAAGCCCGCGGAACGCATGCGGTCCGCCAATACGAAAATTGCGGCCCATTGAGATGTTGTGCTGTTTTTGATAACATATAAAATTAATATTTAAAAATTTTGTTTTCTTTTCTAGTCAAGGTGTTTTTTTTAGAGTGCGGCCCACAACGTAGTATACAAAAACTCATATGGCCCGCAATATATGAGTTTTACACGCCTGTAATAAAATATAAAACACGTATTTTCTTAGATTTTATCTAAAGTTAATTTTTTATCAATTTGTACATATATATCAAATTTTCAACACATTTCAATATTTTATTAGTTTTCACATGTCCATTGTTGTAAAATTTATATACTATATTAATGCTATTTTAACTTTTAATTTGTTACAAAAAAAAATTCAAACAGTTTAGATAATTTTTTTAAAAAAATTCTGAAAAATAAAAATATTGGGAAACGTCATTTTTTTCACATATATGAAAAAAATTCAATTAACCCAAAGTTAATGAATATATTTTATATGAAGCATACGTTCCTTTGTCGACGCATCAGTGCATCACGAAACGCATACCCCAACTAAACCGAAGGGTTAAAAAATTAAATTCATACGTACGAAAAACCCTTTTACGCATTTTTTTTGCTGCGAAATCGAGACCATACGCCTCGAGCCAGTCTTGTCCTTTGTGTTATTTTATTATTTCTGCCTCTATCTGCTTCATCCCTTTACGCCGCCCCGGAAAACTGAAAGGGGATGAAAACGTGGAAAAACACAAGTTAAGTGCACGAGCGTCCCTTATAATACGAAAAAGGAGCTTTTTTCGTACGATTCATTATATGCCCCTTTCTCGCTCGCATTGACTGACCTAACTCGCCCCCTTTTTTTATTTTATTTTATTCTCGAAAATAAAAGCAAGTGTGAGACGACGAGAGGGCGGTCTCTAGAGGGGGGGGGAACGGGTCAACAATTTTATTTTATTTTTTTGGACGCTTTTTCGACGAGTAATTTAGATAAAAAGAGGAACGTAATATTTCTGGCACACGATACCGCACACACTTCGAGTGCGTGTAAACAACTTTTAATGTGCTTTTTTTTACGACCGGGGGGGAAGGGGTTCATTTTTGAGCTTTTTTTTTGTTTTTTTTTGCATTTTTCCACCCCCGCTCTTCGTATAGGGTCGGCAATAAACACTCTTTCTAATAAAGCGACGCCGCTGGGATTTTTAACATTCGTACGAGTGCTTAATTTGCGGATATTTTGATTTTTATTATCCCCCTTTTTTTCAAGCGAAAAAAAAAACTCGGACAAATTACACGCTGTACTGGGAAAAGATTTCGTTTTAGATTTTGTTTTTCAAGATAAATTATGCTATTATAAAAAAAAAGTATCTTGTAAAAATTACCACACGTATATATTTTATATATATATAATGTATAAATATTAACAAATAAATATAAATATAATTAGTAGCATAATAGCTTTTATGACAATAAACCTCTCATTCAAAAATCATAATATCAGATTAAAAATATATAAGAAATAAATTTAACAAATATTTATTATTATTTTCATTGAATTAGAATTAACTTTATATCTATATCCATTATGTAAAATACTAGATTTTATTGTTGAAACATATATTACCTATTTGAATTTATCATTGTTTAATCTATCGATTTATATATATTTTATTAATTTCTGTTTAAAAGTATTCAAAGATTAATCTAGTATCTTTAAGAAGAAAATTACATATCAATGACAATATTTTTTTTTAGTTCTTGATTATTGATAACAAAATTGCGTTGCTGTTAAAATACAAATAATGATTATAAACCAATCAATAGATATACGTAAATCAATTAATTTATAAAACAAGTTTTTGATGTGTAAACTTAATTATGCATACAACAGATGTCTATTTGCAACTTTTTCAAAATCATAAACTCATATGAGAACTATTATTATGTTAAAATTTTATCCGATGATTATAATTAACAAGTAAAACAACAAAATATAATATCTACCGTATTCTTGATGATCATTTTTCAATTATCTTTCATTTTATCTTGAAATATATCAAAAATATAATTAAATAGACAGTTGAATAATTGAGATATTGTAATTCAAATATATAGTTGACGTAAGTGTTTCAAAATGTTTAAAGAATACTCTTCTAGTGCAATATATTTTTCAAGATCTTTTTTTGGCTTTACATAGAAAAAAATGTTATATAAATGTATCATTTTTCAAATAAGTTTTTTTTATAATTTTTCCTAACATAATCATAAGTCAAACCGGATTATAATTTGTAATCGAGACAATGGTCACCGACCGGTAACACCGAATTTGAAACTATCCGATATTTGTACATAAAAATGTATTATAACTATATGGTAAATATATAAAATAAAAATATAAATGTACATATTCCAATTGTAAAATCGTCATTAGAACTCTTTCGAATAATTATGTGGTATGTTTTAATCGCCAACTTTCCTAAAAAAAAAAAAAAAATGTATTTTTTTTTGTACACAATTTACATACAGAATCGAATAAAGTTTTAAGTGACATATAAAATTATCAAATGCTAAAAAAAATATTATAATAACGATATAAACATCGTAATCGATATGCACGCATCGAAAAAGTGACAATGTAAGTGTTATACGTTCACATATACGCATTCAAACGTTAATAAAACGCACTTATATATATATATACATATACATTTCAGTATAATAATACAATAATATATAATCCGAAACATGCAAAAACACCGCAGAACGAGTCGGTTATTGGGATTCGCGTTAGATTGTCGCCGTCTGCGTACTACGATGTGCTAAGAGGTTACTCCGGCGTTAAACCTTAAGCGGCTCATGCGGCTTATAAGTCGGCCGGGGTTTTGTGCCCGGAATAAGCCGTGAATGTACTCCATAGCATTTTGTTACCATATGTGTGTGTGTGTGTGTATGTGTGTAAATATATATATGTTACAAGACAGTCTCGTAGATGGCTTTTGTAAGAACACCGAACACGTCTCCGCTTAAACGGAGAAAGCCGCATCCTATCCGCCCACTGCTTTACTATCACAGTTTCGGTACATTTCTTCGAGACGAACGGTCCGTGTGTGTATACAGGACGTAGACGAAAATTCGTAGACTTTTCACGATTAAACGTATCAAGTATTAGTTGTCGTATCACGATTCGATGCGTGCAATGTGCGCGCACGTGTGAATGAGTCCCGCACGACGAGTGTTAACCGTGAAACGATATCGAATCGCATGTGCAAGGTCACGGAACTTTCGATTGCGCGCGTTTGACTTATTTTTGTAATGATATATTTTTTCCAAATATATATATTATATAATGAATATATAATATTATATATGACAGATGAATGAATAAATTCATTTAACTCTATCGATATGAATCAATGATGTATATTAATACAGTATTAAAAATATTCGTTTAGTAGTTAAAATTTGTATTATAAATATTTTATAGTCAATAATTGTATTTTTTTCTAATAAAATGTTTGTAAATTCAGTATCACTAATTTAATAACAGTATCAGACAAATTGCAATCTCGAAACGTATAACTTTATATTTCGGAATTGGTTCATTCTAATTTAAAATTATTTCAAAAAATATATATAAATACAGTAATTACAATAATATTAAGAAAAATCAATACATATTATAATTGTATTTTATAAAAAATATATATCGACATATCAATATTTTTAGGTCGTTCTTAAAAAAAGTTTATCATTACTACTATATATATATATATATATAAATTTTACATATTTTAAAGAATAATGTTTTAATCAAATTTTTACAAAAATACGACAAACGCACATTTATATTAAAATTATTATTTTTGTGATGATTATAGTTTATAATATTAAAAAAAAAAATAACAAAACATATAAACCGAACAAACATTGGGACTATATAGAAATATATATATATATATATATATATATAATATTAAGTAGATATACGCAATATAAAAAACGCGTATTATAATCGTGTATATTTCTGCGAAATTTCCAAGTTAAGACATTACTATTTATATACAAATTAATATACAACTCATCTTTGTACATTTTAATGTAAAGTTGGCGTGTGAAAATTGGTGTCGATCAAGCAACCGCAAACAACCCTAAAGTGGCGCGAGTTAGTGCGGAAATTTAGCGTGCGGTCGTATAACAAGAACCGAACTCGACTGATACTTACACACACACACACATATATATATATATATATATATATATATATATCCTTAATAAGCTATAATAAAAAATATATAATATATAAATTAAATTAAAACGGCACAATGCGGAACGATAATTTTATCTCATTGAAAATAATGTTTTATCTAACAAGTGGGCCGCGTTCCAATTTCTCGCCGTCGATATTAGCAAAAACATTTTATTGGTTCTGGATGTAAATTCTCCATCGTTTTCTGCCACTACCGCCGTTTTCGCCATTACCATTTCACCCATTTTACCATTACCATCGCGACGATGCCGTCCCGTTCTTTCGGTATTCGAAAGGAAAGCCGTTACACATTGAAAAACGGGCCTTTTTGGGGTAAGAATTGCGCGCGGACGAAACGGGTTATGGTATAAGGGGTAGAAGCTCTCATACTATATATATATATATGTAAGGGTTGAGGGTGGATCGGTTTTGTTCGGTATGAGATTCGGGTAAAATGAATGATGAGTTGCCACGGCTCGTCGATGGCGATGTTTTACGCAAGGGTATGAGATTCGGTGGCCATTCTTATCAAATATTTATTATGCGGATGGAAAATCGTAACGATGTTTTTCCAGCGTTTTCTCGAGAGGACGCCTCTCTTTATTTATATTAGCGCGAAAATATTATTAAACTTACACTTTGTACGTCTTGAAAGCATTACGTGTGAGGCGATTCGGGCCGTTGACCTATCCGACGTTTTATAAGAATAATTTATATAATATAATTACGTTTTCATAATGATTTTAATTAGTGACGTATTTAATTTATCGAATAAATCGTTTCGTTTTGCGTAATAAAATTAAATTAATTCAGTATTCATAAGCACCCTATGCAGATTTGAGATTTTATGTTGAGTCTTTTTAACGTCGATTTGTTTTCATACATGATTTAGTCCCCTATTTTATATTTGCTCAACTGAAATATATATATTTTTATATCAAAATCATCTAATATTCTTATTAAAAAATAAATATATTAGAGTTCATCTATTTACATTATTTTATCTAAAAAATATTTTTTTATTTCATATTAAATATATTTATAAAAATAAAAAAATAAATAAATGATTTCACCGTATTTTTTTTGAACTTTAATGATACAATTTATTTTATATATATATATGTAGTCCAATAATCAGTTTGATATCTAAATCGGTGAATCTTAATTTTTTTCAGCTTCATGGAATAAAATAATAAATAATGTTTTAGTTGTAAAAATAAATAATGTTTTTTTTTATTTCCTTTGAATTTGCTATAAATATTTATATATAATAATACTAGTTGACAAATCAAACAGTATTCAACAATATTATTTTACGTGCAATTCCTTAAAACACGAACGAGTTGTATATATCAAAAATAATAAATGTTGACATCGATTATATCATTATCGTTATAATATATAAATAAAAATTCTAGGAATCGTTAAAATATTAATAAATATGACGAACGATTTCTGATGACAAAGTCGATCTTCAAATGTTGAACATGTATTTGCAGTCTTAAATGAGTATACATATATAAATATATTTATATCGAATTATGGTACGATATTTCTACCAATAATATTCTGTGAACTTTTCCTTTGTATCGCTACGTTCAGTCGGACTGACAAGTCACCCCCTCACCCCTATTTTAAGGGTAAACGTTGGCTGCGGAAAGTGCCCGGAGGAGGGTGAGCCGGTGGCGGACAACTGAAGCGAACTGGTGGCAAAAAGAGGGCGGTTGGGAAAATTTTAAGGGGATGAAAAGAGGGCTGGGGAAAGAAAGAGCGCCCAACGCGAGGTAGAAAATAATATGATAAAAACATAGGAAAGTGGAGAGCCAGAAGAGAAATAATGCGCACGCCATACGTTACGCGAGATAAACGGGACACTTTGTTTTTAAATGCATTTATTAATATTATATATTACTATGTTCTTATATAATATTAAAATTATAAATTTAAGGCTATATATTTTAATAATTTTATGTTAAATATTTTTTTATAATTTTAAGTCATATTTTTCATCTGAATTTATTTCAAATTTTATAAGAAATGTTTTCATTATTTGAAATAAATATTATTATTTATTTTAAATCAAATATTATTCGATTTACTATCTAAATATATATTTTATAAATAAATTAATATTTTATGAAAATAATATTTTAGTTTTTTAATAAGAATATTTTTTTTTAAATAAATATTTGATATTTTTATGAAGTATAGAAATCTAATAGTGATGAATTAGAATAGTTGACGTGTGTCATTGAAAGCTTGGTCACCGCACGGTTTCCTTTATACGTACCCTCTCTTTTCAGGCTTCTTCAGACCAACGGTTGCCCCGGAGGTGGATGACGGCGAGGAGGGCGACGAGGGGCAGCGGGACGAAGGGGGAGGGAATCATAAGGGGATGAACGGTGGTCTCAATTGGGAGGAACCGAGGGGATGAAGGATTCGAGAGACTCGCTAGCAGGACTGAGAAAGAACGGAGAGAGGGACACGAGTGGTGGAATTTCTCAGTTTTATGTTTAGCACGGTCGGTTGGATTTCATTGTGGGGCAGCTAGCACCACCTCCCAAAAACCGCCCGCTTTCTCCAACATCTCCAACATCGCCATCACTTTCCACGACGCCCCCTCCCCCCTCTCGGCTACGTCCCATCATCACCCCTCCCCCTCTAGGGGAAGATAGAAAGTAAGACGGAATTTTAATAGCATATTTCGCTGCGGCTCCGATATCGTCCCGCACTCGGAGAAGAACAAGTCTACGATTTCATTTCGTGAATTTCCATCTAGGACGATTCTCAAAAAAAAAAAAAACATTATAAATTTCAAGAAACCAAGATCTTATTCTAAGATCTAATACAATTTACAAATTTCTATATTAAAATTAAAAAAAAGATTAATTTAAAAAAGATCTACTATATATAGTATATATATATAATTATCGAAGAATAATAAATATTTTAAAAAATATCCATATTTATATATTAAATAAACGAAAATGACAATAATGACACGTGTCATTTGCACTCGTTTGTTTATTTGGCACATTTATCCGATTGATTTTATAATTTTGTATTAAAAAAAAAAAGAGTTCTCGGTTATAATAACAGAAACAACGTGACGTTTGTTTACAAGTTATTTACAATGTTTCAAAACATACCCTCAATTTTCATCCCCTTGACCCGCGTTGCTCTGTATACGCGTATTTAAATATATATTTGTGTATTTGTTTGTATGTATATATAAGTGTGTGTGTGTGTATGTAAACTTCAATCATCAAAATATTTACGTTTTCTCCGTACAATGAGATGAGAATCTTAATACAAATTATCCACTGCACAATATTATTGTTTACGCTTTATTTCTATTCAAATTATCGCGTTTGTCGCGATCTGTTTATATTTTTTCAATAAACGACAAGTGGAAATTTGCAATTTATATTATTTACAGTTCTTGATTTGTGCAATTCAACGTTTGAATGAATGTAAATTGCGAAATAATACGCTCTATAACGATATTTATATTAGCGATGAAAGATGTTTGTTACATATATAAGTGTAGCAATTTATTTCAATTTTTTAATATATATAGAACGAAAATAGAATGAAATTATACTATTATATTTCTATTTTATAATGTTGAAAAACATAATTCGAATACATCGTATCATATTATTAAATTGAATATTGACGTCATTATTGCTACATATGAAACGCGAAAATAAATTAAAAACACGTCATTCGATCAATATTTTATATTTAATGCGTCATATTAAATTACAAAAATAAATAGAAAATTCAATTATATTGTACTAATTATAAATCCAAAAGTTTTCCAAACAAATTTTATTTATAAAACGTCGACATACACATAAAATATTTATTTTTATACATACATATAGTGATCAAAAAATATTGAATGTTTGAATAAAACCAATTTTTTTTTAAAGTTCATATATTTTAAAAATTACTTGAAAATATTTAGATATATACATATTTTGTAACATCTTTATATATAATGCGTAATAAATGCGTATTAGTGACCGTCGTTCTTAAGTCCGTTTTAAACCTTACAGGACGAATTCGGGAAATGGGGAGGGGGGGCGCCGCGAAGGGGACGAAATCGATATGCAATTTTTCGACGAGTTTACTTTAAATTGGAGCAGTTAAGGATTTTCGCGGTTATGGCCCCGTTGTTTTTCCACTTCATATGGGCCTCCATTCATTTCGGCTGGCATCTTTATAACCGCGTAATTTATTTTGTATGGAACAAAGTACACAGCCATTATGGGCCCGTATACAATATCGTCCTTTTATATGCGTACGCGGACAACTCACACTAGCCGCGTTACGCGCACACGCAAATACGCACACGGTTATATATATATATATATATATATATATATATATATATATGCGTGTGTGTGTCGTAGCCGAATTTACGCACACATTCACTACGGACACGAAAGGGTTGATTGACTAGGGTGCAGTCAAAATGATGCATCCTTTTTATAGTTCTCGTATATATTTTTAACCATATTTTTACGATGACCATGATTAATTTTTTTTTTTAAATAATTATTAAATAAATTTATATTTTAGCGATATTTAAACGATTGTGAATATACATTTATATGATTAAATTATTAAATGATATAAGAAATCGTAAATTAGATGTTTAAATCATGATTAGGCTGTTTTTTTTAATAAAGATTTATAAAACTTTATATTGACAACACTTTTTGACATGTTCTGAACAACGCATACAAATTGTGCAATTTTTTTTTACGAAAATCGTCGACATAATCATCCATCAGAGTAATTATTTTAAATAACCATGGATCGATTGTGCACCAATTTTACTCTATAGGATAATAGGAAACATTAGAGACGTTATATAGTGCAAACTGAAGAAGCAATTATTGTAATGGAGCAGAGTACTGAGGAAGACCTAAATGAGTCCAATCGGTATGGTGTTCGACAATTTGAGCTATGTACATCCGTTTTATGGAAGTTTTTTGATTTTACAAAATTCAATTCGTTCAATAATTAAAACCACACTACCACCGCGATGTTGTATATTTGGTAAATAGATTCAAAACAAAGTTGCCGATGAAAAACGAAACATTAAACATTCCGTTTAGATTTTCTTTCATGGCAAAAAAATTATATATAGATTATAAAGAGTTTCAAAGTTGTCGTCAATATATAAGGATATTGATTCGGTACGATAATTTAAAATCGGGTGTCATATGGTGAATTCGTCAAGTTTCTATCTAACGCTATTGAAACAGGCGTTCTATTTAGTGACTGCACCCTGTGCCTCGTCACCCACCCGCCCCCCCTCATCCCTTCAATTTCACCCTCAACGTAGTAGATAAGTTTTGTATCAGTCAAGTTGTTTTTGCGTCATTCGAGCAAAATAGTCGAAAACAAAACATCGGTTAATGTCTTGAAGCATTAAAGGAACAAAGAACTGCTAAAGTACACGCAGCAACGGCAACCATCTTGGCGTATATGGCGAACGCGAACACGCGCCTTAATGTCTCATATAATTTTGTTAGCATTTTCGTTACGGCCGTTAACCGAAGATTTTCATCAAAAAATAACGCCGAAAACCGCCCTACGCCCTTCCCATATTACGTCGGTTCCTTTCCTCCCGCGGGATAACCGCAAAACGTTAACCGGGAATACGTGACGGTATAATTGACTGACGCTCAATGGGTTAATGCCGCATACAGGACTAGTTTTTAAACCATAACACTTTATGTTACACGCCATTATGGCCTCTGATTTGAATGATAACAACACAATGTTAATAATTAAAGTTAAACAATTCATATATATATATATATATATATATATATATATATATGTAATCAAAAATTTTGACAAATGCAAACATTTCATATTAATTGAAGAACGTTAGCAATAATTAGACAATAACCATTTTATTATTCGCAATCTTAAAAAAAGAATTCTAATATTTTTATCTAAAATTATTGTCTTGAATTATTCATCTATAAAGTTTTTCATCTTCCTGTACTATATTTTTTTCTAATGTAAAAAATAAACCATGTTTGAATAACTAACTCAATAAGTATTTAAATAAATTCAAATAATTTTTATTTTTCATATTAATTATTTAATGAAAATATTTTTTTAAGTTTATATCGATATTTTATATAAAAATATTGGTTTTAGACTATGGAAATAAAATTGATATCATTATACAAAATAATCTTATAATTACAATGATTTAAAAATTTGTCTTATAAAACAAGAGATTTTTAAATATACTCAAGTTATCGATTTCCAATATTTTAGATATATTTTATTAAAATATTAAAAATATATAGTAATACGTCCTATCTATAATTTAATTTTGATATATTAATATAAATAATATTATTAAAATTTAAACTCAAACTATTTTTATTAAATATAAATTTAGATTATTGCATATAATATATAATACTTTAATTTATAATAATATAAAATATTTAAATCTGAATCAAAAACGGCTATTTTTAAAAATAAAAAAATTAGTCTAACAAGAATAATTTGACCGTTAATAAGATTGTTTTATCTGAAGTTGTTCGGCCAAGAATTTATTAGCAAAAACTATCGACTTGAAAGTTAGTTCAAACTATGTATTATATGAATAGCAAGTCGCTACATGACCCACCTTAACTTTATTAGATTGAATACACACGATCCAGTTCATATATAACATAATCGGTGTTGGTTTAAGGTCAACCGAGGTCTCGACTATACACCAAAATTTCGAACCCTTTGAAATAAAAAAAAAATGAAGAAAAAATAAAAATACATCATTCAATACTATTTTATATCTACGATTTTAGTACAATTCATAAAGACAATGATTATGTTTTTTTTATTAATAAAATATTTTATCATTTATATTTAACTACGAATTATTAATTAACACTATTATATGAAATGTAAGTAGTCGGTTATATTTTTATGTAAACGTGAGGTCAAAGCTTCCAACGGTTAAACTGTAATATTGATTCATTTTATTTGAACATAATTAAAATTAATAATCATTTTTAGTGCTTGTTAATTTAATTTAAACCCTCGCAGTGTTCAAATATGCGTTATCTCTGTAATTTAAATAGTTGTATGTCAACAATAATTAACAGTAATAATATAATATACATCCGACACGTCACTAAAACGTTTTAAAATATATGAAAATCAATGAAATTTTTATTTATATATATATATATTTTTTGATTATACATATGTCATATATGTAATATATGAATTCAATGTTCAATTAAAAATTATTGACTATGAAGTATGAATATAAGATGATGAATTAATAATTTAATATTTCAAATATATTATATACATATAGAAACTATGGAAACTAGACATTATATATAATGACTGAATTATATAACGTAGGTGTATTCGTGTTCGCTTTGATGCGTTCATTTGAGCGAACAATGCTAAAGGTTCGAATCGAACATGTTCAATATGTATATACATATATATATATATGTATATAATAAATAAAAATAAAATAACACCAGTGTTCCGCGTTCCGAATGAAAATGCTTTCGCTCCTTGAGAAAATATTTAAATAGTATTTTAATCAAGCGGCGGAATGAGGATGAGGCGATTTTCGGGGCGGATGGATAGACGGGAGTTTTGTCCTCCCAGTAAGAAAAGCGGGTCCTCCGGTTTCCGCCCACTGTCCTCCCGTTCGGAGTGCCCAATACACACACTCGGTTTCATTTCTTCTTTCGTCGGTCGGGTGCTACGCCCTCCCGTTAAGGAGTGAGGAAGCCAGAACCATCCGACTCATTAATTCATTTTATCTTGCTCGCACAAAATTCGTCCTTCCCCTAGCCCCCTTCGAGTCCGCGCCAGTTTTCCCTTTCCTCCTTTTTTCGCCGCCCATCTGAGATACTCTCTCTCTTCTAAGGGTAGCTTCATTTCATTTTTATCATTATGGGCCCAAGTGTGGTGGGTTTCTCAAAGTTTTGCTCGCAGTCATGTTTTCAATTTTATTTCGCTCGTTTCATATATTTAAAAATTCTGAATAAAACTATTGTTGAAAAAAATATATTATAAAATTATATTTTTTATGAAAATAAATAAATTAATTTATTAATATTTATAATAATTAATCATAAACATATATATTTAAATTGTTTTGAAATTGTCTCCAAAATCTACCCTCATTGTTTTCAAACTATTTTCATTAAATATATTGAAATATCTTTTCCTTTAAGATTTCTAAATTGCGACTCCCGAAATCTAATTAAAATTTGAATGCAACTTGCAAACAAAAAAAAGTTAAGTATCATTGTTTTTGATTAACTGAATTTATTTTGAGTATGTATATATATATATATATATATATATATATATATATATATATATACTTTAAGTTTTAAGGTACATAATAGTGGTATATAATATAATACACGCTATATTAAACGTGACTTCTGTGAAATTTTTGCACTACACCGAGTTACGTAAACATGACGTGTCGTTAAAAAAGTTTGAGAAGCGCCGCATTATTCCGTAGGATAGCTCGTGTGTTTTTATGTGTTAACGTTGAAACAAAATGAAGTATATAATGCCCGAGCAAAGAGAAAGAGAGACGTACTAGGAGAGAAAAAAGTGCGGGGCTACGTCTACGCCCTCGTGTGCTACAAGTGCGAGAGGAGAGAAACTCCGGGACACCCTGTATACGACGACGTCACGCTCGTCAGGGTTGAACTTTAACATTTAATGACACCCCTCTCCCCTGCAACGGACTCTCTTTTATTTATTTATTTATTTTTATTGAAAATTTTAATCGTTCAAATGACATATTGAACGTCTAAACTGATATTAAAAGTTTATATTCAGCTAAGTTATGACATTATTCTCAAATATTTGCATTTTAACATAAATATTTTAATAAATATAATATATATATTTTGATATTAAAAAAATAATACATCAATAATAAGTTATATCTAATCGAAATATATTTAATAAATTATCTATATTCATATAATTCTCATTATTAATAACAGAATACCAACATTTATTTATTTATCATAATTATTTTTTTTAATAAGTAATATAAATAATATTACTTTAAACTAATCGAATTAAATAATTTAGTTAAATAAAAATACAAAATTATTTATGAAATGTATTCGAAGAAATTAAATCTTTAAAAATATTGCAATATTTTATTTTGTATAATATGAAAAAAATATATGCGAACTTAAATGAACAACTAATTGTATTATTACTAAATAAAATATTTTATAGCAATAAAATTTTATTATATTTTATATAACTAAATATTTAAAAAAAAAATACATCATAATCCCTATAAAGAATAAATTTATATTTATAACATTTAATTAAACATATCATTCGACTATTCAAATATAAATAAAGCATATTTTAAAAAAGAAATATTAAATATTCTTAATACAATAAATAAATATTAATATACGCATTGAAATATTCACATTCATTACGACGACGACAGCCCTGATTCAACCGATATATTCACGTTGTATTTTTTTGTTTTTTTTTTCAATACACGTAAATTTATATATTAATATATATGGCGCATACGAAAGATTACTTTCGGATAATCGAATCGAAAATACTTCGCCGGACGTGAAAAGTGGAAATATGCCGGTTATAATATTCAATATATTATTAATTCGGTGAGGCGTTGTAGCAACCATTGGTAGGGTGTAGTAGCCACGTTCCCGGCTCGCCGTTGAGACTAAGTGCAATTTAAAATGTAAATTAACATGAAGAAGAAATGGTATGAGAGCTTCGTCGTTTTATAGTGTTTGTATACAAACACACACACATAAACACAACATGTACGTATAATAAGAAATATACATCTTCTGGATGTTCATAACGAATCGTTGTTGGGTATATGATATATGATATAATATATATATATATATATATATATATATATATATATATATATATATATATATATATATATATATATATAAATATATAAATTTATAATATTTTATTATATGAATATTTTTTATAATATATTTTGATTTTGATTGAAACAGATTGAGAATCTTTTATATACCATATATAAAGTCAAAAGTAGAAACATTAAAAATATACATCGTTTAAAAAATTTTGAATTTTATTTTAATATTTCTATATTATTATTTTTTTTCTGATACTTTATATTAAAAGTCAAATTTATTATATTTATTTTTAATAGTATTATGAAATTCAATATGAAATTTCACAATAAATTAACAAACTATATCGTGATGTAACTATATATACAATATTTATTATTCAAAAACATATGTAACAAAAAAATATATATTGTATATTATCAAAAATTGGGAAAGATTGAGAATCTTTTGTATGTATAAAGTTAGAAGCAGAAACATTACAATTCATTAAATTATATTATTCAAATATTTTGATTTTTTTTAAATATTTCTATATTATTATTTTTTTCTGATATCATTTTACATTTAAAAACATATTATATTAATTTTAATAGTACTATAAAATTTAATATTAATATTTCTAATTTATAAATAATAACATTATTGAAATAAGATATATATTATATATATATATATATAATCTTTTTAATAATTTCATTAATAATAATCAAAGAAAGCAAATTTTCTTCCAAATATAATAAAATTAAATATTAATAAAAAATATAAAATCAATCGATATTTTTTTTTAATATTAATCAAATTAATATATTAATATATTTTTTTGTGTCGATATATTTATAGATTATATACACGCATGTTTCATAATTAATTCGATGTAATTTAATACCTCTACAATTTAATAAGAACGTTTCAATCGAAAGATTTTCCGAAAGAGTGGACACCGTATAATTATCCGTTCAAAAATATCGAAAGTATTTATTATATCGCGAGGGCACGAAAATGGGAGGGTTAAAAGAACGACGTTCCATCTCAGATATTCTAGCTAACAGACACTTGGAAAAATAAGGGTTGTGGGGGGTCGGAAAAAAAACTCAGAAAATACAGCCTTAATACATATTTAAATATCGTTTGTCGACGCAAAAGGAGAAATTAATTCTTCGCATTTGAGCCTTAAAATACATGTATATATATATATATATATATATATATATATATATATATATATATATATATATATATATATGTGTGTGTGTGTGTGTGTGTGAGTGTAATTATTTCTGTGTTAAATAATAATTCCTCGAGCCACAAACTCATTTGCATCCTTTATTATTTATCACCGAGGCAGTAGAGGGGTGATATTTCTTACTTTGTAACGGAAGGGGGTTGAAAGAGGGGCAATATTAAATTTAAAAGTATGGCAGGTTTGTTAAGGAGGTTTTAGCCGTCCCTTCGGGGTTGGTTCGGAGTTCGTGGGTGGGTCTAAAAAAGACCCCTGCAGCCTTCCTACATGGCCACCCCTGAAACTTCATACCATTCCGTTGTTGTATCCCCCTTACAAGGGAAAATGTATTATTAAGGGGGAGACTCGCAAGAAGGAGGAGCGGTCGACGCGGAAGAATCGTAAAACGTCCCATCGCCTTCCATGTTTGTTTTTCTCGGGGAAAAAAAATCTCTCTTTTTCCCCGATAAATGATAAAACCTTTTTTTTTCATTTTGCTGAAATCATTTTTATTTAGATAATCTTTATTGTTTTAATTTTGTTCGTTCGACTCACTGAACTATATAATCTTATCTTTTACAATTCATATATTTCGTAAGACAGTTTTGATTTTAATTATAAATTTAAATAATAATTATCATATTCTATAATTTTCCTAAATACCTTTATTTAATATAATATAAACTTTTTTATATAACAGAATTAAATATTATTAAAAATTTAATAGAAAGTATTCAGATATATATTTTTTTATAATTTAATATAAAAATATACACATATTTTTTTTGTAAAAAAAAACACAAAACATATGTAAAAAGAAAGTCGATGTCTGTAAAAAATAATTCAAAATATATTTTTATCCATAACCTATTATATATTAAATTTCATTAGTAAAATCATTAATGAAATAAAAGTTTTGTAGAACAATTACATTAAATGTAGGCACTATTTATAAATAATTATATTTTATTATTCATTACGTTATATATATATATATATATATATATATATATATATATATATATATAACAGTTCAAACTATAACTTTATAGGAATTTAGTTCAACTCTAACAAGTTCCCAGTTTATAACTTCAGAATCCTCTGTTCAATTTAAAATATAGAAACAACTTTCATACAATAATAGCATATATATATATATATATATATATATATATATATATATATATATATATATATAGAATGTCAAGTTATTACACGACTTAAAATTTTATTTAATATTCAATTTATGAATGTAACAGCATCGTTGCAATTTAAGGTTATCTTGGCAACGATAGGGAAAACCGCAAGTTAAACCGGTCTCTGTGCCCCCCCTTAATCTTGAGAATTTTTGTTGGCAACGAAAATGCACTCAAATATAACCACAATTTGGGGGGATGGAATAGAAGGCGACAAAGAAAATTGAACGGGGGGGGGGTTGTGGTGGGTGGTGGTCCGTATTTAAAATAAGTAATTTTGTGTGCAAGTTGGAACCCTTTTTCAAACCCGCGCCGACGTCAGGAAGAGGAACTATGGACGCCATGATACATAATACGTTTCCGCCTTTACAATGTTTTCCGTTTCCACGAGATTTAAATTTGTAGCCCCCCCCCCCCTTTCTATCTAACCGCCGTGTAGTCGTTTAAGAAAACGTGTATAATCTATTATACGTGTGCGAACTAGCGGCGTACATTTGTTTCGTTTGAGAAACGCTGAAAAATCGCCGCGTAAATATAGAAAATTTTATTCGATTGTTGAATATGGTATCGGCGGAAAATGTTGAAAATTGCGCGGAAAATCTTATTTCATATCCAGTTTTCGTCTTTACATATATCTATATACGTAATTTTCAACTTATTATATAACTTCTATAATATTTTATAGAACTATGTTATAAATATACATATGAACTATTCTCTAAATAAATTTATAAATACCAGATTAACATATTTTTAATTTTGTGATATTCCTGTATAATAAAAATAACAAAAAAATAATTATAGTTATCACAAACAACGAACTCTTATATATAAATTAATATCATAATTTTAATTAAATTTAAAAAAATATAATAATTACAATTAGAGGATTATTCAAAAAATTTTACCTAGCTGATGATGCTATCTTAATAATTTCATTAAATAATACAAATATTTTTCATTTTATTTTATTATTCTTTATAATCGATTAATTTATATTATATTAAAATTTCAAGTTTATGTTTTGTAATATTTAAATACACGATTTAAAATTACAACAATAATACACTAGAAGAGAAATAAAAATTCAACATTTTCCCCAATAACTATATATTTCTAAGAATTTTATTGTTATATATATATATATATATATATATATATATATATATATATATATATATATATATATACCAAAAAAATCTTTGTCGATAAATTTATTATTGAAGGAAAATCTAAAGCTATGTATACATATAACAGTGGCGTCCGCAATTATATATATATATATATATATATATATATATATATATATATATATATATATATAAATATTGAAAAAAAGGTTCACATCAAACATTTCCACATGAGCGCTATCGAAACATCCTCGCTTGAGGCTTTGTGATTTTTATCGTGTGTCACGAACTGGCATTCTTGGCGGGATAGAAAAGAGTGAGATAAGGGGTGGTTAAAAGTGGGCGCAAAATCGTTCCGTATATGTTACATACACACACACACACACACACCATATAATCTCACACCGGGTATAGTAGATAGTGTCGCGGAATGCGGCCCCGCGGATCACGTGATTTAATTTGTTCGCCGCGCAATTCCTTTCGTTCGGGAATAGTTTGGCGGTTTGCGGAACGCGCCCACAGATGGCGACAGCGGTCTACGATATTTACAAGCGATAACGAACGAACACACGTTTTCTTCAAACATTCATTCGAACATTAACATACATACGTTGAACTGCGGAAGGGACGAAGGGTGGTGGTAGGGTCGCGTCTAGTAGTTTTCGGTAACATGTGCGGGTACACTTTGTCATTCGCATTTCACAATCAGAGTTTACTTGGAAAATTTCTAGTGTAATTGTTGTTATTTTTAGCGATGTAATTGTTTCGTAATGTGAAATTGTTCTCGTGCGTCTTTTGAACATTTTAACTTGAATACGGAAAAGAATATTACGTAACTAACTGTTTTAAAGTATACTTATATATATATATATATATATATATATATATATATTCAAACACCTTCAACTAAGATTACATCACATTATATTATATCCTTTACAAGAAATATTCATTTACTTGAAAATTTATAACATTATTTTAAATATTTCAAGTGAAAATATATACAATAATAATCCTTCAGTAAGGATTAAGTCTGAAGGTTGGACGTAAAGTTGACGATTCGACTCAAAATCGTCATATATTCATGTATTTCGAACAAAAGACCTTGACCCTTAAAAGATTGTTGTTTTGACGATTCATTTATTTTTGTTTTATATATAAAATAACATAATCATTATAATGGTGACGAACATATTCATTCGCATGTATTATTGAAGAAATCTATTTAATTAACATTATTATTACTAAAAATAAATTTATTTAAATCAAAATCCTTTGAAAAATATTTTTATAATTAGTAATTTAAACTATAAAAATAAAAATTAAACGGGCGACTCAAATTTTAAAAATATGATATATACTAGAATCGGAAGGGTTGTCGCGCTACTGGTTTATTTATAACCCTTAGTAAGTTTAGATCATAGTTCAAAAATATACGAACCAGTTACGCATATATAACATTTAAAACCTTGAATTCTATAGAATACAGCTTAAAAATCTGCAACACATACACACACATGCATATATATATATGCAAATATATTCGAATATTTTAACGTATGGCGATTTTAATTTGGAGTTCTTTGGCGCGTTGTACCATATTTTTCGATATCCCTTTTTTCTGGGCGAAGGGTCAGTTTTAACCGTTTGACCGCTCCCTCGTGGACCTCTTTCTTTCGTTCCCTTCCCCCTTTCCGCAGGGTCTGAAAACGGGTCCGACCGGTTTTTCGGACGACAAAGAGTCTTTTGTTGTCCGGAAAAGAATCGGATATTTCGTCATTGTGGACGTTTTCGAATAACCGTTCGGGGTCAATGGGTCATTCGTATTGGACAGTCGGATGACTGAAGTGTTTTAAAACGCATTTTTTTTAAATATCGTTCCAATACTGCGAAAAAATATTTTATCATAAAAATTATTTTTAACGCTAATTTATAGGGAAAAATTTAAAAAAAAATCCTCTTTTCTAATTTTATAAATATACATCTATATGAAAATCTCAATATAAGTGAAGTAAAATTATCCATTCAATCATTTTATTGTCTATATAATCTAATAGATATATAATTTAATATTTTCATTAACATTTAATTTGAAATATTTCATAATTTTGAATACAGTTTTTAATATACTAAAATTATATGAAATATATAGTAAAAAATATGTTGTACCAAAATTTTAAGCATGATTTTTTATACATATAACTGGATTTTTTTTTAATCCAAAAGACCACAATCGATTCAGTTTTTCAATTTAGCGGTCAGCTGTCGTCGAAAACAGCCTTTTTTCCCCAATCTATTGTTATTGAAAATAAAAATTGGCCGTTAATCTATTTGTTATCAACGTATGGCGCAGTCCGATGCATTTTATGCGAGTCTAGTGTGCATATATAATATTATATACATACATTATATATATATATATATATATATATATATATATATATATATATATATATATATATATAATTCAACAAAATAACGGACATAAGGGGGTAGCATGGCGGCATTAATAAAATAGAAGAATTATCGATACAACAATGGAAAAGAGTGGACAATGGACGCAAACGACGAAGACTGGTTTTTCAGGTTCTTGGACAATATGCGCGAATAGGACAAGCTGGCGCATAGGAAATGCATTGGTCACTCGCAAAAGGGTTTCCGTTTCGCGACCCTTTTTAACATCAACACAGATTCTTCGGGCACGTTTTATATACAAATTTATGAAATCTATATACAATTTCATTGTCTTTTATTAAACTTTATTTTTGGCATTGAAATTTAAACTTTTTTTAATTCAAACTTGACAGAATGTTTACTAAAGTTAAAATTTTTATTCCCTATAAACGATAAAACGATTGTGTATATCAGTATACTTCAATATACTGTGGTAAGAAAATTTCTGAAATAAATTTATATATTCTATATAAAACCATTAAAAAGTAGAGATATATAAAATGTTAAAATAATTTTATGTTAGTAAAAAAAATCGTCAAAATGTATACGAAACGTCTCAAATGCAATATATATATATATATATATGAAAATATTGCCAACGCGGCGTATCAAGGGCGATACCAACCCTGAACTCGTAACAAATGTAAGTATTGTCCGGTCGTTTTTAGCCCCCTTATGTCGCGCGTCCCGGTCCATTTAAGAAAGGGTCAACCGGTCACCTGAGGGTTAACCGGAGAACACAATGTGCAAAATAATAATAAAAATAGTAGTACGTGCGATTACAATGCGTTTAGGTAAATAAATAAACGCGGGAAAAAAAAGGACGCGTGCGTCAAACAAGAGAATTTTCGACGACACGGTCGCTAGAGGGTTGAAAACGGGAAAAACCGGTTATCGACACGTATATATGCACACGGTATCGTGCATTTATATATTTTTTATTTTGTATATATATATATATATATATATATATATATATATATATATATATATATATATATATATATATATGTAATCTAACATATATGCGGATATCGATTTCACACTCGATTCGTTATGTTCGAATTTTTAATTTTGATATTCAATACGTTTTTCCGCGCTGAATTTTGTGATGTAATAACGAATGGAAAAAATTGAAAGCGTACATTTATATAAAAATAAAAATACCACATGTATCAACAAATATATATTAATGGCGATTTTAATCTTAATCACAAATAAAAATTTATTTATTTTTTTATTACTAATAATATGAATAATGACTATTTTGTAGTTTTTTTTTTGACGTTAATTAAATATTTTGGTTATCGTAATATTTAATGATAAATAATATATTAAATCGTATTATATATTAAAAAAAAAATTTTTTTTAATTATTCCACCAAAGATTTTTAAGAAATTTCATTTTTGTCAATATAATAAAAATATATTATTATTACTCGTACAAACCAAACAAATTTAAATAAAAATGAAATGAAATTTAATATAAAATATTATAAACTTTTCGAAGTACAGATGTTGATTGGTATCAAAAAAAATACCTTCAATATATTGTATAAAAATCGTAAAGTAAATATTATATTACATTCAAATATTATTCATTGTAACTAAAAATTTCCTAACCCCTTCAAGAATTTGAATTTTATTAAAGCAAATAGTCGTATGTAGGGGTAAAAATCCGGTTTTTGATTCTCAAATCGACCGAGGGTCCGCACCCTGACCTCTGGTCAGTTTAGTTTCGAGATCGCCAAAGTGTACAACAAATTCAACTGTACATTCAATAAGCATCGCATGCATTAAAATTTAATTTAAAAATAATAATGTATATTAAAAAAAATATTTCGAAAATGATCTATTTTAAAATTTCAAGTGAAATCGTCACGTCGAAGGGTGTATGTAGGAAATGCGGGAAAAAAATGTGAAAAGTGTGACGTGGATAAAATATCAAGAGAAGCGATGTCAGGGCTTATTAAGTGCCGGGTTGACACTCTCCAAGGGAGCTTCGGACACTGCAATTAGAAATTGAAAAGGACACGAAGGGTAAACTCATGTCGTCAAGTGAAAACCTCGTTTTTTTCCCCTCGTGTTCTGTGTTGTTTTTCCTTTTTTTCCCCTGCGTTTTTTTTTTCTCGTGGACATTCCGATTTTTCTACGCAAACATTGCACGGTGCTATTCGAAAATGTATCACGCGTTTCGAATTAAAAAATTAAATTAAAAATGTGTGTATATTTACATAAATTTATCCAAAAAATCTTTTATTTATTTTTAATTCTATTTTAAATTAATATTAAATATTTTCAATCGAATTATTTATTACGATAAACAATTAAATAAACTCAAAATAGACAATTACTTTAAAAAATATTTTCAGACGTAATTTTATTAATTAAATAATAATAATAATTAGATTTTTTTATATTTATCTCATTTTGCATTAAATGCAACTCTTGATTCTACTTACTTACTCTACTTTTTTAATAGGCTTCCCATTTCAAAAGCTGCCCGCATGGACTTTGATGCTTTTTAATCCCTTTTTTATTTTGCAAACTCAATTTTTCACAAATTAAAAATTATTCACTATATAATACTTATAATAATAATAATAATAATAATATAATTTCTTGCGAATATACACGTGCAGAGGATTCGTTCTTTTTTTTCTTTAATTCCTTAAAAGTTGAGGCGTTCAGCATAAGAAAATTGTGAGAAGTAAGCAAAGGCTCTCAAACGAAAACAGGGGTCGGAAAATGGGTAAGGATAAGGATAAGGGTGGCGCAAAGGAGGACGAAGGACTTCCGTTAACACAGAGGGTGGATGTGGAGGTAAAACTTCCTTAATGAGAATTTTAAGAAATTCGCAGTCAGCGTGAGTCTTCTGCGCTTAACCACTTTTTCGGCGGTCACGAACAGTTTTTCATAACGTTTTTTTATTATTTATTTTCGCTTTAAATATCTATATTTAAAATTATAAATTATTTAAGAATATCGTATAATTTAAAATATATGTGAAAAAAATATATATATCAAAATATTATATATATATATATATATATATATACCGTTTGCAAACTTTACATTGTAATATATCCTTTATTCCGATTAAAATATAGATTAATTTATATTTAAAAATATAAATATTATTGTTATATATATATATGTATAATTTTTTATATTTTTTTTGTTATATGTATGTGCTCAGAAATATGATTATTAAAATAGTTCGTAATGGTGACGATTTCAATATTTCGAAACAGCTAGTAAATGAATTGTATCTAAATTCTAAAAAGTGAAGTATCATAGTGGCATGTCGGCGTCGAAATGAAAATAAATAGACGTCAACCATTAGCGTGATGACGGTTATCTTTTGCGGCCATTGTTTTCAGCGGCCATGTTATTGCACCACTGTAGCCCCGGGACTGAAGGGGAGTCTCTTCTTATGGGTCGGGGTGGAGATTCTGCGAAGGCAAGAGTGCTAAAATAGACGCCGGATCTCTTTCGCATTTTAATACATTTTCTTCTCGCTTTTCAACCGACCCCCCCTTGTTCCCCTTAACCAACCTCCCCCCTCCCTCCGGGAAGAAAACTCGGTACCTAATTTTCCAACCCTATCCTCGAGAAGATCTCGACTCTTTCTTCGTCTACGTTCTTTCACCCTCGAAAACCAACCCCCTCTCTCGATGAACACCCCTCGTACCCTTTTTGCTTTCGTCTTTGCATTTCGCGTAATTATAATTAAGGGGGTTATATTTTATATGGGACGTGGAAAGGGATGGTTTTTCGGGCCGAGTTTCTGGTAGTCCGTTTTCTCGCATTCACATCCCTCAGGAAAGACGACGACGATGACGGCGGGTTAAAAGGAGAAAAAGATGGTGGCGACAAAGGGTGGTATCAGGATGGTAATTTACTTGCAAAGAGTTCTATTAAAAATAACGGCTAAGGACCTTTCCTGGTGAGGGGTTTTTTAATGGCGCTCAATTTTCATTACGAAAGGGAACGAGTCCCGAGTAATGTGTTGATTTACACACATACGTACTGGAAAGCATCCCGCGTAATACTATACTCGAAATGTATAAATTAAAATTTGATGCTCTTTTTTGTACGTCGCTCTTATTTTCTCGCTTCATAAAGAATTTTAAAATATTTTATTTTTACGTTTTAATATAACCGAAAAATTCAAAAACTCAATACAATACAAATATTTTCTATTTTACGACAAAGTATTTTTTTATAAATAGATATATATTGATTTCATATTTAAGGACTCAAAATTGCAATATTGTTATAATGACAATGTGTAAATTATTTTAATATTCAATACTGAAAGTTGAGTGTAAATTTCAATTATGTTAAATAAGTCGTCTATATGTAACTCAATATATCGATTAAAAAAAAATATTTATGAGAATTAAAATTAATATAATTCAAATTATATCTGATTATTTTTTAATAAATAATTTTTATAGAATAAATATTGTGCTGTAATCGAAATTTTACGATATTAAAACAAGATTGCGCAAATAAACAGTCGCAACAAACCGACGGAATACAAAGTTCAACAAAACACCGACCAAAAATAAAATAATAATACGTTTTATTTAGTCATCGGGCGAAACCTGGAAAATGTAAGGTGATGGAAATCGAGCGTCGGGAAAAGGAAAGGCTGTTTTCCACAAAGCGAGCCGTGGAGATGGCGCAGAGCTTTCCGAAACTTACCAATTAAAATACTCAATAATTATACTCATTTATTTCCTCGCCTGCCCCATCTTAAAACGTGAGTATCCCCTTTTACATTCTCCCCCGTCGTCTCTCCCCTCTCGTTCGTCCCGTCTTTTCCATTTGTATCGTCCTCCCCCACCCCAACTCCTCTTTTTCTCTTCTCGTTGTTCTCGGAAACCCACCCCCGACGATTCAAAAGTACCCTCGCTTTTCTTGCAGGGGGTCCCATTTCAGACCCCCCCTCTTCACGGTTCCCATTGGAGAGAATTTTATCTTTGCAAGTGATTCCGGTATAAAAGTATAAAAGGAGGCGGACTTCGCCTCGTATACGGTGTTCGCAAAAATTTACATTTTGTTTTTCTCGGCAAGGTTTTACTTGAAAAGTTTATACCGATATACTCTATATATATAATAGATATAAATAAATATATTTTATTTATAACAAACTCGTTTAAAAAATATAACATTATCGTTTAAAATCTTAGAATATAACTCGTATATTTCATTTTTACTTAAGAATTATTATTTATATATAATGCACATGCCAGTAGACTGTAGTGTAGAGTAGTACAAGGAGTAACGTTTTTTTATTTGTCAAATGCTTCTTTATTTTTACAATTTAATCTTAAATGACATTTACAATCAAAAATATAGATTTTTGTTATGCGGAAGTTTAATTTCGTGTATAATATTTTAGAATTTACAATCCAATTTTGCTTCGATTTCCTTTGATCTTGACAGATGACCTCTTAAGACACGGCTTATAAACGCGATATACCATACTTTTTACGCAACAAAACAATGTTTTTTAATATATATATATATATATATATATATATATGTGTGTGTGTGTGTGTGTGTGTGTGTGTGTGTGTGTTTGTGTATTTGTTTGTTTACTTATAAAAATATAGTTATATTAAATATTTTCATAATTGATAAATATTCATTGTTGAGTTTGTATCCGGAAAAATAATTTAACAAGAATTAATTAACACAACTTTATTATATTTAAAATCCATGTAAATTATAATTATTTGTCTAAATTTTATTTAAATTACCTTCTAAATATAATATCGGAGATTAAATTAGTTCTGATTATTTTAATCCTCTCTTTATTAAAAAAAAAATAAGAAAACAAAATAAAACATTCTGATTATTTCAAAATACATATTTATACGGAAAAAAAAGATAAAGCATTACTGTGATATATTTTTAATGATTTAAAAGTTTTGACTATAATAATTTATTAATAAATTAGAAATAATAATTAAAATAATTTAATATATACGAATACAATTTTTTTTTCGTAAACATCCTGTAAAGCAAATAAATCGCAATGTGGAAAAGGATTTTTCGTCCCTCTCGGTAAAAGCTCTTCGCCCATCTCGAAAACAAAGATGGAAAACATTAAGAACTGAGAAAAAGGGGTCTGCGGAGGTAAGTTTGGCTATTTTCGTAAAACGGGGAGTGAATTTAATTGAATATTCTTTGGAGAGTCCACCCCGTGTGTCCCTTTTAAAACTCTCCCTTCGTATTCTTTAAGCCCCTTTTCTTAATATTTATGATAGAGACGGCAAACGGGCCCTACTATAAAAGTTTAAGGTAGATTTATTTTTGAAACGTACTTTTTAATTATATTGCGCAGATACTAAAAACATCATGCGATATAATAATTTCGCCATTTATATGTGCCGTTGCGTTTATTTAATAAATTATTGTAAATTTATTTAATTTTATTATATATTTTTCAATAGTTTAAAATTTAATTTTGAATCTTAAAATATTAAAAATTATATTTTTAAATTGTATAAATTATTTGTTTATTTTATTTTGTGAAAATGCATACATTAAATCTTTAAAATGTCAAAAAATATTAATATTCAAATCAAAACTTAAAATTTGGTCAAAGAAAACTTGAATCGCAAATTTTTATTAAAATCATTAACCCTAAAAAAATCCAGTATTTAATTCAATATAATGATTTCATTTTAAAAATAAAAATACATTTTTGTTCATAAAATTTAAAAGATATACATTAACTCGTAAGAATTTTTAATGTTTTTTTAATAATATTTTTACCGTGGAATATATTTCTAATTTTTTATAGTAAAATAATAGTCAGTTTCATTTATTGTCACAATAAAACATAAAACCTTATAATTACACATCAGACGAAATAAAACTTTTATATCCATGAACCATATTTATTATATATCAGGGATGGTCAAGATCTTTGGGAGTTTAAAATTTTAAAAATGGTATAAAACGTATATTAAAAATTAAAACATAAACACATTCATTTTAGTTCTTTTGATAATTCTTTAAAATTTAAAATGAAAAGGGAATTTTGAGTACATTTATCAAAAGCTACAAAAAATCCTTCAGAGCTGCATGTGGCACGCGAGCCTCAGTTTGGCCACTCCTGTATATATATATATATATATATATATATATATATATATATATCATACAAAAGTTTCATAAGTCGATTATTATATATCAATACAAATTATAATACCAATTACAAAATAAAATATAAAAAAAATATACAACCAATACGATTAGATTTTTTTTATTATACAATTATTTTAATACTAATTCGCTCATAAAATAAATTAACATAAAAATATGGCATCGTAACGAACGAGATAGTCATATAGCATGCCAAAACGGCATAATATAATAATGTAAGCATAGAAAATTTTCAGTCGTCGTTTGTGTCGTTCTTTTACATCCGTTATATTTATTATTTTTATTCGTGTACATAATGCGAACGTACCGCTGGCGGGAGGGAGGGGGTAGGGGCAAATGGGGGGGATGAGGTTTTTTGGGGTACATCAGTCGTCGTTTTATCATTGTCTCTCCATAATTTATTATATCTCAGATAAAATGTCTGCCTCACCCCATACTTTACAAATGTCTTTCGTGCCATTTCTTACGGACACCCCATACCGGCGGCAGCATTTTCTATACTTCTACATTCTGTATCTCCACAATTTTCAGTCCCCTTTTCATCTCTAGAATCGACCCCCTACCTTTTTCTCTGCCCCATCCCCCTCCCCCCTCCACTCGTGAACCACCGCGATTTTCTTCGCCCCGTTCGTACATAAACGAGAAACAGGACAAGTATTGTACGGTTAAAATCGAAAAAAACAATACATCCTATATATATACATATATTATAAATTAAAAAAATATATAATTTTAAATACATTATTTAATTTTAAAATTATTTATAACACTTAAACATTCATATATTATAGAAAAATATTACTTAAAAAAAATATGATATAACTGATTTTATTACGTAGTTATATATTATAGAATTTAATCATCAATTCTACATTAAACCTTCAAATTATAATATATTTTTAACAATTAATAATAATTCCACTTATATAAATTAATAATTAAATAATTTTACAACTCCATTTCTTTTCATTATCTATAATATAATACAAAATGAATAAATTAATTTATTATACAATATAATTCAATAATATTTTGTATTCTAGATAACGCATAATACCAAAATTTATATATTTATTAATTTAGACTTATATAATGTTGATAATATATCTTCTTTGTTTCAATTATATAACAACTCAAAAAAAATTTTTTTTACTTAATATTAAGAATTATAATTAAAATTAATTTTATAGATTTATATTCAGTCTAATAAATCATCATCAAAATTTCATCAAAAATAATTAAAATATTAATTATTAGAAATAATACATTTACTTATTATTGTAATATATATATATATATATATATATATATATATATATATATATATATATATATATATATATATATATATATATATTCTTATGTAAAAAATCATCATATTGATATCGAAATATAATAAAAATGTTAAAACTTTTTTTTTAATTTTCACAATAAATACGCGATTGTATTACGCAAGTTGGTTAAAAATAGAGTCGTTAAATCGGCAACTGTACTTGCGCCTAAAACGGTAATAAATACGTTTCGCTTTAATTAATTCATCTTATTATACGCGCAGCAAGGAAGTCAACTCCAATTAACCTGAAATTTAACGCGCAAAATTTTCTTTTATAATATAATTCTTTGATATTTATTATCTTCGCGCACGCACAAAATATATAGGTAATTTCGGTGATCCGTAAGCAAATTCGGAAGCGTCGGCGAACTTCCTCTTTTTGCGTTCACAGGAAAAGCTCGTTCATCTAAATTTTCCGCGTCTTTCTCTCTCTCTCTCTCTCTCTCGTACACACACACACATTCAGTTTTCCCTCCTCCGCAGCCCGTTTTTCCTTTTCGAAAGGTTGACGGCGAAAACTGGGAAAACTGAGAAAGGGAAAACGGAAGAAAAAAAGAACGGATTCAGATCAGCAGCGGTTCGTTTTTAAGGGTTGAAACTTGACGATGCACGAAATTAATTCGTTTTACTAGACTAACTTGTCATGTAAAAAAAAAAAACATTTTTTTTAATATATAAAATCATTATGTATATATAAATATTACAATTTTTATAAAATTATTTAAAATCGTACAAATTCTTAATTAATAAAATTGATCAAATTACTTTATATCAAGCATGTCAAACTCATATCACATTACGGGTCACATAAGCTTTTGTAAACTAAGTTTTGGGTCACATCGTTCAAAATAATAATTATATTGAATTTATTAGTTTTTTTTTTACATAGAAAGTATAAATATTCCATATATATATATATATATATATATATATATATATATACATATAACAAAAAAACTACCTATATAATCGAAAAATTGTTTATAATTAATTTAAATTACACACTACAACTTTATTATACAGAACTATTACTTTTAAATATTAATTTTATATATATTATCAAAATCAGTACAACATCTCGGAGGGCCGCATGCGGTTCGCGGGCTCGTGTTTGACATACCTGCTCTATATAGTAATAATGTGTGTGTATATTGAAAATTCTTTAGTTTTACATATATTAAATTTAATTTTTATATACAATATATTAAAATTTTAAATGGATATATTTTGAAAAATACTAAATAAATTTTCATTGTATATAATATATACAATATTATTTTTAAGAGAATTTTCTTAAATTATTTCTTTAAAACTGTAACACCATTATTTTTTTAAAATAAAAATATATAATTATAACACTAATTATGTATATATTAACAATATTAAAAATATATTGAAATTTTGTTTTTATTGAAATATATGAGAATCGTAGAACGCCACTGCATTGAACAGAAGACGGACCGAAAAACGGGTAGCGCAACAAAAAAAAAGTTGCGTTCGTTCGTGTAAAATTTTCCGAGAATTTTCTCGAGATCCAAAGAAAATCGAAATAGGGGATCGAAATAGGGGGGGGTGCAGGTCGAAGGGTAGGTGAAAAGCTTAGGTCCCTTTCATACGTGACGAGGCATCCCCCCATTCACGTACCCTAATGATAAATGACGCGCGCTGCCGGTATCTGGCGATGTGATTAACAATCGGGCGTTAATACGAAAACGTTAAGAAAACGGCAACCAACCCCTGAGCGAAAAACACACCCCTAACCATCTCGCCAGTGTTGAATTAAACTGCGAAAATTTTCTAAAGATTTTCTTTGCGCCCGCCCGCCGTTTACCTCCCTCAGTTTTCCCGCGGCTCCCGGTTTTCCCGGTTTTCGCCGCTTTTCCGCATAATGTGCTCGCTGCGGAGCCAACGGTCCTGTTGTATATATATGTTCAGAAAACGTTAGCTCCGAAAGCGCCTAATTGAGCGGAAATAATGGAAGAATAATTAATAATAAAATTGGAATGAAAAATTATACACGTCGTCCCCGCCGCGAATAATAAAACGCCTCGTATAGCTCGACTCTTAATTTTGTACGTATATTTTCAATAATATCGTAATATATCAAGAAAAAAATCAATATATACTCATATATTACATAAATAATATAAATTAAACATTTTTTTTACTATTTTAATTTAAATTAATTCAATAAAAATGTATAACAATATGGTAATAAAGAATAAAACTGAAAATATCTTATTAAATTTTTAAATATCGATTTAATTTTTATAACATAAAATCATAATAATAATCATGGTACTTTTTTCAGTATGAAGAAAAATATTTTAACATAATAACTCTAGTGAAAAATCATCATTCAACTTGAAATTTGAAGAAAATCCTTGTAACCACCTATATTTTTTTGTGTTTATTCTTTGTAGTGGACTCGGAAATTAACACTTTTTGTTAAACATTTTTAATAATAAATATTAAAACATTTATTATTAAAAATGTATTTTTCTCTATTGCTATTCGATTTGCAATGCATTTTTTGATATATGATTTAATTGCTTATAATCATATCACATATTGTTTTTTGAATATTTTTTATCTCAAATTATACTTTCTTTTAACGCATATCATACATTTCAGTTTTATTTATCGCTCTCTGAAAAATCTATATTTCTTGAATCACTTTCAATATACAATTTCTCTTTTTGTATAAATTATTTTTAATTTATGTTGATATTTTCAAAGTTTACCAAATAATATATTTTTATACAGTTTGATATTTTTAAATACATATAATGTTTTTGATAAATCAGTTCATGAAAATACAATATTTTTAAATGAAGCTTTTCAAAATGTCTTTTTAAGTATTTTCACCCTCACATGTAAATGTATGGATGGGTGGAATTCAGTCACTTTGCCTTTGCTCAAGAATGGAGGGATCGCGTAATGAATGCGAAAAAGTGGCGGCGAAGTTTATGCGAGATTTAATTGTTGCCGACTGCGAATACGAGAAGCGATAGTAGAGAAGATAAGACTACACGACAACAAAGGGTTTCGGTCGCAGCAGTCGCAGCCGACTCGTAGCCGAGACACCGAAGATTAAGATGCAGTCAGAAAGTGCAGGTCAGACTGCGAACATAAATTATATTGAAAAATCGCAGTCCACGACAGCGCCAAGGAGTGCGGATCTTCTTATCTGAAAGAGTTCATATTGCACCGCTGTGAATTGTCGGGAAAATTTTATAACGAGTTTTCACGTGAAAATGTTCTTGAATTTCCGTCCGCCCACTGCGATGAAACCTGCGGATGTGAGTTTTCAATATTAATTAATAGTCGCGCTCGTACATTGTTAGAAAATTTATGCGAATATTATGCAATTTTTATATAATAAAATTGCACCACTAAACATCATATTACATGATATAAAATAATACAATAATAGTAAAAAATATTAAATATTATATAGCATATTGAGCATTCAATATAATTTAAGAAAACTGTATCTTAATACTAAAAATTACCATTTTGAGAAGATTATTGCAATATTTTCAATTATATTCTAAAACTTTGATATTTTAAAATGTAATATAATTGACGAAAAATCACAATAGTACTGATTTTTATAGTCAATATTTTTACTATACACGGAAACTCGGTCTTTGCATAGTTAACTTCTATAGAATTAAAGCGCAATATAGTACGAATTAAACTATGCTTTATACGAGGTTAAACTTTGAAAACGTGGCATTTTTGCCGTTTCTTCAAACGCAAAGGCACTGTACTTTAGTATTTATAGTCTGGTGCATTCCGAAACGAGTTATCCAAACTCAAAAATGAAATTGTGGACGAGCCCGTATAATATGCATCGCGCACTGCAAGTTACAATTCAGTTTCGAAATCCACACTCTATTTTGCAACCGTATAATTCATCAAGTTATAATTAAAATTGTTTCCGATATTGTCTCCCGAGTTTGAATTAGTCCTGTCCGTTGTCTTATCTTGATTTCGTGACAAAATATCTACTGTTATCATGTATTTGAATCATTTGAAATATAATTACAAAATGATATACTATTTAGTAACTCATTTACGTGTAAAATTATATTTTATTAAGTATTTTGATATTTTATCAATTAAAATATATATTCTTTTAAGCCTGAAGTTCAGATTACTTATATATATATATATATATATATTAAATTTTAAATTCATATTCAAAATATTTTTAAACTATTTATTACTAAAAAAAAATATTTAAAATGTAAAAAATAATATGTAATTTAAATATATAGATAGATTATATTTGTTCAAGGTCTATTAATCTTCTATTGATATTACTGTATATTTGAATCATATATAAATGAAATAATATCACGATGGTAATGCGTTGAATTGATAACTCTCTCTTGTTAAAAACAATTCAATATCATATAATAAAAAAAGTAATCTCGTTTCCATAAAAAGGTGATAGCTCAAATATTGTTTATATATTGAATTAAACTGTTGAGCCGTTTATTTTGAAAGCAGCCTAAGTACATTTATGTTCATATCGAGCTATCGAAAAGTTTGCATTTGATTAAATTTAAAAATATGGGTAACATATAACAAGATCGAATGATGTTTTTGGACTTCCAGAAGATTTGAATTAATTATTCCAATTAATATAATAAACATTATTTAGGAAATAGTATGTTTCTGATGGCTCGTTTAGTCTTACGCCACTTTCAAAATAAACGATCTATATAAGGTATTTTTTTTGTAATACGCATTATGTCGCAAAAACGTAACACCTCAATCGCGCGAAAGAGACAAACTACACGAGGAATTTCTTAAGAATATTTGAGAATCGAGAACACTTGTAATATATATATGTGTGTGTGTGTGTGTGTAGAAAATAAATGTCTTTATAGGGCACGGAACGAGTGCATGTGTTTATAACGGGCGCGTTCGCTATCTACCGTTAGAAACGAGTATACGTTGTCCGGCTATATAGGAGAGTGCGCTGAATAAACGCTAACAAAAGATGTCATTGTTGTCCTCTCAAGAGAGGACTCTTTGTTCACAGGCGAAGCAGTAACCGCTCCTTTATCTCCGGAGAGTTTGGTAGCATTATCCGACAACACCATACCGCCCATCGCCCGCCTATCCTTGCGAAACGACACCACCTCGGAGCCTCGAACCAGAGTACCCGTCGTCGACTCCTCGACTTTCGTGTACGACGTGAAAAAAGGATCGCGGTGACGAACCGTGATTTCTAATCTCAAAATTTAATCGTCGGATTCTTTCTCTTTTGTCGTGTCGAACGATTTCGAATATTCGTATTAAGATATTTGACCCTCGACAACATTTTCTAATGACGTAAAATAATCTATTATAATCACAATTCTTCAGGCATAAAATAAACATTTTACAAATAGTTTTTTTTTTTATAAATTTTCCTAATTAAAATTTTTACTAACGTTATAATAAGTCAAAAATAAATAGATAGGTCTAACAAAATTTGTGATCGAGACAATGATCACCGACCAGTATCTCGAATTTGAAACTACCTGATTAAATAAAAAATACTATTTACAATGAAACAATAATAGAAAAATATATAATATATTATAGTATTTAGTACAATATCAGAATTATTTCTTGTTCTTTTTCTTAAATTTATAATTTTTATAGTCTATCTTAATTTAATAACTGTGTTAGTTTTCTAGTAATAATAAACTTGTAAACATGTTATGAATATAAATCAAGGAATCATTTTAATATTTAAAAAAAAACAAATAAACTTGATTAATATCTAAAAAAAGCTCCTCAAATTTTATTATTATTATCAAATCAATTTAAAAAAATGAAGAACTCTTAAAATTATCAATAATATATTAAATAAACAAAAAGTCTTCATTTCTAAGTATTATCTAAAGATTCCTAGAATATTTTTGTTTATGATTTTTAAAATAAATTTATTTTTTAATATGAAATTTAATATATATTTGCCTAAATAAATTACATAAAAATTTTTACATGCTTTATACATTTTTCAAAAAATCACCCATCATTTACATCATTTATAGCGCTTTAAAACTCAAAATTATATATTATAAAAATAATAAAATTCATTCTCCTTATTAATTACAATTATATAATATTAAATTTTAAGAACAACATGTATACATACACACACACACATATATATATTTCTGACAGTGAGAAAACGTGCCGCGTTTTATATCAGCCCTTAATCCGCGAAGCGAACGCATTGCGATAAAATCTCTTATTTATTGAGTCGCCCTCAAATATGCAGGTCTCCGTTTTCCCGTATAAAATGAAAATATTCAACGCGACGAGAGGAGGGGTCACATTGAAAACGTACCCAACAAAATTCAAAATATAAACAGTTCATCAAATTTACACATTCAAAAAAGAATAATCATCATAATAATAATAATAGGAAAAAAGTTCACTTTTCGAAAGTAATTCAAAAGTAAACGTGATTATCTCGTACGATATACATCTAACAAAACGACGATGCTTTCGAACGGTGTGTAAGGCTACGTATACATATCATATAAATATATATATATATATATATATATATATATTTTCGTATGCATTATAAGTATACACGAATAAGATTTTAGTTCAAGGAATGGAGCGTCGCGCACACACAAACGCGCACGCGGGGTTATTTGAAATATTAAAATGTGAATGCGAGAACCAAAGTTTACCTTAATAAGGTTATAAAAGTTTCCAGCACGCTAAAGGAAATGATCGAACTTTAGGGTCTCGGCTAAAAAGGATATTATTTTAATATCTCTTTCGCGGCAGAGACGCGGAGGCCCTCTTCCCTGTTGCCCATTACCATTTTATAACGAACCCTCCACCCTTAAACGTACTTATATGTGTGTCATATACATATATATATATATATATATATATATATATATATATATATATATATATATACTCATATATATTTATATAAAAGTATAGAATGAGAATCTGTTTCTTTATAATCCAGATTAATGACGAGCACATATAGCGATCGAAATGCGTATTATTAAAGCATTATCTATATATATAGGGGGGTCGATCGTAATCATTGTGATAAAAAAGAAATCGGTCGAAATTTACTTTCTTTTGATATTTAAGAATCATTATTATGGTGAGAGTCGTATAGACATATGTGTAAACTCGTATGTGCTAAAGTCAACGTAAAAGTGATATTATAACAAAAGTTTTTCACGTCTCCGCCCAATGCATAACATTAAAAGTTAAATGGAATCCTTAATTTTGTGCTCGGTATGCTAATTTTAAGTAGATATAACTTTTTTTGATGAGACTTTCATCGTGATGAAAATAATTTTATAAATATTTATGCGTGCATTCATACAATATTGGGATCATTGTCCGCATTGTGAATTATGTGATTTTATAATTAATAGTGTTTTTGTCACAAAAAAAAAATGCTTTTAAAGTACAACAATATTAATAATATTAGTAATCGAGTTAAATTTTAGATATATTTAACGATGTTCTTCAAATTTTCCATGAAAACTTAGTTCATATACTTTTATAATAAATTGTACAGTTGATTTAATTTCATTGTATATATATATATATATATATATATATATATGTGCGTGCGTGTGTGTGTGTGTGCGTACGTATATGTGGAATAAGTTCTCAAAGTTTTAGTGTAATAATTTATTTTAATGTCAATTTTGATTATAAAAACAAATTGTTTATTATATCTAATGCGATAGAAGACTACCAAACATTAATGAAAATAAAATAATAATCATAAAATATAGTGAAAAATTAATTAGAATTCTTGTTTAAAATTCTTTCTTGTTTCGCAATTGCTTATATTATTTTAGATAATTCAGAAATACGTTTATATAATGTTTATCTTGCATTATTTTTGGAATCCACTCCAATAAAAATAATTATAAATAAATTATAAAAAAAAATTAATTAAATATTTTGTTCAAGAAAACTAATAAATATTTTAATAACATTTATTTATAAAAAAAAGAAAAAAAAATTTAAGGAGATCTGTTATAAAATATAATTTAAATTTAAAACTAAATATTAAAAAAATTGCAACAAGTAAAATATCAATAAAATTTTATTCCTACTTAATAAAATTAAAGTTTTTATTTGATAAAACTTCAAGTTTTTATTGATTTTTATAATACATATATAAATAATATTATAACACGAACTAAATTTAAAATCATTAATTACAAAACAGATATTTTAAAATTCTATCAAATATATTGAATTACACGAATAAATATATGTAATAATAATAATATAATACTATAATTAAACAATTAAACTGGCACGTTACTAACGATCGTTACGAAAACGAAAGTGAAAAGTTGAGAATCTGCGTTCGATTGCATACACGTATAAATAGAATCGGCCAAAATACCGAATGTAACACATAGGTGAACCAAGAAGGGGAAAGCGTGTGTAGTTTGCCGAAACCATGACCTATTTCAACGCATCTCGCATATATATATATATATATATATATATATATATATATATATATATACACATATATGTACGGTACACATGTGTGTCATTCGAGCAATGAAAACGGGATGAGTGAATGCATACAAGACGTTCGATAACCCCGTAATGCATGTTTTCTAAAGCCTCGTTCACATTAGTTAGCGAGCGGTGAATTAAGAAGTGCTGCGGTATACGGCGGATTGAATGATCAGTGTCTCATGCTATGAAAATACTATCTGATATTTCATCAAATGTGTAATAGTGTTTATATTATTTCATTCAATAATTCGTAGTATTATAAAAATATTTATAATGAATTATTTGTATATATAGATGCGCGTTAAATGTATGAAAAGGTGACAATATTTTATTCTAATGTTATACTATTATATATAGATAATTTGTATATATTTTATATATTTAGTAATTTTTAGAATTTTAGCATGTCAGGAATGTGTCTCTCTTCAATAAGCTTATATACGGCGTGTCCTAAATGCGTTACGCGTACAAATTTATTAATAGCGCCCATTTTGCGAGAAGACGAATGTCAAAAAGCGAGAAGCGTCAAATCAATAAGACAATATCGATACGATCGGTCGAATCGTCCCGTGAAGATGACGAGCGAGGGGAGGGAGGGGGGAGTACGAGAGGGGCGAGCGCGGTCGGGTCTCGGAAAATCTACGATGGGGGATGGGGGGGGAAATGACGGGGGATCGTTTGAAAATTTTCAAAAAGACGAGGGATGAAATCGCGAGCGAGAAAATCGAAAAGAGATAGAACGACACGTATACATGGTGCGCCGAAAAAGAGCGGCGCCTTCTTCTTATTCTTACCGCCTGGACTTCTGAGGAAACGTTTTTGTAGGGGTGGAGGGTGGGGCACGAAACGTAGGCATAAACGAGCGCGTGGGGGTGGGGGGTCCGCGAGAACACGGGGGGGCGGCCCCCTCTCTCGGGGGTGGGGTCACGACGGCTTCAGACAGCGGTCGGCCATCTTGGAATTTTCAATGCTATTAAATTTCTGCCGCGCACTCGATGTGCGAGTTTCAACCCCTCCCCTCCCACACACAACGAAATCCCCACCCTTCGCACTTTTGCCGCCCCCTGCTACCCCAACACGACGCTCTCCCCCCCCCCTCCCGTATCGAACTCACCCTGAGCCGACTCTCGGGCAAAAGTGTTGGTGCGTTTCTTCGCGCGCGCTCGAGAAAAACTCTTATTCGATTCTCTCTCTGCCCGAACGTATATACATGGCCTGCCCGAAAGTTTGCACACACACTTAATAATTATAATAAATATTAAATTGTTAAATTGAAAAACTGACTTAATTATATCACAAATATTTTTTTTTAAATTAAATCTATCAATCGATAAAAATAATGCATTACTAATAATACTAAAAATATACTAACAATGCCATAATTCCCTTATATTTAATTTATTCTTCAATTCATTACCTTTCATTATTTTTTTTTATAAATTATTTATATTTATATCGTTCAACATAAGAAAAGTTATATAAATTAGTACATTTAGAAAAAATATGAAATAATAATTAAAAATAAAATCTATATAAATATACTGTAAATATTAAAAAAACTCAACTGTATATAAATCGATATACATTTATTAATTATGATATATTTTTTAAAAAATTAAACATTAAAATAATTAACACTGTATATAAATTTTATTTTTATTTTCAGATTTGCGCAACGTGTAGTAGACGCTGAATATATATATAACACAACAATTTATTAAAATGTGTGTATATTTCTTCGCGGAAGCGACGACCCTGTATCTGAAGACATTACTGAAGAGAAATTAGAATAATAAGAAGAAGGATGGAAAATGTTCTGCATTTGTTCTTCTTTTGCAGGGGTTGAAAGCGAAGAATGGAAACCAGGGGGGGGTGGTGGGTACTCGTTAGAAATTCAGCACGACGACACGGATATTATATTTTCACACAAATGGATTCATTTTTTATATATTTTTATTGCCTCCCATAATTTATAATGCGTATTATTTTCCATCTAATGGATTTTTTTAACATATTTTCATAATAAAATAAACATTTATAAAATTATCATTGACTTTTTTTATACCTAAAAATGAAAAAGTTATGCTTAATAATATAATTTTCAAAAATTATAACTTTACGGAAATTCGTAAAAACAATATTTAGAATTTTTTTTCCAAATTATTATTTTTCTATCAACTTTTATTTATCATGTTTGCTTTTTTACAATTTGACTAACTACAAGTAATATAAAAATTCTTAATAATATTTACCACATTCAAATTAATAACATGAAGTAGTCCCATTGGAAAAAAAAATAAATCAATATAAATATTGTCAATTTTTATTTAAATTCTAATAAGAAAAATGAAAAAATTTAAAATAAATAAGTAATTTTGTTGAGAATGTATTTTTTTTTCTTATTAATTTTTCGATATATGTAAATTACAATATCGCCATCGACAGTTTAAAAAGTATGAAGCAACCCCTTAATTATATTTTTAAAATACTCGTATCTACCTATGCATACATAAACACTGGGATCGATAAAGTTTCTTGGAAAAATCAGTTCGTTGACGTCGCGTTGAGGGGAGTTTACCCACCTTTTTAGGGGATTCTTTGCCGTATACATAGGTAGGTTCGCAAGAGAGTTTAAAGAGAGCAAGGGGTGCTTGTCGAAGAGATGGAAAGAGAAAAATGGCAGCGAAATGGAAAGGGCATCTAGGGGCAGGAGCCGAGAAAAACGAAGGACAGGGTTGAGGGTTGCGCGCGCGAGGGGTTTGCAGAGCGTCGTAAGAAAGACACAACTTTTCTCTTCGAAGAAAATTACTCTGAAGACAAACGACGAGCCAAAATAATCGCAATTCACTGGCTTCGAACGGTTCATATTGGTATGTAGGCGTTGGCCGAGGGTACACTTGATATTTTTGTACGTACTCAACGGGTAAAAGTCGATTAATGTGGCCGTATGTGGTCCACATACGAATAATTATAGTGAAGTGAAGTAGCTGCAAACTTCACGTATTAAAGATCTAGCGCGAACTGTCTAGACGCTTTTCAACTTTGACGTATGAAAAATAGAAATATATCATTAAACATTCATCGGAATCACATCGGCCCATTTCAGCCTCGAAATTAACGAGATAACTCTTCCATACATACATATATATATTATATATACGACCAACTTCGATACCAAAGCCCCAAACTTTACATATCCCTATCCGTAACTTGCTGCACTCTCATCGGATTCAATAATTAGAACTCCCAATTGTACCGGACGTGCATTTCACTTGTATTTTCCTCGAGAAGAATGACAGATCTATTTTTGACCTGCAATTTTCTTATCATTTTTAATATCATAGTTTAAATTAATAATAAAAAATATTTTTCTATGATAGTTTTATTGTTTTTTTTTATATTGCATTGAAACAAGTAATTTATCTATATTTTTTTTTTAAATTTAAAAATTTGTACTATATTTCATGTGTAACATTTATCGTTAAATATATCGAATTTATTTTTAGAACGATAATATATTATATAGTCACAGTTTGCGACTATGTCAACGGACATTTCGACATACGGCAAAGATATAGCTATATATTATAATAAAAACATTCGTTTTTGGCAAATGATAAAACTGTTGTTTACGAATGTGGGTTGTTTTCTTTACCCATATTCGAATAGAATAAACATTAGATCCGGCATGTGGAAAGACTTCAAAGAAAACGTGGGTGGCACCAGATGCTTTCGGAAAACGGAGCCGACCGGCTGCGAGGGGGAGGAGCGGAGAGCGGGACGAAGGGGGGGGAGGGATGCAAGAAGAACAAGAGGGATGGACCAAATTAATGATCGAATTTAATCGACCGTCTTAGCGCTGTAATTAAAATTAATCGGCCACCATGATCGTGGGACGAGCGGAGAGCTTCAAGAGAAATGGGAAGACATTTACTCTCTTTGCATGGTAATTTCTTGCGTTTGAAGGGTGAGGGATAAAACCGCGCAATCTTTACGATTGTCGTACATGCGACGCTTTACGAGCGGAAAAAAAAATAAATAAATCGACGCCTTTCGAATAGTGCACAACTTTAATTAGTTTTTTCTTTTTAGTGTCGTAATAAATAAATAGAAGAATATAAAATTTTACAAGAAAATTATAATACAATATATTACTATAAAAAAGAGTTTAAGATATAAGTATTATAAGAGTTCCAGCATTGCTCATTTATAATATATTCAAACTTTTTCATCTACGTTCAAAAATAATATTACATTCATATAAACATGTTCATTTCTCGTTTAAAAAATATTAAAAAAAATGATCCAATGATTATTTTTTCATATAAAAAAGATCAACATTATTTAATTTAAAATGTTAATCATAAAATATACAACAAAAGTATGAAAAAATTAAATAGGCTTATTAGATGTACTTATTTCCATTTAAATTCTTAACTGTATCGAATCAGATTTTATATCCTATATGAAAGTTCTTATAAGTTATTTTTTTCCAATTTATTTTACAATGCAATATATATATATATATATATATATATATATATATATATATATATATATATATATATATATATATAAATATATATATATATATATATATATATATATAAATATATATATATATATATATATATATATATATATATATATATATATATATATATATATATAATTTCGTACATTGTATTAATCCAGATCCAAAACCAAATGGTAAAACGGAAATCTGTTTTATCAATATAGTGTATATTTCCATCAACAGATGTCTATAATGATATTTAAATTTATGTTTTATATACATCTATAATGAAATCAAAATATTATATATATATATATATATATATATATATATATATATATATATATATATATATATATATATATATAAATATATTATATTTCTTAACAATTTTTTTAATGATTTTAATCATATGATTTTTATATTTATATTTTAAATTATGGAATTATATAAAAAAAAAGTAGTTAGCTTTTCATAACCATTTGTTAAATGTATAATAAATGTTTAATAATTTCAACAATAAAAAAAATATATAATTACAACAATATTCAACTCGCTTTATAAAATTAAAATAATAAATTTATAAAATCGATTTAAAATTAAAGATTTTTATTGAAAGTGACAATAAAAACGTATTTATTTAATTTCAACATAATTTTAGTGATATTCAAAACTTTGACTGTCGGGATTTTAAAGTAAACCCGTAGGATACAACTTAGTCCATATATATATATATATATATATATATATATATATATATATATATATATATATATATATATATATATATATATATATATATATAGACACTAATGTACTATCGAACAACACCGCACAACTTCAAAGTAGATTGAGAAACACTGTAACAGATCGCTAAATAATTCGAGTACATTAAATTCATTACAAAAAATTATAAAAATTACAACCAATTTTCGATATTTTTTTCAATAAAATACATAAAAATTATACTACTCATAAATCAATATTATATCATTCATATATAATACAAATATTATTTTCATAATAGTAAATTATATATTTTTTTTTTAAACGCGTACACACATACATTTGTGATTATATGTATATATATATATATATATAATATATATATATATATATATATATATATATATATATATATATAATTTAGAAAACGTCGATATGCGGATTAATGAACTTAGCCATATATTAGATTAACTTTATCAAGCGGTGCGTGTGCAATTTCGTAGACTTAATCGAATCTGCAACTCATTAAACGTTCAGAAGCCATACACAACACCAAGTGAACCGACCTAGGGGCGATGAAGTGAGGGGGGATCATTGACTTCGGACACAGACCTCTAAATTATTTATTTACCCGCCTTGATACTACATCACACCTGCATGACGCGGGGATACCGCGTGCCCGTTGTCCTTTGATTATGTCATTATTGTAATTTCAATGATTTAAATTTTAACATTTCACACATATATATATATATATATATATATATATATATATATATATATATATAATACAATAATGATAATTCATAATGTTTATATTAAAATCATTTTTTAGATTATTTAATAATGTTTTTCATACGAATTCTGTATTAGCTTTATATGAGCTGAAGTCTCTCTGATTTAATTTTTAAAGAATTTTATAAATCGATGAATTTCTAAATACATATTATAATTAAAATATTTTGTAAAATAATATGTGACAGCAATGAAGGTTAAAACTCGCGTATTCTGAACAACTCGTGTAGGCGAGTGAATTTACCGAATCGAACATTCTCGAACACATTATAATTATATTATATAACTAACCATTATTGTTATTAAATTTAAATCTTGAAACTAAAACATTAAAAAAAAATAAATATATATTTAATACAATAATTATTTTTCATTACTTAAAATATATTTTTAATATTAAAAATTTTATATTAAAATTAAAAAAAAAATGTATGTTATTATATCTAAATAGTTTTCATTTTACTCAAGAAATCTATATGATTTTTTTTTAATTTTTTCAATGAAAGAAACAAAAAAAATGTTATATTATAATAGTTTGACCCGAACTAGAACCTTAAAAAAAACACATTCTAAATGAACTGCAAATATGCAGCATTCGTGTTGAAATCTAAATATCCTTTACCGTATGACATGGACATTTGGGATTTTCTAGTATTCACCAGAGTGTATATTGTCTCATAGTTAGCAGTTAGAAATTATACGTTCTCTCTAAGGCGAGAAAACGATCAACAGGCAGGGTTGTCATTTAAAACAATAAAATTCTATATAAAACTTTCAAAATATTCATACAAATCGTTTATTTTTAATATAATAAATTATTTTATTTTATTTTTAATTAATTCATATAAAATTTTATTCATTATGCAGTATATATTTATTTAAAATTCTAAAATATTTTATATGAAATATAATATTAATTCATATAAAAAAAATATTAACGGCAAAATTTGCAAATAGTTATGTGCGGCGCGTGTATATTCGATATTGCCTGAAAAATTCGTAATACGGAATTTGCATATCGGGGTTCAACGCCATCATTGGGGTGGTCGTTAAATTCGATGCATTTTTGCAATGAAACATCGATCGATATTCGCCATGCACACATAAATGCATTCTACATACTGACACTCCATCATCATGAGCGTGGTTTGAGTGTCGGTGGTACATTCACTGGCGGAGGGGTGAGGCGGAGGCTTTAGGGTTGCAATTTTCATCGAGTCCCGACCGAATTTTGATGATTTTAACCGGAAAATTTTTACCCTATCTACCCCTAACGCACGCATATTCACCGCCGACAATTCGATGGAACCTCCTCTTGAAAATATTGATTTGGACGGATCCAAAAAAAAAATTTTTTTTTAATATATATATATATATATATATATATATATATATATATATATATGTACTTTATCGTACTCTGTTAAAGACGCGTCATTCGATGATTTTTTTTGATGGCTGGAAAACTCGGAAAAATTAATTAATTTATGACCCTTCGACGTATTTCCCTTTGATGCAATATATAATCGTAAATTGAAATTGGAACCAATGCACAATGGATATTATTATTTGCATCGTTTCATTTTTGAAATCATTCGCAATATTTCTTTTTATATACTACTGTGATCAAAAAATAAGGTGAAATTGTCATTAAAACTCCCGAGCATTAGAAATGCAAATAAATTGTATTTTTTTCCTAGAACTATCTATAACATTTTCCAAGTAGTCTGCTTGTCAAAAGATGTAATAATCTCCGAATTACACGTGTTTTTACAACTGTTGGTTCCTTAATCACGATAATGCACCGTATCACACTGCATTGGTTATTCGCGACTTTTTGCCAAAAACTCGACTCGTATCGTTTCGCAACCACCGTATTTGCCGAATTTGGTTCCGTGCGACTTCTGGCTATTCAGCAAACTCAAAAAGCCAATGCAGGGACGCCGTTTTGACACGATTGATGAGATAAAAACCGAATCGAAGAAGATCTTGAAGGCTATACTGGAAAAAGCGTTGTTAAAAGTTCGTTTTATCGGACGTAAATTACTTTGAAGGGGATGAAATTGATTTGGAAGACTAAATAGACAATTTACATTTTATAAACAAATTCACCTTACTTTTGGATCACAGTGTTATAATATATATATATATATATATATATATATATATATATATATATATATTAATAAATATTACGTTTTATTAAATAACTTTAAATTAAATTATATTAAATGTCAATATTCATTATTTTGTAAAGCTGTTGTTTTAATATAACGAAAAAATATCGATGTTAATTAATTATGTGCGTACTTATTGTATCGTTTTTAATGTGACCACGTTTCGAAAGTGACTTTATGCGTACATTACACGGTTAATATTTATAAATATATAACGACACGTCGACGGGAAGTGCACATGGATGTTGTGGCGAGTGACGTTGAGGGGTAGCTTTTCACATATAGGGATGAGAAGTGTGATCTGTTTAATTCATCTCGAATCGCATTATTGACTGCAATTATTATGATAATAAAATTTATGCAATAAATTCGATGCAATGTTTAGTATAAATTAATATTCGTTGTGAAAACGACCACGCCCTGTTTCACACTATCAAATGGAAAATTTTAACAACAATAGAAATAAACGAGTATGCGTTGTATGTGTGTGTGTGTGTGTATGTATGTATATATTTACCATATTTCATACTTGTGATGTTGTATAGTATAATGTTTGCAATATATATATAAGCATTTATTATAATATTAATATAATAAATAATTTATAAGATTTAAATATTTAATAATTTATAAAAAAATGTACACAATATAAAAATAAATAAATAAATATTACATATTCTTATATTAATTATTTTTAAATAGTAAAATTTTTGATTTTTGAACTCGTAATTTTATGCATCACTATGCGGATAATTACGAGTATTTTAGTAGAAATATTAATAAAATATATATTTACTTTATTCATTATTTTTCATAATTAGCAATTTTATTATAAAAATAATTATTGTTAATAATTTCAAGAATATTTATACAATAATAAATATGCTCTTCTAATATTTAAAATAAATATATTTTTATATACCCATTTAAACTTTTTAAATCGTTCAACAATCAATATTATTTGTGTGAAAATAGAATATTTATCATAAAATATAAACATATTTTATTATGTATTTTTAATTTGGTAAGAAAATTTTCTCTGAATTAACCTGCCTTTTTTAGAAAATACAATTACTTAATACTTAATGACAATTCCATGACACCTATTATAACTATTTTTCTACAAAAAATCACTATAATGAGAGTAGAAATATTTTAATCTAATACTAGATGAAATTTAGTCTATGAATAGGTATGCATTTGATTGACAATATATAGAACATTTCAAATTGTTTACAATCTGTTAATTAAAAAAAATATTTAGTAAATAAAATAAAACATTTCTCATCATTAATATATTTGTATTATATATAGTTTCCATATTGTTATATAAAAAATATCCATTTTCAATACGCTATCGATGAAAAAATATTGACGTTTTGCCGTTTAATAAATTATCACGAGTTCCGTTCGCCGTATAAAGTGATCAAAATTTCATGTCGAATCGTCATCGTCGAAAATCGGCGTTAAAATCGTTTTAAATATACAAAAACGAGAGATTGAACGACAGCATTACGTCAACATTGTTTTCATGTTAAGTCGCCAATTATCAAACGAGCAAAAATATCAACATACAATATAAATTTAAAATTTTAACGAGTTGATTTAATTAATAAATATTATATAAATTTTGTTACTATTATATTTAAATGCAAATTTCACACTAGAAAAAAAATGATTTGTCATTAATTAATTTTAAATAAATAAATTATGAAATTATTGAACAATCTTATGGACCAAATTAAAGACACATACGTGCATATATATCAAAGATAACTTCTATGAAATCAAAAAAAAAATTCATACGGTTCAAGTTGACGATTTTCGGGTCAATTTAGCCAAAGGCACAAGGTCGTAAATTGAATTTTAACACTTTTACGTGAAATTCGCTAGGTGTAATGATTCTCTGGAGTCAATTTTTGATCCCTGAGGTCATTATCGATGGACCGACGATGCGCGTTAATCATGTGCAACCATTGATCCAAGATAATTCATCATAGCATGGTCATCGACGATTCAATGTTACCTTTGAACGCCTTCAATCACCGATACTCCAACTTTCAAGTGCATATTTACAGGTAATGATAGAAAAACGTATGCAATATCCGCGTTGATGAACGATGCACAATCAATATTTCCTATATTAAACTACGGTTAGATCTTTGTGAAAAAGGTCATCCTATCCTAAATAAAAGATAAATTGATAATAATTTATACATATAAATTTGATACTAATTAAAATATTGTTAATAGAAATAATATAAAAATTATAAATTCTATAATAAAAAATTCATACTAAAGTTTATACTTTTCTAATTACATAGATTTAAAAAAAATATTCTATAATTTACTTAAATAAATTCGTTTTATATATAAAATAAAACGAGTTTACGACTTTTAATAAAATTTATAGATTATTTATAAATTTAGTACTTAAAAATATCAAGTAATTAAATAGAAAATAGTGCAAAAGTGGAACTGAACATCATGTTAGTTGATGATATATATATATATATATATATATATATATATATATATATATATATTTTTTCAATCGATCGTATATATAAAATATAACCAATAATTTCAAGCTAATTACTGTATTATTATTAATGGCTTGTTATATCAATAATAAGCTATTGGTGTTTCAATTAAATATTTAACTTTAAAAATATCGCTCTTTTCTAATCGATAAAAATATCAATAAATATAATATATTATATTTCATTCTAAATTAAAAAAAATATATAATTTTGACTTATTTTAGCACCAAATATTTGGCTTTTAAATCGTAAAATATTTTTTTTTTAAATAAAGAGGTAAATATGAACTGTTTTTAAAAATATGAATATTTATGATGTTACTTCATAGAAATGTATTTTTATATGCGCTGGCTTTAATGGTTTTTTGGATTGCATATATGTTCTATATTTACAAAGATACATATATTTTTATATTCATATGAATATATATGTTACTATAAAAATTTAATTACATTTTTTACATAATCTAATTATTTAAATCCATTATAAGAATATTATATATTATTATAAATTAAACATCTATCGATTTGTTAATGCTTATTAATATTAAATATCTGTTTTCTATTCTGATAATATAATATGAATTTAATAAATTGTTTATAAATATATAATATTGTTTTTTTAATTGTATAACAAAACAATAAATAAAATTTTGAAAAATAACAATAACATGTATATATAAAACGCCGATGATGATTATCATGACGATGTTGAGGGGTAGTAAAATTTTTCAAAAAGGGGAGTTCGTCCAAAAAAAAAATAGAATAAAAAAAGCCTATTTTTTCGTCATCGAATGCATTCGCTGCTCGTGTTTTGGGGAGGGGGGGTGGTTCAGGCTTGCAACGTGAGCTGCACATCCCCTGTACTTGCATTTGCACCAAATTGCTATTGCAGACGTATACCACCCCTCAACCCTCCCCCTTCACCACCTTGTTGTCATGGTAACAACCACCGTCATCACCACCACCCCTTATTTTGCAAACCACCGTCATCGGGTTGCTGCTGCTGTTGCACACCCCTGGATGCCCGGAAAAGCGAATTTTTCACAACTCGTACTCGCAATCATCGATTCCGAGCTCAATTTATTAGTCATTTCCATATTTTTCTATATATATATATATATATATATATATATATATATATATATATCATTATATTTCTGCAGTAAATGATTAATAATTAAATATTTTACATTGCAAGTTATAATCAATAAATTATAAAATTATTAGAAAACAGATAAATAAGGTGAAACTTTAATACAAAAAAAAAATATTTATGAAATAAAAACATTTATAAAAATTTTAGAGTACTAAATCAATGTTGATATTATATATATATATATATATATATATATATATATATATATATTTGAAATAATCATTATGCGATTTTGAATAAAGATTAGAAAATAAATATTTTCTAATATGGGGTACAACAAATTATTTATTGATCATATTTCAATCAAAAAATCTGACAACTATACATATTTTATTTCAATAATAGGAATCATAATTTTAAATAAACACACACGCATACACATAAATATAATTTAATACTGGTTAATGTGTTCCTTGATCCAGGATACAACTGACGGAACTTTTGCATAAACACCTGGAGAATTGAAACGTGCACAGCCTGCACCGAAAGAAACGACACCGGCCAATCGATTATTTATCACCATAGGACCACCAGAATCACCCTGTATACGACATATAATATTAATTAATATCATAATGTTCATTTTTAATAATATTTAAAATTATATACGTACTTGACAAGAATCTACACCGCCTTGTAAATAACCGGCGCAAATCATTCTATCGGTAATCAAACGAGAATATAAAGATCCATATTTACTGAGACAATCATTTGTCGATATTAACGGCACTTTAGCGCTCATTAAATATTTTGACATTTTTATCTCCTTTAATTATATTTATATTAAAATAAAATATTTTTTTTTATACATTCTTATAGAAAATATTAAAAAGAAAAATAGTTCACCTTTTCGTTCAAAACGCCCCAACCTAATATTGTTGCCATATTTCCGGGTTTCAAATCATTTTCGTCGGCCAACGGAATCGATCGTACATTATTATCGAATTTTAATTTTTTTTTTAATTTCAATAATTGAAAATCGTAATCGAACTCCGTTTCTAAATTATATAACGGATGAATTATATGTTTTTCTATTTCGAATACTTGTCCTCTGCCTTTTATCCCCGATCCTACATATACTATATCACCGAAATCTCTGGAATTTATAATATAAAATAATCAGAATCATTACAATATTTGTATATCAAAAATAAAAATATTTACTTGCAATGAGCAGCAGTCAAAAGCCAATATTCGTTTAATATGCTAGCTCCACAATATTTATGATAAAGTGCTATAAATGGAAACTTTTTTATACTGGCTACACTTCCACCGACAATTCTTTGTCTAGGATTTACATAAACGTGATCATTATCGTCATCTGTTTCATCTTCATAATATTTGGATTCATCGCCTTGATTATTATATGAAATATGATCATCATTACTATCAAATTTAGATTTTAAATTAGCGGAATCGCCATAATAGTAATACTCATTATCGTTATTGTAAGAAAATGATATTTTTTCTATTTCCGTATTATTTTTTATATCTATTAATTTTGATATATTAACATTATCAAAGTTCATTAATTGTTCAAGCTTTCCATTTTTAATCACGGCAATTTTATTTATATTGAACATTATCCAGGAATCGTTCATCAGTAATCCAGTATCAAAAGGGAAAACATCTGAAAAATATATTATAATTAAATAAACATTCACTAGATATATTTCTATAAATTATATATGACTTACGATGAATATGAAAAAATATCAGCAAGAATAAACCTTTCATCGCAAACATATCGATGAAAATATTCGATCCACTATAGAAATAAATGTATAATATTTCTTATCGTTTTTATTGCTATATTTCATTTATATTATTTTTTTAAATATACAAATGCATATATTTTTTATTATTTTATTTTGAATAGAATTTTATCGTTAATATAAACCGTTATCGATGATTTTATAAACTAAAAAAATAAATATTTTTATTGTTTGTTAATGAGAAATAATATAAATTAAAAAATAAATCGATTTATTATAGTTTACTATCGATTAAATCTAAAATTTCAACTGTATATATATATATATATACTCTTTAATTTTTTTTGTCAGTATAACTATGTTCAAAAAGGAAATAATTATTTTCTTAAAAAGTTAAAAAATATAATAATAAGGAACAAACTATTAATGAAAATTTACAAGTATATTTTATAACAAATTATAAACATGAATATTTTTTTTTATAATTTCTATTAATTTTATTTTATTATATTTTTCAATATTTTATATTTTAGATCAATTATAAAATATTTTTAAATTAAGAATGTTTTGTTAATTTTTACTTTCTACTTATTTCTGAATAAAAATCGAACGTTATTCAAGTTTGATCATAAAATAAATATTGAAAAATGTAATAAATTTAGATTTTTAAGGTAATTAATGTTTATAATATATCGAAATTAATTCAATCAATAGACAGATAATATAGTAACTATTCATATTCAGAATTGTATAGTAAGATATATCACATTTCCCATATCTCTGAAATCTATACATGTTGATTATACATATAACGGTATATAATATTGAAAAACATAAAACTATACGGAATTTGCACAATATCCATTTTTTGTCATATACTTCATATAAAGGCATCAGTTTACACACACACGTAAAAGTGCTTGTGCAATTTTGAAAATCCCATTGAAATTCCAATTTGGCGCGAGCGAATTTTGTCAAAAACATCGACGTACATTCTGATTTTATACACGGTGTGCGTGTGCACGCGCGCACATTTATTTATGCGTTCATATATCTCGTTGCCGAGTTCTCAAAAGGCTTATGCGCCATATCGTCCAGTTTTATGTGTCCCGCATATACCATATATATATATATATATATATATATAACCAGGTGTTTGTACGCGAAATTGCATCGAAAAAAGCCTTTTTCGCTGCCCCCGGGACGAAACGAATATATATATATATATATATATATATATATATTTGCCCTGTAAAAAAAAACCAGTCGTATATTTTATATGTGCACTCTTATATATATATATATATATATATATATATATATATATATATATATATAAGTATGTTTCGTTATGCGTACCAATTACATACATACATATACGTATTTTTTCACAATAACGAATCGCAAAAATATACGCACGAAAAAAAATCTACCCTTCAACGCATCAAATGTCCGATGCATTCGAATCTCCCCTATTTCAGTATTTTTTTTTAATCCCACCTCAATATAAGCATCGAACTGGATTATTTCACAAAGCAATAAATTTATCACTTTTTTTCTGATATTTTTTACGATTTAAAATTCGGAAAATGCATTTCTAATAAAGATTTATCTTTATAAATTTTTAAAATATTTCAACGTTACTACTAGTCACTTTCATTATAGACGATAATTTAAATTTTATGCTCTCTAAAATTTATCAAATATATATATATATATATAATAAAAAATATTGATCACATCTCTAATTTATACTATAAATTCGATTTAGTGTAGTATATTTTATTATATATAAAAAAAATGTTTAATGTTATTAAATTATTTTAGGATTTGTTAACAAAAATTCATTTTTTACTTTAATAATAATTTTGATATTAAAATATATACTTAAGTCAAAATTGTAATGTTGAACTATTTTATATCATGAAAATTTTTTTTTTTTTATATATCTATTGTATATTTTCTAAAGAAAACATTATGATATTAATCGTTTTTTGAATTTAATGAAATTAATCGTGCAAAAATATCATGAAATTATGCGAAAATTATATATATATATACGTGTGTGTGTATTTTTTGTGTAATAATTTTTATAAATATTTTTATTAATATGCGTATACTACGCATTTTGGCTACGGCGTAGACGGCTTGATTTTGGTATTGCCCGTCGATGCCGGTTTATTTTTCTGCGCAGGCCCAGTGCTGATGATCATTTTCCCTCTCTTCCGTGGTCCCGTTCCACGTTGAGACCTCCTAAACCCACCTCATACCCCACGTGCAATCATCGAATGCACACACGTGCGTTGCAACTGTATGCAACACTTTGCATCGCATCCAATTGCAACGTGGTCCACGGGCGCAATAATCGACTCGAATCGTGTAGCATTCCGATTCATATCCATTTTTAAAATCGTTAAAATTATATATTTAAATCAAATTTTTCAAATATACATAATTACGTTTACAATTATCGATGAAGTATTTTTTTTTTCAATACAAATATAATTATTTCTTTTTCAATATCAAATATTTAAATATTTGAATTAATTTTTAATTAAAAAATGGATTTTTTTTTAATAAATATATATAACATTTATTTTTATTTTATTCAATTTCAATGCAAAACAAATTAAATAAATACTTAATGATTATATTAAACAAAAAATATTACACTTGATTATTTTATTATCTTACTTTAAAATATTCATTAAATTATTATATATATTTCAAATTGATGGTAAATTATTATATTTTTTCATAATTTTAAAAGAAATTGCATAAAATGTTGAAAAAGTGTATATTTGGGTTTCGCGCCAAGATTTACGCGCGTTGATATCTTTTTAGTACTTTAAGTTTTGGAAAGGGTTTCATTAAAAAATTTCAAATATTTTAAAAAAATATTTGCGTTTTTTACAAATTTACCACGTAGAAATTAATTTTTATTCAAAATTAAATATACTTTATTAATATATTACATATAATTTATTTAAATATGGTAAATATAGATATTTTTCTTTCCATATATCATATATATTCTAATATATGAATTTTATATCTAAGTTAAATATACGATTGTTATTAATAATATAAAATATTATTTTATCATATCAAAGTCATTATATTAAACAAATTAGAGATATTTTCTAGATATTTTTAAAATTCATTTTTTGAAATTATAAAAATTAAACTATTATATGATGAAAACGGAGTCATGAAATTGCACAACCAACACTACTATGCTGAAAATCAGCAAAGCCGAGTGGGTGTACGCGGTGCATTTCAGAGTGAGGGGAAACAGGGTGAAATGACACCGGGTTGGCCGGTCAGGGTGAAATAGCCCTCAGTGTGCAATGCGAGCGCCTCTGCAAGAGTGTGTCATCATCAACATCGGACATCCTCCACTCTTGCCAATTAATACAAAAAAAAGAACATATTTTTTATATAAACATTCAGAAAAATAATCTTTTGGAAAAATTAATAATAACGAATTTCGCAAATTTCAATAATTCGTCGCGTTAAAAATACGAAATAAAAAAAATAATAACAAATAAATAAAACATGAACGAGACGATTTATTTCGAAAATAAAATAAAGTGATCAAGTTCAAGTTCTACACTTCGGACGCGTGAAAAGATGTAAAATGTGATATCGCAAGATTTACGCATTGACATTCCAGTGTACGAAGAGAAAAAAAAAAGATTTGTTCTTTGTGAATATCGTCGTTACAAACATTTTCACCGAAAAACGATCATTTTATTCATATTTTCCACCGGGAAAATCTAAAGCAAAAAGTGGAGGATAGGAAGCAGTAATCAGAGGCACTCGCATAGGATAGAAAGCGTTGGCAACATCAGGCACAAGAAGATTCCATCCAGAAGAAAATCAGCATCTGAACATCAGAAGAGCACACCAAATTAATAATATATACGTTTTTATTTTATTTATATTTAACAATTTCGGCAATAACCCTAACAATATATATATATAAACCCCGATAATTTTAATTCCTCATCAAAATTATTTTTTTCTATAACAATATATTTAATTTTGCATCAATCGATCAGCGTTGTGAGTAGACGATAGTTAATTTTTTTAATCTGTGGACTTTACGGGCTAAAACAACATCATCATATCAAGAAAACAGATTAAAAAAAACCACTATACCGTTATTCATCAACTGGCAATCCGTTATAATTACAAACACACATTATAAATATTATAAATATATATATATATTATAGTGATCACATACAATAGACAATAGAAACTGTTCTGGGTTATTGACTCTAGCAAATGGAAAAATTCCATCGCGAGTCGTGTATAATCATCGATTCATGTACATAATTATCCCGCCGAATGTTAATTTATAATAATTACAATATAATACACATCAATATTTAATTTCATTCAATTTTTCGAACAATATAAACATTCACAATTTAACGATTATTTAACTTAAACCACCTTAACAAATCCGAATCGTCAAAATTTGACGATAAAGTAACAACTTTTTTCGCAATAGTAACAGGTTTTCATTTTATATCGATTATTATAAACCGTACAATAGAATCGACAATTTTAAAATATTTTTAATTTTTCGTTATAATAATAAAAAATACAAACGATATACTGTACAACAATCGAGAGAATTTTTCTTTTCGGACATAATTTTGATTTTGTGAATCTCAAGAACTGATTTTAAACTACACTCCAAAAAATAATAACAATAAAAATAAAAAGAATTATATATTATCTAGATACTTTATATATAAATAAAAAATTTATATTAAAAAAAAATCGACACAAATCGACCATCCAAATAGTGTTTAGGAACTGATTTTCGATCGAATTTGGCTTATCGGAAAAAAAATCTAACTTTTCGGAAATATTTTGTGATGATTCGTCGTTTTCGTTCAACATCATTAAGTGAAAAACGAGCGACAAAAAATTGATACAATTCTCGTGCCTTAAATCGGCCTTAAAATTTATATTTATTACTATTAAAAAAAAAATTAAAAAAAATAATAAAAAGATTCCTTGCTTTTTAATTTTTGCCAAAAACCACTTAAAAAGTATATATATGTAAAAAAAACCTATCTTGTGATTCCTACTATCGGGCTAGTTAAAAATTCATTATTGTATAGTACAAAAAATTGAAGAAAAAAAAGAAGAAGGAAAAATCGTCTTAGTTAAATTTTCAATTATTGTATAGTATATGTACGTATAAATATATATATTATATATAATAATAAAAATATAACGGGCAGACATTATTACTTCGTAAACGTAAAATTACGGAATATAAATAACAATCAAGATCAACGATTTACTGCGAAGCATCAAACCTCGCAGAAAACGGTTAAATTCTGAAAATTGCATCATCGACTGAAAAACTTCGACTGAAGAAACGGATAAATAAGAAGACTTGTCAATATACAAACACAGAGAAAATTTCGCAGAATTCAACTACAGGTGAGTCTTTAATTATTTTAATATTTTTAAAAATTTTCAGAAGTCAATACATTCAAGTCCAAAAAATTTTAGATCTAAAAATATCAAGATAAAATTTAATACAAAGACTTTTTTTTTCACTTTGATTTCTGAAAAACTCTAATGGTAGTATTAAAAATTATCATTTATTTTGTCTATATTAATTATTTAATTAATATATTTAATATTACAAATATTTTTATGAAAAAAATTATTACAACATTTTCAATTCTATAAACATGAAAAAAATATTGTTCTTAAAATATTTCTTTATAAAATTATCTCATTTATTATACTTAAAAACAAATCTAATATAATAGTTACATTAATCAATTTTAACTTATGAATTACTATAATTAAGCATAAATTAAATCTTAAATTTAAAACCTTATAAACATCGTGAAAATTCTCTTGAAAAAAAAACAGAAAAAATAGGTCTATAATTGATGAATCAACCCCACTTTAATAAATCTACACTTTGAATAAAAAAACACCCCAGTCATAAGGGTTGTATCATTGTCGATTTATTTTTTAATTTATTATGGAAAACGTGTTATAACTGTTACCCTAATTATGTATGATGTTTAAATTTTATTGTTTAGCCGAAAACTGTTCAATATATTATGCAATCTTTATAATTAATTTAATTTCAAAAATATTTTCATAAAATATAATATAAATTTTCTATTTTTAATAAATTCGCATTCTGAACGATACGTAGAATCATTTTTGATGATTATTATCAGTATTGATGCATTTTCAAGTCTGAAAAAAAATAACTGAAAAATCATGAAAGACAATATTTTTCTATCGTCATCGAGACAGGACGAGGCCATTTTGTCGATGGCGTCCTGCGCATGCGCTTTTCAGCCAAACTCGCACACCATCAGCAATCATCACAAAATGGCCGACGGAAGTGTTCAACTATTGATCGCGCGTGCACGTTGCACTTCCGGTGGGAGGGGTTTTGATAGGCTTTCGCGTTGCAAATTGCAACGGGAACGCGGGGAGGGATTTCAGTATCGTTTCACATACCAAACAAAATTTTCAACGCACGCAATCCCTCCCCCCCCACCGTGGTCTCCCCCCTGAAGTGTCGCCATATTAAATGATATTGCATCATGGCCTCTAGCTATTTTTCCGCCCGAGGCTAGAGCTACGATGACTCGATGACTTTTCAGAATCATTCATGATGTTGATCTTTCAGAAAATAATCAACGTGTATTTTTTCAGCATTAAAAATAATTAACAATTTAAAAAAATGGTTTCTAACTAATTATTTGAATCTACTTTATTTTTGTTATTTGTAATAATTAGTATAATTTTCAGTTTGGAGAAACTATGATAGCCCGGTTAATAAAATAATCAGAATACATTATATTCTTTATTTTACTTTTTTTTTGCTTTCATTTAATATGGATAACAACTAACAATATGATTAAATTATTTCAAGTTTTATAATATCACATACTTCAATATATATAAATTTTGTATAAAGTTATCAACTGATATCTGTAAATCTTCCATTAATAATATCATTTGCAATTGATGATTCAAACCAAATAATGACTTCAAATTTATATAATTAATTTTGATAAATTTCTAAGTAAGGAATAAATATTTAGAAAACTATTTTAAAATATAACATATTTTCGTATCATAAATATGATTTACATTCAACATGTTATATTTTAAACATTTAATTTCAACTTTTAATATATAAAATATTTGTGAAAAAAAAACACAATAAAAGGTCATCATTTATATTATTTTTTCTTTAAAAGTTTCAAAAACAATACGCATACATATGCTGTTAACAAAATAAATTGAAATGATGATCACAGATATTTTTAGAAACACTGAGAAAAGCGCAATTGCAGCGTTGCAATTTACAAATGGATATGCAAATCTTTTTTTCACATACATACAAATATCCATTAAACAAATTAATATTGACATTAGAAAGACGGAATAAATATAAAAATATTTTATATTTGAAAATGATTATTTACTTTATTAAATCATTAAAATTTATATATTTTTTTAAAATAAAATATTCAACCATGGATATAATATGATTAGATAATAATGTTAAACGACAAGATTATTGCACATATCAATGATTAAAATAGATCTAATTTTACGGTCGTTCAGTACATTTTTTTTTACGACCCACGCACAATTAAAAACAAACACTGTATTTTGCAAACGGACGACTTAAAATTGGACATTTTACATTGGAAATTTAACAAAAATCTTTAAAAATCAATTTATCGCAGATTGAAACCAGATTATGACTCGTAATATAAACAAAATGCGAGACTCGAACGAACCGATGATGCAATTCGAAAAAGTTACACAGATAATTCGTTTCGATCGTAAAAACGCTTGATGTCTTAAGTCGGTCTGTTGTAAACGGAGAAAAAAAAAGTAATAATGAAAAAAAAAACAATAATGATATTAACACACGAAACGCAAACGTCGTAAAGCGAGTCGTAAAATCGTCATCGATGCATTCGCGCGATTATAAGGCGCTGCAGTATGAAAAATTGCGGTTCGACAACTAAATAATATAAAAATATATTTTAAAAACACTGCAAAGATGTCGCCGAGTTGCTTATTCACGATTGAAAAATATAAATTTATTAACGTGTTTGTCCATTTTGGAATGTGTGTTACATTGTAAAATAAAATGTAATCAGTTTTATCTGACCAAGTTATCATTTTGTAATCTTATCGCATTAAGATAAACAATAGATATATGGTATAATAATTACAACTGCTGTTTTTTTTTTTTTACTTATACATATCTTAATATAAAATATATTATTATTTCAAAAAGTTGTTCAAATTTAATTTAAATATCGTAAATCGTTCAAAAAAATATTCCATTTGTAATGAATTTCAATTTAAGAAGAAAATAATATTTTTTTTCTCCATTTATTGAAAGAAATATATGTATAAAATTATATATATATACTATTAATTAAAAATCTAAATCAGCATATTATTGTGTAATAATGATTAAAAAAAAATTACTATCAATTTAAATTCAAACTTTATTGAGAAAATATAGTTTAAAATAAAAATAATGATTTCGTTGTAACATATTACGTTACTTCATATACAGTTTATAAAAAAAATAAAAATGATTGACGATTCAAAAATATTTCTAATACCAATTTATTATTTCAAATTAGCTTATTTTTATAGAATCGAATCGCAAATTAAATATTTAATTTTTAAATATCGTATTACTTTACAAATCATCGCAATTTAGATAAATCTTGCTACAAATATTAATATTCGTTTCAAAATTATTCAGATTTTTAATTATTTAAAGCTATTACAATAAGACTTGAAGAATATTTAGTAGAAAAGAATTTTATATTATTTCAAAAACAATCACTGTATTGAATCTTATAAACGAATTTTAATTGTTTTTATGAATATTTTTAAAATATAAAAATTTACTTTATTACATACATAAAAATTATTTATTGTACATTAAACATTATCTTTTATAATATTTTATTTACTATATGAAATAAATTCTGACATAAACTTTCTCAAAACGCAATCAAATATATAAAAAATATATTTTTATTCACGTTTAATTTTATAGATTTTTAACTGCTAATTTTCGCTATTGTTTACGACATATTTTATAAAATAACAATGTCTGTTCCATCTATGGTATGAGATATATTTGTTCGTAACGTTTTATTATTAATTTTAAATTAATTATATCACTAATATATAATTGTTCGACAATTATGCAAAAAGCAACTGACGATTTATTAAAACGCTCTATTTATATAATGCGGCCAATTATTCTATTTTCGAACAGATAAATTAACCATTAATATCACTTGAAGTCATTCGTTTTAACCATATTTAATAAATGTTATCTAAAAGTAAATTATATGTAATATTTCAATTGCATATTGCAATCGCTCTTTTTCTCGATTATAAGAAATCGAATCGTTACATTTTTTTTTAATATAATATATAATACATTTGATGTTTCCATTAATGCTAATTAATTTAATCATTTGAGTATTAAAAAAATATTGTTTTTTTTTGATAAAAAAAAATCAGTAGATAATTTCAATATTCACCTCTATTTATATACATTTATATTTTACAGTCATTATTTTTCTTAAAAATATATATACTTGAGCTAAAATACGCTGTTGCATCTTTCATGATAAATTATATATAATGTTATATATTTTTTTTCTAAACATAAATTTCATATCAGTTTTTAAATTAAAATTATATATTAATTATTTAGATTGATATTATGAATTATAAAAAAAAAACAATCTTAAAATTACACGCGCAACTTTAGTCAAATAAAATAATTAAATTTCACATACACACACACACACGCGCGCGCATATAGACGAGCGCACGTATAAAGAAAGAACGCATTCGAAACGTATATATATATATATATTTATATATATATATATATATATATATATATATAAAGTGATTTATGCGTGAATACGTGTGAAACATTACTGCGAATTACATATAACGAGTCATAACAATATATTTCAATATTCGCAGTCGTCGCTATAATAACAACTATGTAAATTGCAGTTATGCAAAAGTATTAATTCGTTTTACACGGAAATTTACGACGATTTGTCGCGTTGGCGATCCGACCTAATATTATATTAAATAATACCGGAAAAAAAAATTTGTAAAAATCGTTCGATTTGAAAAAAAAAATTTGATAAATCTCGACGAGACGAGCAATGGACCGACCGGTCGAAAAGTGCAATGATTATGATATATATATATATAAAAATATGCATACGCGTGTTTTGTTCATTGAACGCGGCAACAATTGACGTTGATTGCAATGATCATTTGTGCTAACCCTGGCGAAGTCTATCTACATATGGGCGCATGTTCTCGCTACACTCCTTCACTACGAACAGGGGTTTTCAACTTATTTGTAATTTTATACAATTTATTACTAAAATCATATCAAAACACCTATAACATAAATTATATATATATATATATATATATATATATATATATATATATAATCAGAAATATTTTTTTATTAATATATATTGATTTATACAATATTTATTAAATATGTATGATAAAGTATAATTATAATGACATTAATCGTTGAAATATAATTTCAATATGAATTATTTTTAATGACTGATAATAATATATATATATATATATATATATATATATATATATATATATATATATTTATTATAATACAAATGCACGATTAAATTGCACTTTTATACGTAAGCATTTGCGTCAAACTTTTAATTAATATGTAGTTTATGAATATATCAACTGACACATTAGATTTTCAATTCTCTTGATAAAAATAATTATTATTGTATTATACGTATATATTTATATCAATGTATAAGATAGATATTTATTTTGCTATGATGAATAAATAAACTATTCCATAATAATAATAATAATAATAGCAAACATCTTGAAAGTTACTTTTATAATCAAATGAATAATTATTTGAATTATATGAATTCCTCTTTGTTCCACATCAAGATCATTGAACTTTCACTATTGTTTCATGCATATAAATTAATTAAAAATTCTAATTATCTTTATACATATATATAAAAAAATCAAAGTTCACATCCTACAATCTTCAAAATATAACAACTTCCCTCTAACAATAATTGTAATAAAATATAACAAAATAAATAATAACACATCTAATATAATCTATATACTGCATTAAATATGCAGAATAAAAAATCAGTTCAGTTATATTTATATCTTATTTTTCGTTCTTGTTGATCTAAATAAACATGCGGTAGAACATTGCTTCTCAAAATTTATAGCGTGTAATTACTTTATATTTATAACGCTTTTGTTGTTTTTTACATTTTTTGACATATTTTATTATTGTTTTAAGAGCGTAATATTTTTAATCATTTTATGAATGAAATCTAACTATGATAAAAAATAATATTAGATCATATATATATAATTATAATTGATGGGTAAAAATGTCTGATAATCTAGATAAAATGATGACAATAATTATATATCATTTATTGGGCTGAAAATTAAAAAATTTCTATGAATATATAAAAACTATTGGTGAAATGCATTTAAAATTAGATATTGATATATAAAAAAATTCAACAACTGTTTTTGATCAGATATTTCTAATATTTTTTTAGTATAAGTATGACATAATTTTTAAAAATTATCTATTTTTGCCTTTAGTTTAGTAATAAGAGAAAAAAAAATACAAAATTTTAGCAATCGTTAGACGATTAAATAATTTTATACAATATCGAATTTTGCACTTATATTTTAACGATTATATTTTTTTAATATAAATTTATTGAATTATTATAATATAATTAATACATTTTAAAATAATTAATTTTGTAATTTAATTAAAATTATATTTAAACGCTAACGGCGACCGATATTTAGCAACGTGTAAAATGTCGAAATTTTCAAATCGAAAAATGCAAATTGATTTTATGTAAAAAAAAAAATTATAATATTATATATAATAAATATATGTAAGGATAACACAATTCAGAATCACTGGCAGCGCATGCAATCTGTATAGGTATATTTCTTATGCAGTTCTCTTACTCAAGTTCCTTAGTATTACTATGAAAATTGTGCATCGAACCGCGTTCTTGCGCCGCCGATGCATTTTTCGATCGCAACACTTACAAATATATAAATTAAACTCATAGTGATATAATAAATAAATGTGTGAACGATTTCGATTGTAAATCGAAAATACACGCCCCCCCCCTGTCGTAGACGATGACGTTTTGGAAAAATTTCGAGTTTTTATAATTATTGTGTTATATTTTTTTATTTGTCTTTTAATATAAAACTAGCACAGATGTCGAGAACTAATCGTTTAATAGTTTATTTATTTATTTATTTATGAGTGTGTTTTTTTTTCTTTAAATAAATATATTATAATATATAATTTCGATTCTATATGACATTTTCGTTTCGCGCATCGACAAGAAGAAACGACGCCATGAGAGACTTTTGAAACTTCGCGTCATCTCGAATAATCGCGTTTAAATGACTGTAAGTAAATTATTATCAAATAAAATATATATATAAATATTTAAAAATAAAAATTATAAATATGAAAAAATACTTCATTATATATCAATATTGTATCGCTAAAACGTTGATGTTTCAATCTTTTTTATAAACAAAAAGACATTTCTCAATAATACGGTCGTAAAAATATGAAAATAATTTATAAGAATCTTTGTTTGTATTTGCTTATTGGATATTAATTTTTATAGCGTCTATTTTTTTAACATTAAATATGACCTCAATCATACGTTATTTCTATTCAATTTTATTATTTCTTGTATATTCTAATAAATTATACAGTAGATACATATATATTGTAAAAAATATATATTTATATAAAAATACTATAATTTTATATTAAGTTTATTCATTATATAATAAATAATAAAAACTCGAGTTAATTAAAAATGCTTATTTATACTCATGTATATTATTAAAAAGAAAATAAAATTTTAAAAAAGATTGAATTATTGATCGAACAAAAAATATTTTTATATATATAATAAATAAAAATATCTATAATTAATTTTAACTAATAAAAAAATGAAGTGTTAATAATAATTGAAACTTGTTTGTATTAAATAAGTAGGTAATTTTAATTTAACTTATATGTATTATATAATTAATTTCAATCGAATTTATCAAAACAAAAATTAAATACAATAAATAATTCAAATTAATATAATTAATAGTAAACACTTTAAGCATCCAAATGGATAACTCGAACGATATGACATCATTCATTTCATAATTCATTTTCGCTTTATTAAACGCTTGCACAATTTTTACGATAACTTTCTGCACTCTTTATTATCTTTTTCAGTTCCGTGTAAATTTATAATAAAATAAATTAAATGTATCTTGGAAATTTTAAATGGCAACACTGTAACGAATTAACGAATTTCAAAAGAGCCAGATTCTAGTTCATATTATACCAGAAACGTTACTTTTAATACATATATATATATATATATATATATATATATATATATATATATATATATATATATATATATATATATATATATATATATATATATATATATATATATTATATAAAATCTTGAAACAAAGAATAACCATATTGTGTCGATTTATTTTAAAATTATTATTATGATATATTTATAATAATAATAATAATAATAATAATGGTAATGTCGAGATGCATATGCATTTAAGACCATTAGCAGCAGCACTTTCTTGCAACGTAAATTATTGATCCGGCTTTTGACGTCGCTAAAGAAATTCGCAAAAAGATTAGGTGGCTCTAAAAACTCGTTTACATCTAAGATAGTAAAACTAACTAGAAAATCTAGGCTCTATTCAACGCGAGGCGAAAAAACGACACGCAAAGCCATTTACCGCTACACAGTTAACCGTGAATCCACTAAACGAACCCATTCGGAATGTGTATATTTTAAAAAAGCTTTTTCGTTACTATTCGTAACGATATATATATATATATATATATATATATATAATTTTTTTTCAAACACGTTATAACGTATCTGTAATTGCGAGCTTTCGCCGCAAAATTTTTGCGCTTTTTCAACGCGAAACTTCCGTGAGTCATGCTCGTAATTATATCGCATTCAATAAACTTCTATACGTGATGCTTTTATAAGTCGCTCTATCAAAATAAACATAATTAGATTTATGTGAATAGTTATATGTTAGCGAAGACTGTGTTATTTTTAATAAATATCAATATAATATTGAATTCGTCTATAAATTAAAAAGTTGGAATAAAAGATACATTGTCATCGATACAAAGTCATTGATTTTTACTATTGTGATCAAAAAGTAAGGTGAAATTTTCATTTAAAACTCTCAAGCATTAGGAAGATAGGTAATTTGTATTTTTTTTTTCTAAATTAATAGGACTGTCTATAACAATTACCAAGCGTTTGTTTATCAAAAGGTTTAATCATCTCAGAGTTACACGTCTTTTTACAACTCTTGGTTCCTTCATCACGATAATGTCACATTGCATTAGTTCTTAGCGACTTTTTTGCCATAAACTCAACTCATATCGTTTTGCAACCACCATATTCATCTGATTTGGCTCCGTACGACTTTTGGCTATTCGGCGAACTGAATAGGCCAATGCGGGGACACCATGTTGACACGATTGTGGAGGTAATAACCGAATGGAAGAAAGTTTTGAAGACTATACGAGATAAAGACTATTCCCACTGTTTTGAAAACTGGATAAAGCGTTAACAAAAGTGCGTTTTTGATTTCGAAATTGATTTGGAAAAATAAATAAATAATTTACATTTTAAAATCAAATTCACCTTACTTTTTGATCACAGTGTTATATTTTATGATTCATTTTATTATATATAAAAAAAAATATTTTGCCTATACTTATTTCATAATATTTATTAGAGTACTGTTAACAATAATTTTAACGATCTTTTTATACTTTTTATGTCTTTATATATACAGTAGAAATAATCTAAGAAATATCGTTTTTATCGTGAAATCAATACTTGAGAGAACTACTTTAGCGAGCGACTTCTAAGCGACTATCACAATAAGGAATGGAATGCTATAAAAAAAAAACAACAACAACAATACTAAAAATCTATCGTTCATTTTGAAATCATTGATTGGACATCGCTAAATCGTAAACAATTTCATATACGTGCGCAAATATACGCAACCAGGCTTGCGGCATCGGCGCCATCGAACAAAAGAAATACGAGCTTAAATACGTATGTGTATATATTTATTTAAATGTGCATATGCATATTCTAGTACTACGGCAGCGAACGGGTTAAACGGGAATAGATTCTTGTACGGTCAACGCTGTATAGCTTGTAATATGTCAGTACTATCTGAGCCAGTAATCCCAGAGTGGCTTTGCCGGGTCGTGCGGAAGGAATTTGCATGGAACGAAACTTCGCAATGCGAAAATTTAATCTGAAATAGAAAAAAAAATTGTGTATGTTCATTAAACGGAAACGATTCAGGCGAGGGGGAGGAAACGGTGGGGAGGGGGTGGTATGGGGTTTATAGAACTAAAAATGCGATTTCGACGGTGTTTTCCGTGTATCGGAAACGTTGTTATTTAACGATACGTCGGATTAACGTGCCGTATATCGGCGAACTTACGATTAAAGTTACTCGTTTTTATGGATTATTTAATTCGCAGATGAACGTTTATTATTATATAAATATATATATAATACAGTATTAAAAAAATCAATTTATTTTCATTCAACCAAAAAAAAAAATAATAATTTGTATGAAATTGATATGAAAAAAATAATATATTTTAATTTTTAGAATATTTAACAATTTTAAAACACTCATAATTTTCTTAATATAAAATGAAACTTTAATTTTATTTTAATTGAACAGAAAAAAATACAGATAGGTTAAATAATAATATATTGAACATAAATTTATTAAACATTCTATCAAATTTAATTAAACTATTGCAATTTAATAAAGCTGAAAGTGCATTAAAAACAAACAAAATATATAAAAATTACTTCAATAAAAAAAAACTGTAAATTAGTAGGCTTCTTGTTTCTACAAAATTTCGATTAATCGAATAAAGAAATCCTGACTGAAAATATCAATAAAACTATTCTAAATATTATATTTAGAAAAACGCAATAACGTTGTGGCCCAGTTTTTTGAAGTGCGCACAGAATATTTTATGATGTATAAAATTTTCTTACAAAATTATTAGAACGCTGCCAAAAATCGCGTGATCTTCAAAAACGGCGGCCTCAAAATCGTATATTTTCAAAATAATTGCTCTAAATAAAATTTTCGCATGAATCATATTTCAATATTTCAAATAAAGCAATTGTTCAATAAGAACGGCGAAGTGGACGAAAATTGACTCACATAAAATGCGCCAAATATTTATAGCAAAATCAAAATATATTTTAAATAACATCAAATTTAAAATTGTATATGCTTTTGAATTTAATTTTCTATATATATTTGACATTTTTGTATTATTTTTATATATGTATAAAAATATGAATGAAAATTTTATTCAATATAAAAATATTTTTATATCACAGTTGAATTAGAATTGAAGATACTCTGTAAAAGAAACAAAAATATCATCAAACAATCTAAAGAAATATATATAATATTTTAATAAAAGAAAGAAATATTTTTCAATAAAAAAATTCATTTACAAATAAAACATATTTATATAGCAATAAAATCGAAATTATTATTGAATTTGCGCGTTTATACGTTTATTGTGCGTTCATAAATTAAACTCTGAAAAATCGGCACACATAAACGATGTTTTATTTTTGTTTTTATTATTTTTTTGGCTCAAGTTCTGTGATGCATACACGCATTACGAGTGTTGTGTATGAATATGCATGTGCACTTTTTTATTTATTTATTTATTCTTATTATTGAACATCCAGCTTCAAGGTAAAAGTACGAAAATATCCTGTAGAAATACAGGAAATGCACTATATTACATATAAATTAATAACACGCAAATTTTATGAATTAATATTAAATCAATTATTATATATATATTATTTTTTTACATTTTTAATTAATTTTATATTGCAGATAAAAACAAAGTCGGTTGAAATATTTAAAAAAATATACTCTTTTAATTTTTTCTATAATATAATGTATGATAATATATAAAATTAATTAAATAATATAGAAAATATATATATTATGAATCCTCTGAATTATATATAAAAATTAAAAATAAATTTTATTAAGCATACACCACAATTATCATCATTTTTAACAAAGAAATACTAACAAAAATCCGATTAAAATTAAATGAACAATTTTCAGATATCAACAATTTTTACAGATTTTTAAAGAATTTAAGTCTAGTACAAAAAATATATAATATTTAATTATCGATAATTTGCAACCACATTTTTCCAATTATGTATTGAATATGTAAATAATGAACATATTCAAACCGTTAAAATATTAAAAATATTCAACGGCGTAAAATTCCGATACATAATAAAATTTTACTCGCATCTACTGATTCTAATTGTCTCGTATGTATAAGTAAAAATTTATATATATATATATATATATATATATATATATATATATATATATATATATATATATATTCGTGTTAATACATATTAAAAACGAGTTTTAAACACAAAGCGAAAGAAGTGAAGGAGTCTGAACAAAAATAATCTGAAGGTCGCTTCAGCCCACGCCTGTAACTCAGCGCACTGAAATGCACTTTTCAGAATACGAGAGTTTCTCTAATATGACAAACAATGCTCATTACTTTGCACAACAATAATATATAAAAAATGTGCATAACAAAAAGTCATCCAATATCACTCATACGACTTGCAGATATTCGTCATAAATCTTATTTTATATAAATACATAAAGTTTAATAAAGAAATTATAAGTTTAATTTAGTTTATAATTGAAAAGTTTATTTTTTTTCTTATTTATTGCAAAATAATTATTTCTCATTGTAATACATTCCTTAATATATTTTATAAATACCTATGTTAATTGCTATATTAAAATTTTAGTTGAATATGCGTCAATTTTATTATATAATTATAATTAACTGTAAAAATATCGCACATTCATGAAAATTATAAATCAAATGTATAATTAATGTCATCTTTATAAAACATCCAAATTTATATTGCACTATAAACTACGAAAAATACTGCTTAAAATTCGATATTTTTTTTTTCAAATTTTCTATAATAATACAAAAAATATTTCATATTATTTATGAAAATATTCCTTAACATGTCATCGATAACTTCATCACAATTACAGTATATATATATATATATATTATATTATAAAATAATTGTGATTACACTATCAAATTACCAACTTAACATGTGCCAATAACTTTTATGAGATAGCAGCATTCGCAATGAAACTGTCTGCATTATAAAGTGAAGCAAATGTTGTTTATGATATGGATCAAACGATATCGACATACTTAATTTACACATAATGCCATTTGCTTATATAAATTGTAAATAAAAATATATATATTTCAATTATATAAATAAATATATATATATATATATATATATATATATATATATATATATACAATGATATTATATTTATTCGTTTCATTGTGATAATATTCGGTGCGCTTTTAATGTGACCGTGGCTTTGCACGCCAACTATGACTATAATAAAGAAAAAAAAACGTTGGTACCGCGATTTTATCGTACAATTTTCCAGGTGAAATTTACGATTTCGCCTCGGCGTATATTTCATAGAGAAAACATTACAAGACTATAGACAATTTTATTATACACCTATGAAAAGAGAAAGGATGCAGAAATAACACGTAAATAATAATAATAATAATAATAATAATATAAAAAAATAATTGAATTATAATGGAAAAATCGGTGAAATATCCGCATATAAACTTGGGATGTAATTCGTTCTGGAGAAATAATAATAGACAATGTGCAAACATTTTAAGCTTACAAACGAGACTGGAAAATTTCTTGGATGCATTCAATCTGTATTTCTTAAATCAGCGCATTTCATTTAACCCTAAAACGAGCGAAATATAAGGAGATCGATTGATTAATTATAATATTTTTAATTTTATGTAAATGCAAGTGAGTATTTTTTAAGAATTATCCTTAATAATCATGATTCAAAATACATAAACTCTTTATTAATATATTATATTTAAAAAATGTTAAAGTTCAATACCGGAATAAATTATTTTATTATATATATATATATATATATATATATATATATATATATATATATATATATATATATATATTACATTTTTAAAATGTATAGAATTAAGTATTTATACTTATTATATGAAATAGTTTTTAATTCAAAAATTATATAGAAAATTTAACTCTTAGATTTTATTATTTTCGGATTAAATTTTTGCAAATATTGTTTTTCTTAATAAAATCATTATATTATTAAAAAAAAGTAAAGAAAAAACAATATCTCTTGCAAAATTTCGTAATTCATGTTTTTTTAAATCTTTTATCTAAATTAGAAAATAATGATTAAGCAATGACTATGATATAAAAATATTTTAATATTCTCCGAATGTATTACAAAAATAATAAAATTCCGATAATATAATATTATTTTTTTTTAATTTTCCTTGATTATTCAAAATAATAATATTTACAACAAATATATTATACATATCAAATAATATTATAGTCAAATTATATTGTAAAATATATTTTTTTATTTTTGAACTCTAAAAAATAATTCAATTTCAAAAATAATATATCAACATAATGATATTCATTCAATAAAAAAATGTTTAAAAGCTATAGAAAAATCTAAAAATTTACTATATTCTATCAATTTCTTCCTGTTTTTAACGGTCGTTTCTGGATTAAGAGAATCCCGATCGATTTTGCATTTACAGCAACAGAACGATTTGTTTATTTTTGCGAACGAAAACGTTTAGATTTTCCGCAAACAAAGCACACCAAAAAATGCATCATCGACACCGTTTGGAAACGAATCAAGTAAACCTTTCGAGAAGAATGGATTTCGAATTTCGATATTTACGAAAAACGTCTGGAAATTCGCTCGGAAAAGCGCGTTTATAATGCAGCTGCGATATGTGCATAAAATTGGATCGAAATATAATATTATCTAATTAGATGATTTTTTTATATTATTTTTATATAATACACTATTTTAACACTATTTTGATTGTGTTTTTTATTTATCAACAATAAACAAATATTTTATTGATACATCTGAAATTTTCAATAATGACAAATTTTTACGTTTTCTTTTTTTTTTCAAAAATATATTGCAAAAATATTTATGTTACATTATAATATAATATATCGACGCAATAATTATGCTTCATCGGTTCTTATTGCAATCAAGTTTTACAGTTAAAATCACGTTGGAAAAATGTTAAAGTAATATAAAATTAACAAGCAACATGATTCAAAATATTTTATTATTTTTATATACAACATTATTTACATTAGATATTACAAAAATAAAATTATATAATTAATTTATAAAATTTTTTACTGGAAAAAAATATTTATTAAATTATACAAAACTATTAAAGATTTTTCATATTCAATATCATTATTGACGATTTAATATTATTATTATAATGAATATTTTATTTAAGTATATATATTCAGCATATATATTTATTATAATAAATATATAAATTGAGTATCACATTACATACAAGATTAAAAATTTTAATACGATTATTTTTCAATACGTATATAAGAATATCGTTTATTTTAAACATAATTATAATATACATGATGTTCTTTATTAACACACTTTTTTATAAGTTTCATTTGTCTGTTTGTCTAGATGGAATTTTGTAATGGATATTTAGAACAATTCCCAATATCCGAATGAGCTGAAACTTTGAATACTTGGTTATTATGGATGACATTTAGATTTACAAAATAATTAATCGATTAATGGAAATTAATTAATATAGCTTTTACGATACAATTTCCACTGATAATGTTATATGACGGATAATAATTCAATAGTATATATATATATATATCGATAAATTTATACGATAATGGTGCAATCATTATTATTGGTAAAAAATGTGTTTTTTTTTTTAATATTTTTATAATAATGAATAGAAAAAACTTTGCTATCATCCTGTACGTGTGCGTAGTTCACGTACATATTCTCTAACGTGTTCGGCAAGACGGTTAAAATCCATGCACACGTTCCGTTTGTGTATATGTAATGCCGGCTAGAATATAGCGCGAATATTGTTTATTATATATGATATGCAGTATTGCATTCACCGTTGCATTAGGTTGCAATTTTTCAGGCGCGGCTTGCCCTCGTCGGCCGAGCAAAAACTGGTTTTTTCTCTCGTTGCACAGAGAGTGCATATAATAATAATGCAAATAGCAAAAATGCGTCACGCTGTGTATAGAAGAAAAAGAGGGACAGAGAGGGTCGTACGTTGTGTGGGCGTAAGGATACTTATTATATATATATATACGATATACATATATATATATATATATATATATATATATATATATATAATTTCTTGCGATGGTTTATGTACGTGCGTCCGCCTCGTGCGCTCGTCAATCTCGCACCGGCGTGACAAGCGCTGGTTTTCGCGTGCTTTACCGCGAAAAATCGCGATTTAGCAACATAAGACTGTAAAGGATGAACGCTCTGGGCGATCGGACGAAACGAACGCAAAAATATATGCGGTCATATATCGTTTTTGTTCTTGTTTTACAAAAAAAGTGAGGTGAATTTGTTTATAAAATGTAAATTATTGTCTTATAAAACAATCGGAATAGTCTTTTTACGGTATAGCCTTCAAGATTCTCTTCGATTCGGTTTTTAATCGCTTCAATCGTGTCAAAACGGCGTCGCCGCATTGGTCTTTTAAGTTTTCCGAATATCCCAGAAGTCGCGCGGAGCCAAATCAGGCGAATGCGATGGTTGCGAAAAGATATGAATCGAGTTTTTGGCCAAAAATTGCGAAAAACTAATGCTGTATGACATGGTGTATTATCGTGATGAGAAACAGACGCTTGGCAAATGTTATAGACTGTTCTACCAATCTAGAAAAAAAAATACAATTTACCTGCCTTTCTAATACCCGGGATTTTTAAATGACAATTTCATCGTACTTTTTGATCACTGTAATATATATATATATATATATATATATATATATATATATATATATATATATATATATATATATATACTTTAATAAAAAAATTAATATGACGATTTTATTGCAATATAGCGTAATGTGAAGCTTTCTTAATAATTCTTTAATAGTTATTATGCATTTGAATAAAAGTTTTTATTACCTTGGCGCAACGTTTTAATAGTTTTTTTTTATTATATACCATACAATCATTTTAACGATAGATAATATTTAACTATATAATATCGTATTATTGATACTATTAATAATGAAAATGAAAAAAAATATATCAATAAAATAAATCCGTTAATAATATTTATTTTTTGCTCAACATATATTAAAAAATAACAATTAAAATAAAATCACTAAAAATACATTATAAATTAGTATTTTTTTAATATTTAAAAGTAATATTTTTTTAATATAAAATTTAGCATTCTAATCCTCATTTAAAATTAAGTTGACAGTGACCGTACAGTTAATAGATCTTAAATTATTATCCGGTCTTGAAACGCTATGATTAACTACCAGTATTTATCAAGTAGATTTATGATAATTAGTTATTGAATGGATCAGTTGATCATCTGTTTATTTTTGATTTATATTTATGTATAAATATACGGAAATATAATTTTAGTTCCGTAATGCCAATATTGAAAAATGTGAAATCGTTTAAACTCATTAATTCCGGTAAATAAACAGTAAGTTATTATTTTTTTATAACACATATACGCGTATTAGGTAAAATGAAAATTAATTATTAGTAGAATTTAATTGCTTGGTGTGTGAAATTTTATACATACGTATAAATTATTTTATAAGTATAATTAGTGAATTGTTGTATTAGTATATAATTTTATTATGATGAAAAAAAAATAATTAAACAACTTGTTCCTTATAATAATATCGCTAATAAGCATCAATGTTAAACATTTTTAAAAATACACAAACTGATTAAAATTAAATTTAGAATATGTCACATTACATATGCGAGTCGGTAGCGTTTAATGCGACACTTAATTATTCACTTGTTCTTTCGCGTTATAAAAACAAAAAAATAGTGCCTCGTCCACACTTTTCAAACCGTTTCGTTTCGAATTCGTGAAAAGAGTGCACTTTTGTTTTTGCATTAAGGCGATCTTTTATTTTGCAAATGCGTTCGTGTTCAGATGTTTCTCCTTGAGAGCTGAGAGACTCGGAATTCTTTTAATGTCTGCATAACTCTTTTTATATAGAACTTATTTGCATTCGAGACTTGCTCGCTCTTTCTCATGTTGCAAACATATATATATATATATATATATATATATATATATATATATATATACTGGGTTTCTTTTATGCGGTCATATTATTGCTGACTATGAACGAGGTGCGTCCGAAAAGTTCGCGACCGCGACGTTTTCTAAAATACTATCTTCTACTCATTATTCATAAAATCAAAGACTGAAATATTAGAAAAAAAATACATTATAATATACAACTTAAAATTTTTTTTTTCGGTACATATTTTATATATATATATATATATATTCAATGTAATATTATAAAGAACTTTTTAAGTTCTGTTGATATTTGTATATAAATTTTCTTCAAGACTTATTAATATATTTTTACCATTATTATTTATATGATTTCATACTTATCAAAAAGAAAATAAATATATATGACTTTATGAAAATAGCATATGAAACGATTAATAAATATGATTATATTATGAATAGTATAAACACTTTATATCAAATTCTTTTCGATTACTTTACACTTACTTACTTACATTCTTAGTATTTTCAATCTTATTTGTACCAATCATGGTATCGTACAAAAGAATTATAGGCGAGAGTAGGATGAGCTTATTTACTATGAATAAAAGTAATTTTCAACGATTGACATCCATTGTAAAATGAAATAAGGTGAGCATAATTACGGTTTTGTATGAGTATTTTGCCCGTCGATTGGATCCTATGGTTTAAAACTTACTATAGTCAGCGGTCCAGCATTCAGCATCTCTCGGTGCATATAATTTATCCCAGGTCATTCGCCTTGCCTTGCCGTCTTATGTGTGTGTGTGTGTACATGTTCATGTGCGTGTATGTGTGTATCTGTACACTCTGTAACAATGTTTCTCAAAGTTGAGATCATTATAAGTAGTCATCGTTATGTGTATTATAAGGGAAATTCGCATATATAATTAGTAGATTGTTTTATTTATTCGTGTCTTTTTTTTACAATCCAATTATAGTTTATAATATGCATCTTCAACGAATATATTTAGTTATTATTCAATTTTACTCGGTATCTTATTATTAAATTTAAAAAAATATAAAATAATCGTCATCAGAATCTGAGTATCCTTTTATATACTTGAATATATTTAATATCTTATATCATAAACATCAAAATTATAAAATTCATCACGAATGATATTTATTTATTATTAACCATATATAAAATTTGATTTGATTACAATAACTTGAAAAGTCGAGTCACTAGCTCTACAGTTAAATTTCAAATAATATATTTTATGAAAATTTTGACAAATATATTATAATAAATTGTTTTCATATATTCTTTTTCTCTGGAAAAAATCATAATAATTACATGTTTTTGTTTTAAACATTTATTTATTATTATTTTCAAATACAATATTTTGTTTTAATTTATTATATCATATTTTTTTAATATTTATTAACAAATCATTATTTACTATCAATATATAATATATCAAAAATATTTTATATAATAATAATTATTGTATTATAAATCTAAATAATGAACCAAAAAAAAAAAAATACAAAAAATATATTTTCCGCATTTTTTTCAAGCATCATCGCAGATATTATATATTAACACTTTACTTACGGACCAATTTTTTGCCCTTCCAAAAAAAAAATTGTAATTCATTCGATATAAAAAAAAAATCAAAAATGTTGTGGATACTGTGGTTTCGAGTCGGGCGGGCTCTCGTACTAGTTCCTCTCTTTTTTTTTCATTATTCGCTTTCAGCCCGAACCCGTTTTTGCATGGGATGTATATTTTTGTTCCTCTTTTTTCTCCACTTGTTCCTTTTTTTTTTCATCGTGTTTTTTTTCCCTTGGCTGCATTCCTTTTTTTCGTTTTACTCTCATTGCATCATTTGCCCGTTTTGCACGCGCCGTCCGATCTCAACGAGGGCCGCATTAGGCCAGGTCATGGTTTTCGAACGGCGTTTATCCCAATTTTTTTTAACCCTCTCAACACGAGAATTTTCCTGTGGGGAATTTTCCCTCGATTTTTCCACGATTCGTCGTCGTCTTTTTTTCTTTTCCTATATATATATATATATATATATATATATATATATATATATAAACTCGACTGTGACACTTTTTTTTGCAAATAAAAAAAATTCCCCTAAATATTGAAAAAACCGCATACAAAATAAATACGGTTCAACGAACCCTTGAAACTGCGTATTTATCACACGGACCTATAATAATTAAATTATGCTATTATAATATATAAAATTGACATAAATTATGAGTCTTATCTTATGTTAATTAACCCGTTATGTACTATGAAACTTCAAAAATATACATAATCTATAGATTTCGATGTATTTATTCATTTTTCTTAGAAAAAATGAATTTCAATAATCTAAAATAATATATTTTTCCTGTTAGATAAAATTATAAATTAAAAAATTATAATTTTTCTTCGAAACTATTTGACGCACATTACATCTAAAATAAATTAAATTAAAAATATTTTTATAAAACTATACATAATTCATAATTATTACAATTCTACGAATACTTTCTATTTTAAGAGTCAACAGCTTTTTTTTCTACAACAATATAACATTCTTAATGCTGACTACTAAAGACTCGAGCGTTAGTAACCACCTTATTTTTATTATATTTATTTTTCTAGAATTTAAATATCAATGACGGCGAAACGCAATAAAAATAATGATTAAAGATTTTTCATGTCAAATGTCATTTTATTTTATCTCGAATAGAACTCAATTAATTCGACTATTTATATTTTAAATAAGTAGATAATTACAAATGTTCTTAGATTAATTTTAAATAATACTTTTAATGCGTTTTAAATAATTTATATAACTAAAAATCAATTGTAAATTGAAAATCATTAAATATTAAACCTTTCTATATAATATTTAATTGATAATTAATCTTTTAATTTTATTAAATACTACAACGAAAGCTTATTATATCAATTTACAAATTGTTTATTAATGTGTCTTTGGTAATCAAAAATTGAAAATGCATATTATATTCCAATGACCCAAGATCTTTTCAACACTAAACATATGTATTATTAATTAAATTAACGATTTCTAAAATATCAATTAAAATAAATTTTAGAAAGAAATTTAGTAAATTATCAAATAGAAAAACTTGTAATAATCTTATAGATTTAAATTCGATATATTTTTTTTTTATAAAATATTAATTATTTTTTTCTAAGTCAAATATAATATAGTATTTTTTTTTATTCTCAATTAATATTTTTTCCGAAATCCCATATTAAATAAAGTAGTAAATCGTTTTATATTCCGTATCTGTTGGATAATAAACGTGTTTATGTATATATCCTGTCCATAATAAGGAACACGTATATAATTTATAGCAAATTTCTAGATACATAATAGACCATTACAATCAAAAATAATCAAAAACCATAAACATTCATCAGCAACATTATATTGTAATCATAATTCTGAAAGAAAAAATAAAATAAATAAATTCATATAAAGGCATCTTCGATAGTTTTCGTTGTTAATTATCGTCATTTTAAACTTTGTACACGTCATATGCGAGCGCTAAAATACTAAATACACAAAACGGTCCTTGAACGAAATATATCGTATAAACCGGTGCCGTGTACAAAGTGTGGATCATTTTTATATTACGTGACGCAATGCAAGAGAGAGGTTATCGTGAAAAAAGTTCACTATTTTTCCATAGTTTTATCTAAAGAGCGTAGATAACTATTGAAAAAATGCGCCACGATAGCGCAGGGCTATCAACCTTACGCATAATGAAATTTCGCTATTTGATTTTATTTCACAATATTGATTTTTGATTTTTTTATTCTGGTAAATTAATTTCATCTATAAAATATTTCGAAACAATTTCTTCATGAACTAAAATACTTTAAGAGATTCCTCCTTTAAAGCAATTTTATTAGAATTGACTACAAATATTTTAAGACACTTTGAAACAAAAAATGAATTTTTTATTATAAAATTATTAAGCATTATATTGTTTTGGAGTCTGAAATATATATTGTGAAACTATATATTTCATTCATTTAGGAAAAAAATATTTATAGTATATATTTTAATATTTAAATTATACAAGTAAAATGTTTAAAAAATATAAAAGAAACACATTTAACAGAAAATAACATTGTCATGATAATCCGCTATAATAAAATGATTGTTATAAAACTGAATATTATAGCGTATTACATGAGCGACCATTATAAAAATAAATATATGCATTTTAATTGTAGTCTATTCGAAAACAAGAAAAGAAAAACCGAGAAAAATATGAACACTTGAATAGTTTGTAAGATAATAGATCCATGCAAGAACTGGTCGTATTCGTCATTCAAATACGTCAACGAGTTATTTTTTTAAATTGAAAAATTGTTGCCTTGATTAATATATAAATACATATGTATATGGCGTATTAAAGTATATTTTAATGAAAAAATATATTATTTTAATACATATTATTTGTGCAATTTGATTTTGATAACAATTTTTAGTGAGGTTTTAAATTTTAATTTATTTGTAACACAAATCTAATATGTTATATATAAACTTATATATAAATTTCTGTGTTTAAAATTATTTTTTTAATTAGAATTGCAAATTATATTTATAATATATACAAATTATCAAATTCTAAAGTATTTTTTTTAATTTTAGATATATTTTTTTATTCAAAGTTCATATTAGAATGTATATAAAAAAACAATTATAAAATCTTACATTTTACATAGAATTTTGTCAAATATTTGGATTTAGTTATTAGTCATTACTATAATAATATGTAAAGAAAATGTTTATTTCATATCATTTTAAAATACCGTTAAATATAACTAATTAAATAATCTGATTAAAATATATTTATTATAATATTTCAAGTGACAGCCCTAAGCGTTCTTTGCATTTATTGCAAATATACTTTTGAAGCGCACAGATAAAATTCGTTCACTTATTCCAAAAGTGCATAAGTGCATATTTATTAGCGCGCAAAATAAGACTTTAATACTAGTTTGTAATAAAGATCAATTTTGTCCGACATTATTGATTCATTTACATCGTTAGCAGTCGAGCGAGAAAATTTTTTATTTTTTCACCCCGACGAAACGCAATATTTTCTATCTTTTTAGAGCGGAATTTTGCAAAACATGACCAGTATCGTGACATATTTTTCTATAATAGGTCGTTTTTTTTTAAAGTGATTTTTTTCGCCAATTTTTTTTTTATTTTTCGTTCGATTTCGTCGATCCGTCGATACGGATGGATTTCTAAACGGAAATCCATCCATCGAACGACGGATCGATGACGAAATAGACGAGAAGGTAAAAATATAAATATATATATATATATAGAAAAAAAACATGGCGACCTACGCCGAAACAAATTTTTCCACAGCGGCCATTTTGAATTTTTTGGCACATGTTCAAAGCGAGCGCGCGAAAGGCGTTCAAAGTAAGTTTCTTTCAAAAATAATCGGTTCGAAAATTAGCAGAGAATGCGCGAATTCGCGGCACAACTTAACAATAATCGTAATTATCGCAAGCCTTGAACTTGTCACGTGAAAATATTAACAGTGTAACGGTTAAATGTAAACAGCAAAAACTAATAAAGTGTTCAACGAGCTCGTAATTATATTTTATATGCGTTTCTTTTCCTGTATATCTGCTCGAACTACTGTTATATACCAGATAACGTAACACGTTAAATTACTTATAAAGCGGTATCGTATTATAACGAGTGCCGTACAAAATCAACCCCCATTTAGCAAAGTCGCGAACCCGTCTATATTATTCTAAGGGTGAATTTTTCATATAGAATCTTAAAATCGATATAATTAATATTAAATACACAATTATTATTTATTATGAAATAATATATTATATATTTTTTTATAATATCTAATTTTTTTTAAGATTATAATATTTTTTGTGCTTTATCTATTGTCTAGCAGATGTCATTTTCTATTTGCGCGCAATAAAAAACACAATTATATAACTCGTAATATATTTTTATTAAAATAAAAAAAAATATTTAGTTCCATATTAAATACAATAATAATAATTGTATGATAATCTATTTCATAGTGATAATTAATTGTACGTTTTATGACATTGTATAATGCGTAATAAGTTACGTCTTTAAAATAAACAACATAATATGTATCACGAGTATTATTTTCAAAGAGATACGCTTAACGTTTTATCTGTTAAATATTTCCTTAGATAAAATTGGTTATGTGCATATATATTTCTGCAGATTAATATGTGAATATGTGGTTTCTAATATTACTTGACATATTTGATAATAATTTATTATATATGTAATTTACAATTGGAAGTAGATGAAAATATTCTAGTAACATTCAATTGCATCGATTCCAGTTAGATTTTGAACATTTTCGATGGGAGTATAAAAAAAGAGGAAAAAATCAGTTTCCGTGTAAAGGAAGACCGGAGGGGATGCGAATACGCGTAAACGAAATAGAATTAATTATCTAGCGGTGTAAAAAAAGAGGGAAAGACCAGAAAAAAGGGACATTTCGTTCTATTTGTTGAGTCGGTTTTAATTAAAATTGCCACGCGCAATTTTTACACTCCGACCGGAAAAAGGACAACAAGTACCACGAGCCTATCTGGTAATAATAATAATAATAATAAATCAAGAAAAAGGAATTGAAGGGATCGTTGAAAAAAAGGGACGCGATTCCGATTCACTTAGAATGTAATCAACTTGAAAACCGTAACATCTCTGTCGGTTGCAATTTACAATCTTTTTATTTTTCCTCATAGTATTAAAGCGGAAATAAATAGGAAATAATATTTGTAATTAAGAAAAAATACGCATACAAAGGATGCGCATAATTAAGTGTAGGACAGGGGGCACGAGAGTTCAGAAAAATCCGTGTAGGGGAAATTAAACGGAATAAAGCAGGTAAAAAAAAAGAAGGGTACACAAAGAAAAGAAAGATATTTTGAATGTGACCCGGCAACAAAGGAATCGGGACAGCTGTTTAGGTATGACCAGGTACAGATCGTTGACCAAACAATGGTCACCCTAGTCGTATGGCTTATAGGTGACAATGGGGTCAAATTTAAATCGGGAAAAATAATAGAAAAATGATTGATGGCATCCAGGTATAGAACATGGAGACCTCGACCTATTTTACAATGACGCACAAAATCTGGAACGACTATACAATAAAGTACGTTTAAAAATTAATTATTATAATTATTGCTATGTATATATATTTGTTTTTTTTTCTTTAATAATGTCACATTTTGATATCTCGTTCGACCCACACACTTTCGATAAATGTATAAAATATAAAATTTAATCGAATCATAATGGACGCGATTTCGTAGGAGTCCATTGTCTATTCATAGAATTATGTTAATAATGTTCGATTATACAGCAATAATTCAGCATTTATTCAAATGCACAATGATTTAAAAGCGTACCTTTTAATGTCTACACACACGTCATTGTATTAAATATATATATATATATATATATATATATATATATATATATATATATATATATATATATAATAGACAAACTATCCGATTATGCGGTCCGAATGAAAACGAAAAATAAAAAATAAAAAAAAAATGTTTCGACTATGCACGCCAGTAAGCACTCTGGATAATTGAAATTCGGTAAATGGAAATGTTGATAAACAATGTCGACTTTTTTCACGTGCTGAATCAATCAACGCGTTCGGATTCGAATCGAGAAGATCGGATCCCGTTTTTTATATTTGTGTCCCTGATGAAATTCGAATTGCGTGTTCCGTTTATTCGGTGATATATGGGCCAAACGGGTCTAATGTGCATCAGACACGAAATTATCATTTCGGCTCCCGTATTTCGACGATTTATATTAAATTCTAATTTCGCCCGATTTCTAAAAAGGCGTACGATATTTTTTCCCCTATATACATATATATTATATATATATGTATATATAAAATAATTTGTTTTATCGATAATTTTTCAACGTGCAAAAGTGGTGTCGTCGCGAATCTTAAGGGTGAATGCGTTAGTTTTTCTATTCTCCGATAGTTGTTGAAATATTATATTATTCATTATAATATTTATTTTTAAATATCAATATTAATATACTTTAAAAAATTTCTATATACAATATCAATATTAAAATATTTTTTTTAATTATTAATTATTATAAATAAAATTTTATTTCGTTATTTGAATTATATATATTATATCATTTTTCAATATATGTATATTTATAAAAATAATAAACGTGTATAAAATAATTTAAAATGAAAATTAAACTGATAATTTGATTATATAAAATTTACTAGCTGCTAGAATTCATAGCCATTGACCCAAATAATTAAACGATAATGATGTTGTATAATTTTTCTTATACGTGTTTCGTATACGAAATTGGTTCAATATCATAATATATTTATACATATCATGAATCTGTTTGATCAAATCGGCGTGTTAATTAAATTTGTAATTAATTATATTATACTTTTTTTTTTATTATTATATGTTATATATTGTAGTATGGAGATTTTTTTTATTTCTATATAATCGAAATAGATTTCGTATATTTTTGAATTGTATATATTTATATATATAATATATATATGTGGTAGAAAAAAAAATATCCTGACTTTTTTTACACGAATAAAAAAAATCCGATTCCAATTTACCCATTCCGTGTGTGAATATCGAAAAAAAAATGGGCGTATACAAAAATTCGTAATGCGGACCAACCCCGAATCGCCGAAAAGAAACGCAACCTAGAAAAGTTGGAAAAAAAATCGCCGTTCGAATGCTGGGCGGCGTCGACGAATAAAAAAAATGATCGAAAAGAGATAAAAAATGTGCGCGCCGTGACGCGCCAGAAAGAGACGCGTGTATTTCTATGCGCGCGCTTCGTATATAAAAAAAAAAAGTCAAAGAAAGAATTCTCCCATTTCTTTTACATTCATATTAAAGGTGCGTCGTTCTGAAAAAAAAAAATGCGCGCTCATGTATGCACGTCTCTTTCGCGCGGCAATTCTAACGTCGTACGGTGCGAGCGAGACGGAGATACATAGACTCGTTTCTATGAATCTAACAAGAATTAAGGAGGGGAGATTGTGGACCATGTGTGGGCGTACAAAATAAAACCGATTGCATCTAGACGCGATGTCAAAATACATACATACATAATCTTTGAAAAAAAAAACTTATTTTTTTTTACGCAAACTTTTATATTCTGAAAATGATCTGAAAATAACATAAAAATTTCATCATATCATCGATGATCATCGTCAGATTTTTATTGTTTTTTTTTTTGGCCATAATTTCGATGTTAATTGCTAATGTTTTATAATAAAAAAAAATAAATATATATAAAAACAGAATTACGAACGATTCTCATTATTTTATAATACCGAGTTCAGTTTAAGCGATCTTATCTACAAAAGCGATATTTACACAATGCACGATAACATTTTTTTTTAATTATTTTACTAAATACATATAAAGTCACAATATAATGTAGATATATTATATAAATTTTTGCGAAAATAAAAAAAAATCACATAAAAATTTATCAACTAATACACTTTTTTTGTATGATATATTAAAATTATTCGTGATATAATATGAATGAAATATTTTTAATATATGAACGATTATTTTATATTTAAATTGATAATAAACGTATGTTGCGGTTTAAAAATAGATGAAAAACGTATATATATATATATATATATATATATATATATATTCCGATCGTGGAAAATTTCAATGGTTTGTCGAAAGTTGAAACCGATCGCGAAACAAAGTTTTGGACACGTGTTAGCCGGCGTGTCGCCGACCCCGTTCTCTCGCGCGTACTCGACTTTCGTAAGGGTTGCGTTTCGTATTTGTGTATATATATATATATATGTGTGTATATGGCCCGTGATATGGTCGCGAATAGTACTGTTGTGGTCCGTCCGATCCGATGGACCCCACCGGAGTGTCCGAGCCGAAGAAAGTGCCCATTTTTCCAAGGGGCCGTCCGCGCCGGCGCGCCGCGCGCAAGAACAAGTGGCCTCCAAGTCCTTGGCCAGCGTCTAAAATCAGGGGTTGTACGACGATTTTCCGCACCCCATACAACCGACGTCGACTCCGTATATGTTAGGCGAAAACTTGAAAGCATATTAACGTTTGAAATCGAAAGAAAACGGCGAATTCTCCAAGATTTCTATATTCTCTAATAATAATTTATTATAAATTCAGTTTAAATTTGAACTTTACAAAAATAAATAATCGAATTAAAAATTTTTCATATATTCATATTAATATATTCATTATACGAAAAACGCTATTGATAGTCTACATATAAAATGTGTTACTCGATATTTTTATACATAATAAATTTTCTAAGATAATATATTATTATTTTGTAACAAATGATTTATGATATTAATATAAATTATTTATCGGTATTAGTCTTATTGGACAATGTACAAGAATTATTTATTTAGTTATATAACATTTCTACGTTCAATTTAAGGAGCGCAATTGTGTTTTATATTATAAAAAAATAATAGAATTTTAAATAGACAAATTTTACAATTTTCTAATTGGACGTCTATATTGATTTTATATATTATTTTTATTGTACAATCGTACGAAACGCGATCCGTCATCGTTCGTACGCGCGTAAGGCATGCGAATTTTTCTAACGGCGAGGGTGGAAGTATCTTGGGGGTCGGTCGCGCGTCGTCCGCGACCCTTCGTTAGGCGCCCCTTCGTCTAAGAGGAGCGACGCCGGTAAAAAACGTCGACGGAATGCGGCGTCCCTGTCTGGCCGGGAGCGCGTCTTAAGGCACCGCCAGTGGCGCGGCGCCGCTGCCACAAGACGCCGGCGTCGTCGCGACCCTCTCGCACACACACACACTCACACACACACACACACACACACTCGTACACTTCCGCAAGTGCACACATGTATATACACAGAGGACACACACACACGTGTAGATAGACGGTGGCCCCTCACCCCCGCCGCCCATATACCCGACAACTTTACCGCACCAAGAAGTTAGTCTACGCCGAAACCGCGACCGGGAAGAAGGTGCGTCTTGGACGTCGTCTTGAGGCGTCTTCGACACCCCCTCATATACACATTATACGCGCACCTCGACTTTCGTACACTTTTGACCCGTCACTATATATATATATTTCTAATAACGAACAAATATTACGCGATTCGATCTATAACAATTTTACGCGCGTTCCATAATTATTATATTAATATATATATATATATATATATATATATATATTTTAATTTGTTTCGTTTTTGATTTTTATTATTTTTCGGATTTTTATTTTTTTCCGGTTTTCATCCCTCGCCCGTATGTAAACACGAGAATACGCGCGCCGTTTCGAGATTTTGACACTTGGCGCGAATCGAGTTTTCGACGCGAACCGCACACACGTGACGTTTACGCATTTATATATATATATATATATATATATATATATATATATATATATACATATGTGATCGCGTTTATAGTGAATTTTTTACGACAAAACAATTATAAGATAATTACATATAAGAAACGACAATATTTCAACTTTAAAACTAACGTTAATAATTATTACTAAAATTATACGAGTTTAGTCCAGAAAGAACTTTATCAAAGTTGTGTTTACTTCTTATATCATAGTTTCATCTACATTAGTTAAAAATACAAATATTGAATATTTATCTATATTTTTTCATATCGTAATTAAAAATTTATTATTAGTTAAAAATTTTAATTTTTCCATATCATCTGATATATGAAATATCATAAAATTTCATCATATTATCGGTATAACGATCAAAAATACTTTATACGGCAGAAATGTAAAAATTTTAACCACTAACAACATAATTATACAATTGACACTGCGTAACTTAAAATTTTGTTTGACAATTGCACCAATTAAACGAAAAATCCGCACGATGTAAAAATTCGCGGAATTCTCTACGCAATATGAAGTTTATATCAAATTCGTGCATCATAATTGAAAAAAAAATTATTAAATAGTGTTACTTAAAAAGTGATCATTGTGCATTATATTTACTATAAAAATAATAACTTTACTTTTAATAATAATCGTCATACTAATTAAAATAATAAAAATAAGTGTTCATAAAAAAAATTCACTTTCCATGATGAAATAAATCTTAATAGCGTTTAAAAACGAAAGTGCCATATTATGAAAGAGTCGATTCCGAGTTATGTCAATCTACATAATTTAATCGATTATATTATGTAAAATTATGATAAGCATTGCTTGAATATAATTAAATTAACGCGTTTTCAACGATATAAATCAAAAAACGGTGATTCAATGTGTTGTGCATAATTATTGAATGATGTGTAAAGTCATATCGAGTTGTGATTTTTTTCAATATATAAGTATGAAAAAATTGCGGTTATATATTGTGCGATATTGTTTATGAAAAATGAGAATATAAAATATATTAAATTATATATAAAAATATTTTTTTTATATAAATATGAAAAATCGTAATATAAAAATATTTTGAAATACATGATATTATAGATACGTGAAAAATATCGTTACAAATAACGCGTCGTTGATACGTGTAAATAATTGTAAATTCGTTATTTACAACAAAATCCACGTGTAGTAAAACCCATATAATGGAATTTATACACACGTGTATGACGTTCGCGACGTCCGGTCAACGAGTGTCTGTGTGTGTTCGTACGTAACGCGTATTGCGTACATATGTACGTGTACACGTACACGTGAACGTATACGCACTCGCATACACACACACACACACACATATATATATATATATATATATATATATATACGTGTAATTATAATACGTGTGCGTGTGTGTTCGTGTGTCCACGTGTGTGTCGTGTCCTGCGAAATTGAAGCACATGTGCTTAGATGTGGCCGAGTGCCGGACATACATACACACTATGCTTGACCGGCTCGAAACAATACCGCATCCGGTTCGCGAATTTTCGTGCTCGAGATCGCGCTCGTGCTCGCATTCGTGCTCGAACAATATGCAACGTTTTATCTATAGAAAATATTCACGGTAATTGCGCAACGTTATTACCGTACTATAATACTTCATTACAATTCGTCTATGAAATATTGCGATTTTTTTTTATCAAATTCTATATATCTAAAATAATTTATAAATATCATAAAAATAATATTATAAAAATATATAAATCGAATACGCGTTAAAATATATAATTGTAATTAAATACCTAACAAAATTCTCGTATAGCGTTCTTAAATACCTACGAGTGAAATTTAACTTTAACTCTCAAGATATAAAAGTTTAATTTGTGATATTATGATTTAATTTCAGTTGAATAAATTATTACGATTATTAATACAATAATATAAAAATAATAATAATATCAAATAAAACATTTAATCGTGAGATTTTATAATAATTATCACAAATTCGTTTGTTAATATTATAACTAATAAAATATTATAGTTCCTCAAAATTTTAAAATTACTAAAATTTTAGTGATAAATATAAATATATATTTTTACTTTTTTCTTAAAAAAATAACATATTAAATAACAAATATTAACCATAAATTTACTTTTAAAATACTTATATTACATGAGAAAATAGTCGAAAATATAAAGTAACTTTATTTGTATATATTAATATAAATCATTTGACGTGAATTTATATTAATTAACATTGTGGTGAATTTTAAGTTTGTGCATTATAATTATAGTGTTTTAAATGCAATTTTTTTTTAGTAAACGTTTTAAACATTTTTTTATAAAATTATAAAAGATTTTCATTAAAATAATTGTGTTATAAAATATATCAGAAAAAAACTTATTATTTTATCATAGATACTTAACAGTTATATGCATTTTATATATTAATACACAACTTTAATTTTTATAATATGGAATAAAAATAAATATTTATTTAAAAAACAGTATTTTTTTCACGTTGCGATATTAATCTTTAATAATATTTTTTTTCGTTCGTCATAATCGCGTTTAATTTTGATAAATTGTGCTCGATTGTATTATTTTATATTAAATGCTGTTTTATTTTTTGTTTTACAGATTCAAACGGAATTTAAGACTACTGTTCCTTCAAAACGGCATAAAAGTTTTAAAATTTCGTACGATAAGCAAGAAAGAATTTTACAGTAACCGTCGAGAAATTTAAACAAGAAAAAGCTAGAAGATCGTCAGAATAATTGCGCTAAAATAAATTTAATATAAAAAAAGCAAGTGTTCATTAAAATTTATTGATTATATTTATATATATTATAATATTTAAATTATTCAGATATAATTTATGAGTTCCTAAAGAGAAATTATAAAAAAAGAAATTTTAAAACCATTTACAGATATTTTACATGTTGATTTCGCGCAATGTGCAATTGATTGATTTCGATGATCGTCACTTCGACACAATTTCATAATTACTTTGGTCGCAATTCGCTAGTCATATCGAGTGCATTTGTGACATTCGTCTTTATAATAATAGTAAAGTTATAGTAGAAAATCGAGGCGTTTTCGTTTTTTAACCGGTTATTTTGTGAGCGCACACGTTCAGTTAGCGACGGCTACCGAAAGAAAACACCGACAGCGGCGTAAAGCGGTTGAAAAACGCCGAAATCAATTTTTTATGATATATATCGAAATTGTAAAAGACGGAGTTAAATCAAAACAATACAACTGGCTACGTCCGGGCAAATTTTTCGGACAGAATCAACAACGACGGGCGTTCATTGTCGACACCCGTACAACAAATTATTAAGCCTGGATTTCTCAAAGTTCAGTCAAGATTATCAGGGCCACGCGGCTTTCCCGAGGCTATACAATCAGCCTCCGGAGGGATCGCCGGGCCACAGCCCATTTCAGAGGCTGCTGAACCAGGCACCTCCAGAGGAGAACAACTCTTCTAACATCAACCCTCTGGCTAGGCTGCTTAGCCAATCCTCTGAGAATTTGGGTCAAAATCCGCTGCAAAGATTGCTTCAGAACCCGGAATTGCTGGGACTTAACCCTTTCCAGAGGCCGCTCAGTCAGCCTCCGGAGGGTGGTACTGAACGTAAGTCCCCGCCTAAACAAGGACCCGATAGACCACCTCAAGATAATTTGCCACTGTGTTTGCAAACGGCCGTCAAGATTTTTCTCAACGCTGACATATTGGCGCCTGCTAAGGTGGAGGAGGAGAATTTTGTCACCAACTGGCTCCAGAACTCCTTCAAGATCACGGCTGCAGCGGAAGGCGGCGGCCAGGGGGCTGCAGCTGGTACGGGGGCTGCCCATAGTGCCCTCGACCTAAGAGCGGCTCCCCTGTCACTGCAAATACCAAATTTAAACAACATGGCCGCCGACGTACAACAACAGCAAAGGCATTTCAAGCCCAGCCCCGAGTTCTGGCAGCACAGTCGTAATCAATCCCCGTGTCCACAAGAAATGACACCGGGACAACAGCAACAATTAACTCCTACACAACAAATGACACCAACACAGCAACAGCAACAACAACAGCAACTCACACCAGGTCAACAACAATTAACTCCAAATCAACAACAACAGCAGCAACAACAACCTCCACAGTTGACTCCGGGTCAACATCCACAACAGCAGCCTCAGCCACAACAACCACAACAACAAATGACCCCAGGTACTCAACAACAACAACAACAACAACAACAACAGCAGCAACAACAACAACAACAACAACAGCAGCAGCAACAACAACAACTCACTCCGGGACAACAACATCCGCAACTGTCCACGGGAGTTCCGCAACCCCAATTAACGCCTGGACATCTCACACCTGGAGTACCTACAATGCCGCAAATGTTAGGAGGGCCTCATCAAGATCACAAGATGATGACGGAAAAGCTCGTCAATGAAATTCAGGTAATAATATTTTTACATTATTATTAATGCATGCATCATATTTCATTATCATAACGATAAAGCACGCATCATACATTTTTCTATTCACATTGAATAATCATTGAAGAACGACAGATAATAAGACACAACCGCAAAATAATATGCGGTCAAACGACCTCGATATTAATAAATATCCTAGAATTAATCCTTATCACATATTTGAAACCGATAAACGAGCGCGTGTTAAAATCGATCAAAGTTTAGTATCAACTAACGGTTCAAATTGTGTAACACGTCGAATTTCTTCGCGCAAAGTTTACACTTTCCACCGTCGACTTTTACAACCCTCCGATAATAATAACAGCCACGTAATAATAGAAGTTATACACGTAGTATTAGTATAAAAACGTTATAATAGTATCAGTAGTGGTATTAGTAGAATACGTAATTATAAACGCGGATAATAATTAAATTTATAATTTTATAATTATATCGCTCGCGTCGCACGTGTGCGATAATATTTTCCCGAATTTTCCCCCGCGCGACCTTTTTCTCAAGAATAACCGTAAAATTGGTTCTGAGAAATGGTTGACTCGAATGAGAGAAGGGGTGCGTTTTTTACACCCTCGACTCATCTAACGGCGAGTAGGAAAAGTTCGCCATTATTTTTTTTTTCATATTTATTTCAATTAAACACCACTACTATATATATACTATATATGATGTGATAAATATTTATTCTAAATTATTACTTTAATTAATTAATACGATATTTTTAAATAAATTTAATACACTATTCACACATTATTTTTTAATACTATATTTATAATATGATATTAGAGAAACACATTTAAATTTTAAAAAATCAAAGTATTCTATTTTATTGAAATGTAACAACACTAGTAATAGTTGCGTAGATTAATAATAATATTTACGTGAAAAGTTTCGTGAGTGTATTTCGCCGTTCTAAATTTAAACCGTATACGGGACCGCACGATGAAAACTAGTAAATTTTCGAAATTTCGTCACTATTTTCGTCGATTTGCTAGGGACGAAAATTTTTTAAAGAACGACTTGTTACCTTGAAGTTTGCTTAGGTACTGACCCTTTGAGCGAGTTGGCTAAAAGCGTTGAACCCAAATCTGAACATATGGCATCCTCAAAATATCCTACAGGTAACAAAAGGTGATACGCGAGGCGAGGGTTGCCCATCGTTTAATAAATACCCTTTTTTTTAATCGCTTATTAATCGCCATTATTATATCCTGTATACCCGTACAATATCCATATTTTATAAATATTTATTTTTACACAATTTTATAAATCATTCTAAAATTTATATATATATATCACATATTATAAATTTTAAAAATTAATAATATATATTTTTTAAATAATTTATAGCACTAAAAATATTTAAAAAGTAATATAAAAATATATTTTAAAAATTTAATTGCGTCGAAACCCTCGCAGAATCGATGTAAGATGGGACGTCGTTCCGGTTTCTTTTTGTTTAGAAAACAAAGAACCCAGAAAAAAAAGCATGAATTGCCGCCGTTCAAAGGGTTTTGCTGGTCACCAAAAAATAACCCTTCCTATTTATATAACATCCATATGTTCACATGCTCGCATACACGTTCACACACATTATTATAATTACGTGCGTATATAAAAATTGACCTTTAATATTTATTTTTTTTGTAATGACGCGAATGGATCAAATGAAATTTAATTTGTAATTAGAATAAAACGAATTTATAAATGATTCAGCGCTTGGTATAAACTTAATATTTATACTCATATAGAAAATATACATTATATTTAAATAGTATGTGCTTCAAAATTAGCTTTTGTCGTTATAATTTTTTTTTAAATATGATAAAGTTAAAATATTTTTAATGTGCAATATTAATATATTTTAATTAAATATGATACAGAGATGGATTTAAAAAAAAACTTATCTAAAATTTCTATTATTTATATAACGTATGCAAATTGAATACAAGGGCTCAAGAATCCGTGTAAAATTCGTCTTCGTCTAGTTTAACGATCCCCATTTACACTTTTATTGTTTGAAACATACGTTTTGTTTTTTTTTGTATTATTATTATTATTTTTATTACTTCTGTGTTATTATTATATATATATATACATTTTTTTATTTTATAATTTAAACATATATTTGACGAACAATAAGGTCGACGAAAGGGTGTTTCAATCTATTCGCGCAACCCTTTCATTGTTTTTAGCATTTCGAGTGGGAACTGCATGGGAACGGAAGAGCATCCCGAATGAAAAACGCATAAAAACAATTAGAACAGGTTTTTTAGGGACCCCACTGTATTATCTATTAGTTTTTAAACGACATTACTATCTCACAGATGAACTTCTAACAACTTTACCGAAATTTATACAATCGCAGATTTTAAACTTATTATATTATAATAAAATTTATACTAATATATTAAATTAAAAATTAATGTTAATTTTTGAAAAGTTTACGTGTATAAAATTTATTTTTTCATTATTAATATTGCATTATATTCTGAAAATTTTCGACTTATAAAATATAAAAAAATCTTAATACATACATATATTTATATAATAATTTAGTTAGAAAAAATAATGAGACTTTCAAAATTTTATTCACTATTATAAACACGTAAAAAATATTAAAGAAACGTCATAAATTAAAGATATAAAATTTGTTTTTTTTTAATTTTTTAATATGAAATAATAATTATTTAGTTAAAAAGTAATATTAATTTAAAAAAATACTTCATTTCTCAATTTGTATATTTATTAATCGGTAAATAAATCAATGCATCACCGCATCATATAACAGTTAACACATTGTTTGCGGTGAAATTTTTAAATAAATATACGCCCTTTGAAAATGTGAAGAGCCAAAGAAAAAACAACCCCTTTGCCAATTTTCAACCTTGAAAGCTTTCGATTTCACAGAAACAACTTTAAAACACCAGAAAAAAATCGGCCATATAAACAATTCGAGATGAGGGGGGGGTTTCTGAAATGACACGCACTTAAAAATCGAAAATAATTCATTGTGAATTGTTTTTTTTTCGGATGAAAATTCAAGAAAAAAAATTGCATATCCATCAAAAGACGGGGGGTAAAAACTTGTTTTCGAAAACAATACATCCGATTACTGCGAACGTATTATAATATACATTATATACATATGATTTTTTTTCTCTGTGTTATTATTTTGCTTATGTTCCACATATATATATTTTTTTTATTTCGTATTATTTTAAAACTCTTGGACAAAAGCGGATATCCGATTTTTTTGCCGTTTTTTAACGACGATTCAACGGACGAACGAACAAAACAGTCGACGAATGAAATTTGTTATATTGTATTACTGGCGCATTGACGCGGGGTTGAAAAGGGGGAGGTAATAATTTGGCAATTTGCATTTCATTATTTTCGACAAGTCGTTAAAATGTGTACTTTCGATAATTTGACATACCGCAAATTGTGCGTAAGTTGTAATTTTTCAATTTTTTTTTTTGACAAAAAAATTCAATAAATCGTTTAATATTTTTTACAATATAAATATTAATATAAGTATGATTTTATTTATATATATATATATATATATAAATATATATTTTTTTTATTAATCATAAAATAAAATCAAAGTAATATGATAGAATTATAAATTGAGATTCGTTCGAAAAATTAAAATTTTTAATATTTTATTTCATCAACTTTTTTTATATATAGATATTATTATAATTCATGAAATAATGTAGAAATTTTAAGGACAATACTTTAATGGTATGTTTTCAAAGAAAAAACAGATAATATGTATCAAAGGCAGAAAATTAATTACACACTGACATTGGACTTATTTTTATTTTATTTTATTTTTATTTTTGTTTAACATTTTATATTTTATTTATTCCTCACTAACGTAGAATCCTGATTTGTACATCCATTGCTTTCGTTTCTGGATTTGGACGAGGACAGCTGCAGCAATCACCTTCGGCGGATTCTTCGATGAGCGAAAGATCCTTCGCGCCTTTCGCATTGGTAAAAATATCCATCAATATCACTAAAAAAAACAGTAACAATAATAAATTTCTATAAATTAACAAAATTAAAAATAAACTAAAATAATTACGCTCTATCGTTATTTTTTAATATCTAATAATAAATCTATCAATGCAAACAAATGACTATCAATATATGAAATGCCTAGAATTTTTAATATTTAAATATATATATATATATATATATATATATATATATATATATATTAATAAAAAACGATGTAGAATTTTGTTAAAAATAAAATTGATTTGATTTTCTCTATTTTTGATAATAATATTTTTATAGCATAAATTTATCAGATTGAGAATATTAACAATATAAGATTAATAATAGATTTTATAATAATGATATAAAAAATTGGACTAAATATATAAAAATTTTATTTTACTTCATATTTTAATCAATCGATCTGAATTTTTGCATATTTTCTTAAACAAAATATAAAAATAAAAATCATTATATTTCTTCATATAATATTTAATTAAATTTTTATATAGAAAAATATAAATTTTTGACTTCAGTTTTAAAGAAAGCGCTTAAAATTTAATATTTTAATACTATTATATTTCATTGTATTATAAAATTCTAATTTTTCTATACTATTATTAATTTAAAAATATACTAATAATATCAAATTATTGAAAAAAACTATTTTTTTTAAATAGGTTAATAGTTTTATTTTTATATCTATATACAATATATATATCTAGGTATTTCATATATAGACAATATATATAAAATATATATATATATATATATATATATATATATATATATATATATATATATATATATATATATGAACAGAAAAACTCGAAATCAGATCTCAAAAAACTTACAACCAAAGGGTTACAAGGGGTGGGGGGGTTGCGACAGGAACGGGGGGGGGGCCGGTTTTGTGAAAGATCGCGTGCTCGAAACTATAAGTCCCTTATGTCGAATGGCATCTAATTTGTATTAGCGAAACAAAAATGGTTTTTTATTCAAATATAACCCATTACGCATTAGCATATTGAAAATGTTCGCCGATTTGACAAATTTTATGTCGGATCTATTTATTATTATTATATTACCCCGTTATATATATATATATATATATATATATATATATATATATATATATATATATACGCGGCACGTTTTATTGCACATGACATGATATAGAAAAAGTTGACGAAAATTAATTTTACGACTTATGAAAAGCCACTACAGGACCGAACCGATACATTTATGTATTTAAAACCATTCGTAAAATTTTGTAACGTTCGCCCGTTTTACGAAATTCGATACTTTTACGAAAATTGAATAATTTATTGCATCGTTCGAGAATCATTATGGTCATATTGATTGTCTACGTTTATGGTATATTATATATGCATAAAACATAATCAAATTATTATGATAACTATATATTATCACATATTTTATTCTGCGTATAATCATTTCTATATATATATATATATATATATATATATATATATATATATATAATCATAAATTTTCCGCATTATAACACATATTAAACGCATTTTTTCCACATTGTTATCGTGTAGACTTTCATAACACTTTCTTCGATTTACGATAATTATCATATACTAACATAAATCGAAGTTCATTTTTATATGTAAATATTAATTTTATATCGTACAAAAATACGTTTTCACAAAACATACAATATTTAAAGAGTAAATTTATTATTAAAATATTTTTTACAAATCTATATTGCTTTCATATAAATATTTTTTTTTATATATATATAATCCACGTTTACTGAATAATGAAAATAATCAATTACGATTATGCATTGTTGTTGTGAAAACGTATTTTTTTTTCTACATATCATATTTATGTTTGTACGTGTAAGCTTTATTACTAACACAATTAATTAACGCTAATTTTCCTGCTTCTTTAATGCCGCTATACTAACAACACTCGTATGGACATTCTGGACATTTCGTCGTATTCTACTATGGATCTGATGACGACGATGATGACTATGATGCAGCAGTCTCGCTCCAATTCAACGATATCGGAGCGAACCCTGGAAGAGTGCTGGTCCACTCTGCAACGAGTGAGTTGGCACCTGTTTCAATGTGTATTGTTATCTTCCAAAGACGATCTCGGTCTGAAAAAGGGGATCTTTGCCACAAAATTGTAATTTAAGAAAATAATAATAATAAATTTATAAATAAAAATAATACTCGTATTGCGTACGTTGAAAATATTGCAGTAATAAATCAATCGGATTCTTTCGAAACAATGAGATGGCAACGATCCCGATTTTCAGCCTGGGTATTGGTAGCTTTTTTTTTCTGGTACTCTTTTGCATAATATACACTTATTGCTCAATATATTATTATTTCTATATATATAATATATATACTTAAGCCCGCATAAATATTTAAGGTGAGTTTTTGTCGTCATTTTTTTTATTTAATTTTATTATATGTTTTGTGTCACCTATTCATCGATCATATTTCTGCAAAGTCGTCCGATTTCATTTTTTTTTAAATCGACATCGTTTCACGATTAAAATATATTTTTTTTCCGTACGACGATGTTAAAAGCTTTTTAATATTATATTTAAACAGACGTTAATAGATAGCCGTAAATCGTGTTTAACAACAAACGATCGCATCGAACGGTCAAATTGATCACTTTTGATTTCAACGCAAACAACATCGATTATAATAATAGTAACGGTGTGTTATTCACGCAATATTCAGATATTCAATATCTATATACTAATAGTTTTCAAATAAGTATCATTTAATATTCGCACTAATCGATCATATTCAATGTTATATTAATTTAATTATAACAATAATATGATTAATATGAACGATATGCGGAAACGATTCGTAAAAAAAATGTATATATATATATATATATATATATATATATATATATATATATATATATAGTATGTTATAACGGTCGTTACAACGATAATATGTCGATTTAACGATTCGGTTAATTTGAATAAAACGATTGTAAATGCTCATTGCGCGAGTTAAGTACGTCCATCACTTGACCCTTTGCGCGCCACGCATCGAACGACATATGCTCGGCGTATATCGTAAGTGCGTGAACTTTTTTTATTATTATTATTTTTATTTTTCATCGTTTATATATATATATATATATATATATACATATTGGCCTTTTATTTCGTATTATATTTACATTTCTTACAATGCAGATGCGATGAGTTACAAATGAAAACAAAAGACGCGAAAGAAAGAATCGAAATATACAAAGCACAAAAGGAGCACGTATAATTTTTATTATTTTCGAACTGGCTTTAAAACACGTCCCGTACATTTGTGTGTGTGTGTGTGTGTGCGTATGTAAAAGATGAAAATTTCATAAGGGAAGAATTTTAAGTAAGCTATTTGTTAAGTCCTGTTTTTGCGCGGGAGTTCATTCACTCATACGCGAGTATTTTCTTTAAGTTAATCTCGTAATGTATGTTAGTAATTTACATTAAAAATATGGCAATTACACGCACGTATTACAGTTAGTGGTTAAACGGTTATATTTTGTAAAATTTATATCACGTACTTGTTTTATAGTGCGTCTATAATAAAAATTATACGTATATTTCATATCAAAATTAAACATTTCTTTTGAATTTATTCGTTTTATGGATGAAAATCTATATACCTGTTTTATTTATTAATCTTTATTCAATTCAAAATTATATATCAAATAATATTTATTCTAAAGAAACTTTTTATTAAATAATACTTATTATCATAGATTAAAAGTGAGATTTACTAAGTTATCAAAATTTGAATAATTGTATAATTGTCAAAAAAAATATACATATTAAAAATTGAAAAATATTTTATATTAAGTTTCATATATATATATTATTATTTTATTCGTAAAATTTAATTTTAATAAATACGTAGAAACAAATTATAGTAAAGCTTTAGATTTTATACTTTTTACCCGGACGTAAAGCACATCTCTGTACGAAGCTCGTTCTCTGAATTGTGCACTTTTTTTTCGTTTTCTAAGCCACAATTACTTTATTTAATATTATGCAACGAATTTTGTGTGTATGTAAGTACACACACACACACACACATACATACTTTCCCTTGGCCAAAATGCAATATTTCTACGTACGAGACATGCATTTCCGACGTTTTGCATACGTCGAGGCCCCCAAGTTGATATGCAAAAAATGTATCCCGTACCGGCCTAATACTTATATATATATATATTTACATTTAAATACATTTAAAATATATATGCATTTATTCATACGTGAAAAATAATATAAAATGATCGATAAAAGTATACACATATAAAAAAAAAAGTGATATTTTTTTCACTTTCCACCGACTTCAATATATTTCATGCAAGTTAGGGAATATTATATTAAATTCATCGTCGCAGTTTCGTTTTCCAAATATCCATATCTCATCCCCTACTTTTTATCGTTTATATTTTATATACTGTCAAGTATTAAAATATTTAATTCATTCTGGTCGAATTAGAAAGGAACTACCGCTACTTTTGTATGAGAAGCAGCAGAATGAATGAGTCCATTTCGAAGCAATCTAATCAGTTAAAAACATGTTCACCCACGCTAATCTAATAAGAGTTGATGCTCGTTATTTTTATTGACTAGGAATAACGGTGCTGAAACTATGCAGTTATAAAATAGAAGTTTTAGAACTAATTCCGCAAAATGCATATGCGCATAAATATTTATATATATATATATATATATATATATATATATATATATATATATATTTATAATTTTTTTTCGCTATACTTGTGACTCATGCGTTCGGCTGTTAATAATTTATTTGTATCGTTTCGACTATATATCTTGACGTATATCAAATGTCTGACATTTTTATATATTCTTAGTAAAACCAGTGTTTAATATATTTAAACAAATATGTCTGGATATAGTACTTTTGTACGTGACCGTTCGCCTTTTTACGATTCGTAGTGAATATTTCGCCTCGTTCCCGTAATTGTTAAAGCGCGTGCGTTTATATCAAATAATTTATTTATAGAAACGACGCATTCAGTACAGATTTATGATGTAGTTAAAAAAAAAAACTATAATACAATGTGGTTTATTTTAAACGTTTCCTCATTATTCAGATACGTGATTTTACCTTATATTATTTGTCGTCTATTGAAACTGATAAAAAATCGATCCGTTTCTCGGACATAATTCTAGATCGACCGTTTTACTACTTGCTCTATTTTAATTAATCGATATCGTGTACTTAATTAAAATTTTATTCCTCGTGGGGGAGAGGGGGGAGGGGTGTTGCGCGTATAAATCAGCGTTAAACAATAAATCATCGCGTATAACAATAATAATTTCAAACGGCATTATTATAATAATAATGAGTCCGTATACTTTTTAATAAAATGAATTTTGTATTACTTATATATAAATGCGAATTTCTTTGTTGGATTGTTCCTTTTGATATCTTTAAAAATATGCGCGTCCCTTTTTATGCCGAATGAAAGACGGCAATAAGAGAGAAACAAAACGCATTACTGAAAGATTTATTGCTCGCGATTTATAAGAAGAAGATAAAAACGTTGTTGTTGTAGGTGTTTTACGAATATGTTACAGGCAATATAATTTATCCGTTACATAAAATACACGGTCATTACGTGTAATTTCACAAAATACCAAAAAACCATAAGACGTCTTTATATTCAGAACTCGAGAAAACCGCAAAGAAAATGTATACTTCAAACTTTTAATTCCCTTTTTACTCGACGTTATATTGAATATGATTCGAAAATATCCACAATAGTCTAATGTGTAATATTTTCAGTTGTTATACAACAAATCAGAAATCCAAACTGCGAATTTATTGCGTACATTTCAAATTATATTTCTAAATTAATTGTGCAACTCTTAAATTGAAATCGTAAAGTCGGGATTTTAAATTGAGTCGTTTATATAATTATCAACCAAATGTTCAAAATATTATTTAAATTAATCGTTTATTAGTATTTTAATTTAAAAATAAATATTTTTATCAAATATATATAATATATAAAAATCAATTATATTTATAAATTTTATTGAGATACAAAAACAATACTAATTCATATATAAATTTAAAAATAAAAATATTAGAAATGTAAAAAAATATATTAATATAAAGAATAGTTATATTTTTGTTTATAATAAAATACTTTTATTATAATATCATTGAAAATAAGTTCAACTTTTTGCATTCACATGCGCAAATCTAGTACAAAATCCTTTCACCGCCGAACTACGAACGATATCAGATGTACGTACGCAGAAATTCTCAACATTTTTTTTTTACGAGTTTGCGTTAAAAATAATAATGAAATATAATTAATTTTCGACATACGCACGATACAAAAGTGCATTCTACGAGTTTGGCTCATCTGTATTATAGATTATGAAAAGGAAAAGATCGAAGTACATGAATCTCTTCATATATCGAGTGAGAAAGAGAGAGATTCGAAGCGCTTTGAGCACATGTTCGTATCAAAGTTTATATTATATTGTATATATATGTGTGTGTGTGTGTGTGTTTTGTGTTTGTGTGGGCAAACCAGGACCGGATTGAGAAAGGTCAGTTGAGGTCCAGAACAGCACGAAATGAACAAAGACCCTATGTTAAATGGCACTACGCCGTGCAAAACTCTATAAACTTTTACAACGCCATACTCTCGTAATTAATGAAGCAATTGATACCATTGCTCTCTGATTCGATGAACTGATTTTTTACATACACACACACACATATATATATATATATATGTGTGTGTGCGTGTGTATGAACACATATTGCCCGTCATAATACGTGCAAGTGTTGGTAATTAAAATTATTATTGCGCGGACTTTGATATTTGCAATAATGATGTGATTAATTATTGTTCAGTTTGAGCGTGTTTCATAGTGAAAATATAAAATATTAAAAATATCAACAACGATTTAATTTTCCATATAAATAATAAAATGTATTTTTAAATTATTAAATTTAATATTTTTAATATAATTGTACCAAATACTCATTTCGATTCCTGATGATCAACTTCGTTTTAAAATTAATAAAATATTTTTTTTATTCTGAATTAATACTTAATGCTTGAATTAGAAATTAATATCATACATCAATACTTTTTTTTTTGTATATATGTATGTAATTATTTATATATATATAGTTTGAGAAGCGTCGCGTTAAACGTTGCCAGACGTTCGAACAGAAGAAAAAAAAATATTAAAAAGACGTAAAAAGTTAAGTCGAATTTACCTTTCTCGTAAAGCTTTCGCCCATTTGTTATCATTCCCCACTTCGTTAATACCTTTTTTAAAAATGGAACCTATAAAAAGTACCCCAAAGTATCATCCAACCCCTTTCGCGGGCGCAGCCCTTGACTGTCTCGGTAATAGCCATAATTTTTTCGCAAGATTGTCTCCATGGCATGATATAACTAGAAAGTTTTTATGGGAAATTTTTACATTAAAAAATATATTGAAGACATAACGTCCTTCCTTTTCACATTCATAATGGAGACACGTAAATAATTCCATAAAATCGGCTAAATGTACATTTTTTATCGTTACATTACAATGCACTTAAAATTTACTGCGAATCGATAATCGATAATCCAAATATATACACCTGAAAGTTAAAATCTAGTACTTAATTTTTATTTATTGAAAAAAAAAATGTTATATAAAAATATAATAGTTTTAATTGAACGAATTTTAATTGAAAATACTCATTTACACTAATATATTTTTTTAATCAAGTTATATAATTGCCTATAATATATTTATATAAAGATCGTATTGCCTTTATAATCTATTGAACTTTAGCCAAATCTTCTTGAACTCATATATAATAATAATAAATCTAAAAATGTACTATTGTTTCAAAAATAATATATCATAGATATTCAAATATAAAATTAACATATAAATATAAATTAATTTTATAAATGTATAGTAAATATTAGTATCAATATATTTTAAATGATAATCATTAGTATAATAGTAATCTTTTGATAACATACATATTAATAATTTATTTGAAAATATATAATAGTGATAATAATAATATTACATGATTATTAATAAAATTAATAATTTTTTTATATGTATATATATAAAACAGATCGGCTGTCCAAAACTTTATTGCCATCAATTTATTTCACTTCATTATGCACTAAATAATTTTCGAACATGTGTATCATAAATTCTAATATAAAAATATATGTAAATTACATAAATAATGTGAACGCGGCTTAATCATTCGCTTTCGTCCATAAATTTGCCTCGGCGATGAAAAATTCTCATTATACCCGTCGCTATATTTATATAGACGGTCACTTAAGGTTTTCATTTTTCATGTTTTTTTTTCGGGTGGAGTTTTTACCCCTTTTTTAAAAAGACATTCTAGAAATTAGGGGAAACTGGGACTAGAAGGGGAGGAGAGGGGGGGATGTCGTCGTTCAAAATGACGCGTTGGGGGGTTGAAAGCGTTCTAAAAAGGAAACCTGCCCGAACGACACATCTGCGTGAAAATTTCAACTATATATTATTATATTTTATTATAATAAATCGGCGGCGAACAAAAAAAATAAGACTTATTTTAAAAAAAATCGTACTCTTTTTTTTATCTGCGTCTTTTTAATCCGAAAAAGGTCCCGAAGTGAACCTTGACACGGTTGTTATTATATTGACCTTTAAAACGTCAAATTTTAACCTCGGCACGCTCGATCGCACTTTAATCCTTTTTCGCAGTCAAAATATTAATTATTTTTTTCGTATGCGATTTTAATAATTCACTACGAAAACCGTGCTGGATTAACTTTAATCTATTCCGATTAAAATAAAATTTAATCGATATTTTTTTTACATTTCATATGATCAAAATTGAACATGTCTTTTAATACAAATGAATATTATAAAAATAATATATATTTTTTATATAAAAAAGTTTTATAGTCATCGTAGCCGTCAGGGATTCTCAAACGTTTCCGCCGCGATCGACTGTTCCGAAATAATATGTATGCCAAATGTCGATTTCGCGGAATGCTATATAACGCTTACGTGTTTTTAATGTGACCGCGACCTCAGTAGTATCGACTGAATCGCATGTGTAGCGTATCGTGCAATTAAACGTGTATACGGCGTGTACTTTCGATCGTGCTGTATATAAGGACTCGTCACGAAATCGTTTAGCGACTACGTCCTCTCGTTTAACGGTATCATATCATTTATATATATATATATATATATATATATATATATATATATATATATATATATATATTATATATAATATATATATATTATATATATATATATATATATATATATATATATATATATATATATATATATAACGCCTACAAGTGTGTGTGACACAATATATAAAGAAATTTTAAAATTTCTTAGACAACTTTAATTCATGATAAAAAGTAATGAATGTATAAAAAATCATTATAAATCAAATTATAATAATATCTATATACGTATATAAATAATCAAAAAATCTATTATTTACATACATTTTGTTACATAAATGCAATTAAATATATTTTCAAATTCATATATATATAATTTATTTTTAGAACTATAAATGTATTTATATAAAGAAGAACTAATTGAAAATGAATTATTTTTTCAATATTGTATATTCTTTGTTTACTAATGTTTTCTTCATTGAAAACATTAGTAAAAATATATATACATATATTTTAAATAAATAAGAAAATTTCAAAAAAAATAAAAAAATTATATATATATATATATATATATATATATATATATATATATATATATATATATATATATATATGAATATTTTAATTGTCCTTTGAATATATATTTTTGTAATATATAAAAAATTAATGTAGAAATATAATAGAAAATAATTTATTATTTATTGTTTTTATCAATTACTTTTAATGGCGAAATTTATGAGAGAGAAAGTCCGGCAAATATGTATAATTTTGTATATATATAAATACATATACATATATATATATATATATATATATATATATATATATATATATATATATATATACAGAATTCGTAAAAATAAGACAGAAATAAAAGAAAAAGAAAGAGATTCGCAATTTCGCTTAGAGCTTTCCGCGTTTTCGAGGCGAAGATAAAAACGTTTGTTGATATAAGACAACTTTCCCCTTTCGCTTAAATCGTTGCTCCAAAAGATATGATTTTTCAAGACTTTTATTTCATTTTTATAAGGGAAGAGAAGGAATCGCGCGAACCACCCCCATACACCCCAAAAACAACCCAAACACCGTTACGTTTTCGCACAATATTCGACCTTATTTCTTATATAAATTAAGCGCGATATTTGAATGAATATAAACGGACGTATATTAGGCTTGAGCCCCGTTCGCAGCCTGACATTTTAAAACGAGGGATGGAGAAATTTTCTTGTGCCATTTAAAAAGTTATTACGTGCAATTTAAAATGTAAGATATTGTGAAGTTTCTTCTCATATAAATGTATAAATGGTTTTTCTTTCCCCGCTTTTTTTTTTAACCCGTCTTTCGCCAGCTTCCTCTTTTTAACGAAAGGATTCGCAGATGTCACAGGCCCGTTTTACTGAGGCCCCCCCTTTTTATAAATATATATATATATATATATATATATTTTATTATATACATATAAATTTCCCATTCGCCATATTTCCATCTCCGCCAAAACGACGGTCTTTTTTAATTAAAGACGATTTCTGACATTGGTTAATTAAATATCGGACGAGCTCTCGAATAATTTTCGCGGATAAAAATATCGAAACGAAGATTCGAATCTCGGGAACTCGGTCACAATGAACGCGTAATAATTAACACACCTTTTACACATCACTTTCCTTTATTTTATCAATCACGATTGTGTATGAATCATTTTTTTAAATAAAAATAATATTTATTTAAAAAAAAAAATATTATTTCAACTTATTTTTATTGAACGCATATATAGATATTATATAAGTTTGAGTATCGCCTTAATTTAATTAAAAAAATACGCTGTCTGAAATAAAAAATTCTAATAAATATATTATAGTCACATGTCATGTGATCGTAAAATAATTTATGACGACCAGTGACAATTTCCGATATTGAATCGCACAAAATTATAGTTTATCGAAACGTAATTAAAAAAAAGGCCGTCTCAACTGCGGAGTTAAACGATGTTTTATATATGATGCGATAGTGAAACTTTTTTTTTAACCCCTTCGCGCCGCTTCTGTAATGGCGTATATTGTGCGTCGCATATGTTGTATGTATACGAAAAAATCGATTTTTTCATTTTTTTTTTGTATTTTTAGTACTTCGTTTTGTACGGCAACACCGACAATTATAATACATGCAATAGTTATTTTACCGTCTAATCTATTTCAACCCCTTATCCTCCGTATAACATATGACGTGAACTGGTTTTTACGCAATTATGGATCGATTTAATTCGTTTCGTAATGTACGAGCTCGTAATTGAGAAATATTCAATTTTTAACCGATGATTATGGGTTAATTATTTTATTATTAACGTCGTTGGTATTATACTTATTTTGAAAAAAAAATACAAATGGACACTTAATGAATGGGTTTTATTAATAATGAGTATTATTTTAAACTATAATAAAAATTAATAATTTGTATCATAGCTGAATTTACAAAATATATTTCAATTTTCGAAATTTTTTCTTTTTAATTTAAAATGATTAAAAATCTTAATATTATTGTATTCAAATTATTTTTTCATAATTTAAATAAAAAAATAATTACTCACATTTTAATTATTATTCTGAGTTTTTTTTAATATTGTCTGAATCGTGAAATCAAGTCATCAATTTAGTTTTCATCCTTTGAATATTAAATTATATCAAATCGATTACTCAAATAGTCAAATACTTAAATTTGCATTATTTATTTGGATAAAAGCGTTCGAATCCATGTTACAGTCATATATATATATATATATATATATATATATATATATATATATATATATCAATTTGAAATATATCAATAATACGACGGTATATTTTATTTTTTTATGAAAACATAATTAATTTAAAGATTAAGCGTTGAACTGATGACTCAATTCAACTTAATAATAATCGATTCAATAATTAACAATTGTTTATACGTAATATAATTTATATATATATATGAAATAAAATTAATCATCGATATATTCTTAGATATGAAACATTTAAATTTTGTTCGACGGACGAGTCCGGCCTCGCATTTTTGCCTCGCACGCGCGCGCGGCCTCGCAAAACTGCATATCGCCAAGTACGAACGTCTCTCGTCATCACAGGAGATGAATCGCATCGAAAAGAATATATTAAAAAAAAACAAAATCGTTTTTATATAAAAAAAAAAAATAAATAAATAAAAATAATGCAACGATCGTATGCAAAACGAGTGGGCGCAATTCGAGGCGCACAATGTGAGGTCGAATCGCAGGGGGGACCTTGGGCCACTTTTTTAAAAAAATTCGCATTTAAAAACGAACCGCATTTCGTCGAATGACGTGTCGGACCGAGATTTGACGCCATTTTTTATCCGGTTTATTTATTTATGCTCGGTTTTTTTTTCTCGTTTCGTTTCGTTCGTCGTACATGCGCGTTATTATTTTTTTATTATTTTTTTGAGAGTTAATTTTTATGCATCGGCAACCTTGACTCTTTACGATCGTCTTCGTTGTAAATTGTCTTTATGTGGATAAGCCGTTTAATATATATATATATATATATATATATATATATATATATATATATATATATATATATATATATATATATATATATATATATATATATATATATATATATAAGCGAGTTGTCCTTGATTCCGCACAGTTGATATTTTGAAACAGACATTTTGACAAATTTCTACATTGTGCAATACAATGTAAAACCAAAGGGCTCATATTAAAAATACATGATTTTTGAAAAATTATAATAATATAAAATCTAGAACAATTTCTTTATCTCTTTTCTATATAATATATATTTAGTATAAAAATTATATCTTACGATGTCGTACTTTTTATATAAATAAATATTTGAAATTTATAAATATAATTAATCCTCAAAATAAATTGTATTAAAACAATTACACCAAATTATTCTTATATAAATAATATATAAAAAAAAAATATTGATATCCTTACTTAATGCATGATTTAACAAAATATTACAAAATTTTGTTCAAATAGATCTTTTGAAATATTTATCAATTTAAACGCTAGTTTTACGATAAATTAAAAATAAAATGAAATCTTTAATAATATTAAAGTCTTTGTGTAGAACATGAAATATAAGGATATATAGTCTTTTTAAATAAAAATTAATTTTCAAAAGTATAAAATTAATGATAAGTAAAAAAATTATTACGTTTATAAAATTTTATTAGTTATATGTAAAAGAATTATTTATATATTAATTTTCATTAATCATTTATAATTTTATTCAATTTTCCTTAGTCAATACGTAATGTTGACTATGATATATTTATTTCAAATATTAAATTTTATCATATTCATAGAAAAGATGTCATATTTTAGAAATAATAATTGTTAATTATATTTTACCGGTAATTTAACGTCATATATTTTTTTTTTAATTATAAGCATATAAGAGATAAATTGTAAATGCGTAATAATATTTTCAAGACGCTTTTGGAAACAAGTCGACGCTAAACGAACAAAATTTCGAGCAAAACGTGCGCCAGAATAAAACGTTAAAAACGACGAGAGGGCGGGCGAAAGAAAAATAATGAAAAAAAAATATCTACCGGAAAAAGAAGGAAAAAAAATAACCCCCGGTTGCGCAAAAAAGGAAACGAGACGAAAGAAAAAAAAGGAAAGAAACTGGGAAAAGTCCCCGAGAAGAAGAAACGCGAAAATGGGGAGCGAAAAGGTCGCGAAAACGACGGGGGTAAAAAAAAATAAGAAGAAAAGACAAGAACGTTGGAAGACGAGATAAAAATTAGCAGAAATTAAAATGGGGGCGATAGGGGGACGCTACGGGGGGGAGACGAAGATGGGCGGGGTGGTAACTTTGAGAAACGGTCTCATGGGCGGCCCGTGTATTTTTTTTTATTTTGCGTATTTTTTTAATATAAATATTTTCCGCCCACCTGCCTTCTTCTGTCTTTTTTCGGGATATAATTTAAATTTATTCTCGTCTGCTTCGTAAATTGGAAGCAATTAAAATGGACGCAAAAATATCTGTTAAAATTTCTTATATATATATATATATAATATTTTTTTCAGATATTTTCAAAAATTATATATAGAAATATAAAGTGCTATAATTTGTTTTATTACCGAAAGTAGACGTATTTACTTTAACGCTTATTAAAAAATCAACATAATTAATTATTAATATGTTTTTCGCTTCTGATGTTAATAATTAATTATTTTTCTTGCTTACGAAGACACAATTTACATAACAATATATATATATATATATATATATATATATATATATATATATATATATATATATATATATATATATATATATATATATATATATATATATATATATATATATATATATATATATATATATATATATATATATATTCAAGCGCTGCATACAAATTTTATAATTAGATATTTTTTTTATTAGAAACAAGTCATTTGTTCTAATGACTAATAGTAGTGATTAACTTATAAGAATAGCTATCTTGGCATAGTAAATTGTTTTTTCCACGAATCAGAAGAAGAACTCTTTGAATAGTTGTTCTAATGCATCTGCAATACAGTCTTTAAACCAATATTTCTCAAAGTGTGCTATGTATATATATATATATATATATATATATATATATATATATATATATATATATATATATATATATATATATATATTAAATGTTTTGAAACCGCAAAAATCAATAAAAAATATATTGATTCTTTATAGCAATAAACTCACTATGAAACTTTTACTGAACAATTATTCCATTTAAGAACTTCATCATTTCTATTATATACAAATATATTGTATATTTAAAATTAGAATAAAAATAAATTTAAACGTCGTTTTAAATATTGAAAATATGTATTATAAAAACAATGAAATTTTCAAACAATAGATTTGTATCTATTTGAAGTATTCTATCATAATAATTTAATTACAGATAATTACTAGTACTATAAATAATTGAATAATAAAAATATAATAATGAATTACTTGTAATATAGCAAATATGCAGTTATTTAGCTTTTCACGAACCGCCACTGCGGCTCAGCAAAAAAGAAAAACCCGAGAAAATTTTTGAGGGGAACTAACAAATATGTACTCGGCCAAGTAGAACGCTGGGAAAACTTGAAAAACACATTTTTATGGTTGTAATAAAAACACTTTGAGGTCCAAACGGACGAGACGGAAAGAAAATTGTGGGGGGGAGGTGCGCGGAAAATACGGGAAAATTGCGAAAAATATATATTTATACATGTCGGTCGACTCATCCCCCATTTCTCGCCCCCTTCTCGTTTACAAGGTGATTTGCGATTCATTTAACGCGAAAAACTCGCACAGTAAATCAACAGAAATTACCAACAATTATTTTCCGTTTATTTTTTTCCACCGTTTTTTTTAATTCTTTAAACGCGAGGAATTTTTAACTTTTTGCAAGCATTACTTGAAAACAAACGTGAATTTTATATAAACATATATGTATGTATGTATTTTTGTATATATTTAAACCAAAACTTTAAATAAAATTTTTAAATAAATATATAAAAAAATTAAAATATTCCTAATATAATAATTTATATTTTTTTACAAATATAATAATTATAATGTAAAATTAGAATTGATTCAACAGCTCTAATCTCAACCTTTAGATATATTGATTTTTCACTAAAGGATTTAATTTATATTTTTATTACAATGAATAAAAATAAAAATACAATATAAATCTGCGACCAATCGTCCATTAATAAATTATTGAATATGTACGTTACCACCGAATCATAATGCTGAAAATATAGCACATTCAATTTATTAATTTTAGACGTTTAAAAATGGTATTTTAAAATTATTATTTAACGCGAAAATTACGCACATATCATAGAATAATTAACGCATTTTTTTTCAACCGCAATTTTTAATTATCATACAGTATTAGCATATTTTTTTTTATATATGTATATAATATAGACCTTGGCGGAATGTCGCTTTATCAAAGGAAACTTGGTCAACAGACAGGAACCGAACCAGTTAGTTACTTTTCCTTTTTATTTTTCCATTTTTTTTTAACGCGAAAAAAGAAATACGCACTTTTATTCACCGGCACTTGTTGTCGTTTTTTTTCTACTTATATTTATTTATTTATATATTTAATCCGCTTTCATTGTGCCCGGTGTCCGGTTACCGTTATATTAACGTCATATCAATTCGTGATTTATTACGCGGTTAAAAAATATCGTTTTTCTACTGCGCTGAAACCAACGTTGACAGTTTTCAGGGCAATTTATAAGATAGGCTCAAATTTCAACATACCAAATCTATTATGTTGCGCCGGTTTTATATACCGATTTTTTTTATATATATATAATATATATATATAATAAAATATATAATATATTCCGTTCGGTAAAATTGGAATTCTTGGTTCGAATATTGCACAATTTTTAATCGCCGGTAATAAATTTGATCGTTCAATGCACTAAGTCATCTGATATAATTTAACTGAATAAAATTAATATATTATAATACTGCTCTATTTAAATTCACATAAAACAGATATCGTCAATCTTTTTTAATATACGCTAAATTCTATTAAAATATCTGAATCTATAACTTATATATATATATATATATATATATATATATATATATATATATATATATATATATAGATTAATAATTTAAAAAAAAAATTATGATATACCCAATATAGTTTCATGGTACATTGGTTACAAAGCACTAACTTACAACAATGGTTAGACGTAAAATTTCTAATCAATAGTTCTAAAACGTTTTATTATAAATTTTAATTTAAAATTACAATTTTCAAACACTTATAAAAAATCAATTGAAAAAACATATTTATAGTCCTCGGTCTAAATTTATTAATATTTTCGCTTTATTTTAAAAAATATGATATATATTTTTTTTCTAGTAAAAATAAATATTTTACTACGAAAATAGGTTTAGATTTACATTACTGAAACAGACCATTTTATTTATTTTTCATTGCATATCATTAAAAAACATATTTTAAAATTTTAATTCTAGTACTTTATTTAAATATTTTTGTCACAGTGGGTACCAAACGTGTTTTAATACATATATTTTGAACATTCGCTAATAAATATATATTATATATGCAATGAAAAGTGTAAATACATGACCTCAAACACATCTTCGGAGGCCAAATAAATCGAGATTAAATATGTATTTTTTTATATTCCATGAACGTATTTTAAATATATATATATGTGTGTGTGTGTGTATGTATTTTTGGTGATAAATTTAAATCTTAATACATTTTTTTATTGTGGAATAGAAATTAATTCGTGTTTATAAATTTTAATTAAAATAACAAATATTTCAGAAATATTTATTAACGAATTATTTATTTAATAAATATATATATATATATATATATATATATATATATATATATATATATATATGTATAAAGGAAGAATATTCTTTTAAGAACAGTGTCAAGATAAATTTTAAAATTTAATATCGTAGATAAAAGAACAAGTTTCAATTCAACTTTTGAGAACATTTTAATACAGTATTTCTTTTTTAAAATATATTTAATAAGGAAAATATTAAAAATACTTTATTCATAATGTTTCATGCACTTTAAACAAACACTGATTTTTTATATGAAAATTTATCAAAAATTATATCAACATTTACTTTTATATAATTAATATTTTTTAAAAATTCTTAGAAATTTTTATCATAATAATTTACATACTATTTTTAATTTTATATCTAAAATATCATCTCGCAAACCAATAAACTAAATACTATAATCGTTTAGATGAATTTATACATATATAATTAATCAACTCTAATAAATCTAATGTTTCAAAAATAATTTAGATTAATTATACACATATCTTAAATCAAAATATCACACGCCAAATTAACCGGACATTTCATCGCAACTTTCAATTAGACGATTCTATAAATTGAATATATTACTATTTTTTTTATATTAATTCGATAATATAATATTTATTTTACTAGAAAGGAAAAGAAAAAAAAATATATATATATATACATATATAGGAAAAAAATAACGCTTATATGACCTACGCCAACACTCGAGTATTTTTATGTTCAAGGCAAAAAGTCGGTGCACTTTGGTGCAACGCGAAACAGAGTTATGAAGTCAGAAAGAGACACAAATATACGATGTAACGGCGTTAGAGCGAGATGGATATACTTTCTCGTACGAGTCGGAGCGAGATACAAAGATTCGCGCGCGTATTAAAATGGAGAAATGCACATTATTAACAGATGCACTTTTTCAAAAAAATAAAAAATAATAAAAACACACACACACACGATTATAACATCTTTTGATTGTTTCTTTTTTTTAGAAAATTTTCATGTAAATAATTGATATTAATTATAATATATATATACATACATATATATATATATATATATATATATATATATATATATATATATATATATATATATATATATTAATTTAATCTAAAATTACAAATCTAAAAATTTTATAAATATTATTTCGTTTTAAAATACTAAAATAATTACTGTTTTATAATGGAATAGAGATTTGAATTATAAATATATTAAAAAATATATAACGACAGTTATATAGTATATATTATACGATAATATAGGAAATTTTTCAATATATTATAATACTATATTTATAAATTTAATACATTGCAATGATTCAACTTTTATAAAATCTTTTTTTTTTGTGCGATAAATTATTATGTTGAATTAAAAAAATAATTTTATTTATTTTATTAAAGACCAATTGAGATCAAAGTATATTTATTTATATAAAATCTTCTTTTGATATAATTTATTTATTTTTTAATTGAAGACTAATAATTCAAATGTATATAAAGATTCATCGTTCTAATTTTTATCTGACATCATTTGAAATAATATATTTTAATACAATACATATGTTTATAATTAGATATAAATTAATTTTAATGCGTGTTTAGAACACAGTAATAGAGATTTCGCATTGTTTGATAATTTATATATATATATATATATATATATATATATATATATATATATATATATATATATAGCACACGACATGAAACGTCTGTCCATTTCAAAATTGAAAGCAAAAGCGGATACGGTCACAAGAAACACACAAACAAACAAACAAACAAATATAAGAAAAATAAAGAGAATATCGCCGTAATAATACGGCAATATAGTCGAGATGTAAAATAGCGATTGTTGCGATTTTCCCGCGCTCCAGTTTCGTCCGGTGTTCCGCACTTTTTTGTTTCCGTCGCCGCCGCCGCCGACGTTGTCATCCGTATTTGTCCTTAACACCTGACCATCTTTGAGAGCACGTTGCAAAGAATAAAAAAAAAAATGCACATACACACATGTGTACAACAAGAAATGCACTTATCGCAATATACTTATAAGCCTTTGGTCCTATCTCTCCCACTCTTTTTTCTCCCGCTACCCGCTTTGTGGCCGCATAGCTATTTTTTCAACCGGTATCACATTTGAAAAATTCCTTCGACGTACACAAGACCGCATGTACGACTATATTAATACATATTTTTTTTTTATAAATATATTTTTTATATATGGTATATATAAAGTGAAAAAGTTCGCCGTATATTCGATATCGATCAACCGTTTTCGATCGACAATTGTAAAATGTCACGGAAACGCATTATTACATCATAAAAACAGTGTCATTTTGTTATATTGATAAATTGTGGCGCATTAAACAATGTTTATCGCACTTAAAATTGAATCGATTATTATAGTGTTATAATATTGTGATATCAAACCTGGACACCAAGAACGTTCAATGTGTTCGATCCATCAATACACACCGTCAAGGTAAGATTGACGATATGACACGATAACTATATATAAATAATACATTTCTATATTAATATTTTAACTCAATAATACAACGACCACGTGTATTAATGTTTTATTTTCTTTTGTATGTCACCGACCCAATTATACAATCAATCCTTGCGGTCGACGCACAACACAACGGTTCGTTGACGTGCATCGACTTTTCATAATATATATTTATATATATATATATATATATATATATATATATATATATTCTATTTATCGATGATAATTTAGAAAATTCGCTCGTATGAAATCGAACCTTAAAGAAACGGTAATATTATAAATAACTAGAAAACCCGTTCTCGATGTTCAGACTCTTCGAGTTCAGGGTGAGCCGCAACCTCGAGCCTCATGCAGATTAGTCTTAAAATTGTTAAAATTAAAATTATCTTTTTTTTTAATATACGTACGAGTCTGTATTCGATTTTAAAGTCGATAACGTCTAAATTTTTCCTCTCATTTTATGTTCAATATATAAATTTATAAATCTAGACACGTTTTGTCTAATGAATTCAATGTGCATTTAGACACAAACGGTCTTCCACTAATACGCGATAATTAAATAGTGCAATTTATTCGAATGTCTAGTTACGTTTGACACTCTTGATTTTAATTAGAGATTTTTCCGTCGTTTATTTTATTTGTAATTGAATTAGCGTTACTTTGCGAAAGCTTTTTTTTTCTCGCAATATTTGCATTCGGTCGAAAAAAAAAACACGATAATATGCTGAAAACCGAGTGTTTCGAAAGAAAGTTCTCTCGTATAATAAATATTTTATTCAAATTCGAAAAGACGTTTACAAAAGAGGCTTTGCACGTTCGTCGACTGTGTATCTGCATTTCACTCATTGCATACACCTTTCCCTCTCTGTCACTCTTCTCGATTCTTATGCATTTAAAAAGTAACCGTTTTATGCATTTATTCGTATGCAACTCGAAGAACGTTCGCCTATTATTCTTCTTTACTATTCACTTTTAAAATCGTCCTACGTCCGCTGAATTCCGGGTTTTTATATAAACACAAACAGAAAAAAAATGCACAAAGTGCGCGGAAAAACCATATAAAACAACAAATTTATTCATTATAAAAAAATAAGATTTTACAATATTTTTTTTTCATGAAATTGATACGTAATTGCGATAAAGTAAGTACATAACATGTACTCAAATCCTGTTTCCAGTTATCAGTTGTATATGTATATATAACTTTCAATGCTAAAAAAAATACAGTTTCGTCTTAAAAATATATATATTGAGTAACAAAATATTAATTATTATATATGTAAAAGGATAATTAAATTAATGTTAAATAAATACTTTCAAGTTTTACAGCATATTAATTTTTTTTTCAAGGTTAAATTATTGACTTTTTTATAATTATAAAAATATATATTTTAAATACGTAATCTGCATGTTAAATTTAATCGATTCATTCACATTATAATCGAAAGTATATTAATTATAATTTAATTAACTGTATAAAGATTTAATATATTTTGTATTAAATTATATTAAAAATATATATATCTGAATTTGATTCAAGTAATCCAAGAAAGCTGACTCACGAGTCGCTTTTTAAATCGTCACTGACCTGACACAATACGAAAAAAATTATGTATATCTCTCTTTCAATTGCGCCGAAATATTCAACTTCATTTTATACAGAATCCGTATGCATGTATGTATGTATGTATGTGCACATTTATGCACATTTCGATTTGAAAAGTAAAATTTGCACCGGCGATGCCGAATCGAAATGCATTTTGCATGAGTTACAAAAAGGTCACGGCTGCGTTGTTACATCGAAGAAACGAAATCTTTTTTTTTTACATTAAATCGAATGTATTAAAAATAATATATATATATATATATATATATATATATATATATATATATATATATATATATATATATTACAAATTCGCTTTCTGTTTTGTTTATAGAGTTCAAAGTTTCGAAACGATGAAAAATAAATATTGAATCATTTCCTAAACGAGATCGACGTCAATAACCTTGCTCAAAATTTATGACTATTTATAACGAACGCATGTTTGCAGAGCACGTATGTATGACTGTGTGCTGTCATACATGTATTATTTATTTATATTATTTTATCATTTCTTTTTCTCTCTCTCACTCTCAATGCTTGGTAACGACCATATCTGCATGTAAACTGCGATACGATTATCGCGTCCGTAATTATTTTTAATAAATTTACATTTTTTTTTTCTCTCAATTTCACGAAGGAATAAATCGATGCCCTTACAGACTTATGTTAAAAAGAAATATCCCAATTTTATAATATTTATATTTATAAAAAAAAAATTATTGTATAAATTATCTTTTTTTTTCAAATATTTTGTTAATAAAAACTACTCATATTACAGATCTGTTGTAAAAAAATATAAATTTAGAATATTTCAAAACGAATTTTACATATATTTTATGAATATCTAACAAAAAATATCTCTTGAATATTTTGTATAAACATAGCTCTCACTTTTTAAAATCTCATTATTTTTTTATTTTTATTAAACATTATCATGTATGGTAAAATCGCGATATTATTTGTTTATGTGTTGAAACTTTATAAATCATATAAATCGTTATGTAATTAAAAATTGACTATAAACTCCATAGTCTGTATGGGCTCTATATACGTTTGTATAACTATAATAATATGTTTTTTTATATAAAAAATATATAAATTTTTAATATATGCAAATATTTATGATTGCAAATCATTATCAATATATACTAAATTAATCTATTATTAAATAAATGACATTTTCACCCTTGAAAAAAACAATATTAATTTAAGCCCTTTACATTTCACCGTCGAAAAAAAAATTAAATGATTTATAATTCGTACGCGAAAATTCGTGAAAATGAAACGCCAAAGTTTTTCCAAAGAGGCGGATGCGGTGAACTTTCCCGAAATCTTTTCAAAGGTGATACGAAATCATGTGCAAAGTTTGGAAACTTTCGTAATCTACATCCGAGAATCGGACGACGGTGACAAACGACACAAGTGCAAGTAAGCGAAACGCGCCGTGTGCATCCGCGCATTCGTATGAGCTCGTTCAATTATATAAGTAATGATAATTCAATTACGTACTTTCGAGTACTGTTTTTTTTTCACGTGACGCACACATACATATATATATATATAATTGAAAAATAAATTGAAATTTTTTAACGAAAGAATATATTTTTTTGTAACACTTAATATTTCCACTCGTGAACATTATTTTAAAATTTTTAACATCTGTATATATTTTTTAATTTATCGCATATTGCAAATATATATATATATATATATATATATATATATATATATATATATGTATAATGTAATTGTAATGGTATTCGCCGACATCAAAGATAAGAAAGTTTATATGTAATTAATTTATTTTACTCGCGATTTACAGGTGAAAATTAATCGAAAATTTCGCAAGAATGCGTTCGACTGATCTAAATACGTCTATTTAGATGTCAATTTATAAACGTTTCCGTTCTGCATACTGACATTTTACATTTACTGAAACGATAATTTAATATCTTCATTAAATTTAACTAATATAATATATTTTTATGAACTGTTATATCGTTTGATATCATTGAAAAAAAAAAATATATATATATATACTATTGAATATGTTGAATCGATTCCGCGATATGACGGAATCATTTCGCATACTCATCTTTATACAGCGCGGCCGTAACAAAATCGACAAAAATAAATATACACAAAAATAAATAAATAAATAAATACGGGCACGCACAAGCGTATCGATGTATAATGTATTTATGCAACGTTGCAAAATTCAAATAGTGTCCGTTACCGATTCCACTTTATGTCCGTGAACTATTATTCTTCACGATCGGTTCTCTTTTCAGTACATCTATATAATGACGTGCTCTTTCTTCTACGTGAATACAAAATATGACGATGACATGCGTTCGAGTGCATCGTTTATGCGCTCGCACGCTCGAAAACCGATCCTTAAAAAAAAAAGATCGTTATGTATATATAAAAAAAAACATATAAATTTCCTTTAAAAAAATTCCAAACGTGCATTGCACTGAATGAGTGGCATAATTCTCAGTACTGCATGATTACAAATTTCGAACGCTTATTTTGATATTTCATTATGTCGCCATTTTTTTTTCATGTAGGAATAAGATATTAAATTTTATTATATACAATTTAAAAAAAATCATATAAAAATATTATATTATATCTAAAATTTATACATACATTACCTATATCACGATTGGACAATAGATATCCAATCAAAACATACGAACATTCACACTCATAATCTATTCAATTGATAATTTTATTTAATATCTATATAAAATATGATTTACATTGATACTCATAAAATATTTATTAATTGTAAAAAAAATACATTTGATATATAAGTAATGATTTTAACATATATATCTTAATATAAAATTGATATATTATATATACATATACATTGTAGCGATAGTCATTATTGATATATTGGTAGAACCGTCAATTCTGCGATAGAAAATCTCATGAACGAGTCATGCAATAAATAAAATAAAATAATAAAATAAAAAGGTATGGAGGCTGTGTCTAGAGCATGACTCGAGTTCGAGCTTGCATGTGCCAAACATGTATAAATACATACATATATATATATATACTTTTATATGAGAAAGAAACTGCTTATAAGATCGACCAAAACTGACAGAAGCTTTCAAAAAATTTTACAGCGAAAGCGGTCAAGAATCGATTGATCTTAAAACGTATTAATCGTTATTTTAGATATTTATTAGAATATAAACAATATATATTTTATAATGATAATAGAATGAATTAAATTTACATTTAATGGCGTATAATTGTTTATCTCTAGTCGATCTTATATAACGAATACAAAATAAATATTTTATATATCGTCGTTTCAATAACGTATTGTAATGAATTCAAAAAGTATAAAATTACCAAGATATACTCAAAGAGACATACCATTCTAAACTGCTCAAGTTCAACCATGCGTTTATCTTCAATTGAATTCGATATTTCGAATTGTTAATATCCTATTATGCGAACCGATTTTGAACCCTATATATCATTATTAAATTAAATTACACTCTATATAAGTTATATTTTATATATTTATATTCTGTTTATTTAGTTTTTTTTTTTTTTTTTTTTGTAAACGTATTCAAAGTGAATTTTCCTTCTATCGCACGCGTCTCTTATATGTACGCGTCGAAAAAACGGTCAGTTTTTTATCGGACCGCGAACCGCGGTTTGACAAGCGGCGACCGAAGTCAGTAACCCTGTCCCGGACCCAGGACAACACGAACCGCGCTGTACTAGGCCCGGCTACACCTACGTAACACTGTAAACATTGATACCGACACTAAGACGATTCACCAACTATATAATAAATTAAATTATAAAATAATTAATATATATATATTAAAAATATACTTATATTTACGTATATTTAACATTTTTTTTTAAATTTCACAACTTATCGTACAAACAATATAATCGAACGATTTCTCTAATATCACATTCAATCTTTATAAAATCAAAAAAAAAAATATAAAAATTAATAAAAAAATATATATAAAATTAAAATCAAAATGAACTCTATATAATATAAAAATTATAGATCATTTTATACTATTACGTTTTCAACTACTGTTATCACTATCAAAATTGTGCAATATTACTGACAACATAATAATAAAATTTATTTTATTAATATTATATAAATAACGATATAACTTTCATTTTTTATATTTATATATATATATATATATATATATATATATATATATATATATATATATATTAATATTTATATAACTAGATTAATCCGATATACGATATATAAAAATCGATTCTGATTTAACAGCGTATTCAAAAAAAAAAAAAAAATTACAAGCAATCACCGTAAAGTAAGTACGTAATGCAGGATATTAGACGGCCGCTTATTGCTATCATCCGCTTAATAGAATCTTATCTGTACTTAGTTGTACAACGGAAACGTATATATAAACTTCGATTCATTCGAATAAAAGCGAAACGAGACGATCGCGAATTTTTTTTTATTATAAAAAAATATATATATTTTATTTATTTATACGTCGTATAAATCTTTAATTAAACGTTCGATTCGTTCGTTCGAAATGCGCCGTTTTGCATATATTTAAGGACGAATTCGCGATTCGCATCAACTTGACCTTACATTGGAACGTTCGCGCATAAATTTTTATAAAAATATAAATATATTTTTTTCAATATTTTTTTTTTATATAGAAAATTGATTATTATTATTATTATTGTTATTTACATTTGTTAATATGTTCGAATATGTAATATTTGTATATTAAAAAGTCGCGGTTTTTTAACCCTAAACGAGTTCACGGCCATTCGGCGCGCCATAGGGTTCATTCGCACCGGCCTTATTATCAATACCGCAATAAGCATTGAACAAACAAAATGCATATTGCACTCTTTCTTCGTTATATACACGTTAACGACCGAACGCACGAATTCAATTGTTCCAATTAATTCCGACGAATAATAATAATAATAATAATAATAATGATAATGATAAAACGAAAAAAAAAATCGTTAACGCTAATAAAAAACGAAAGTAAAGCGGCGATCAGACGAACGACACGACGTACAAAGTTCGATACGGATCGATCTTTATGATTGCGCTTCCGCCGCTAAAATGTTTCCATTTCTGCGTCGTGACGATAAATCATGACATTTATAACATTTTTTTTTATTTATTATATAAATATATATCATAGTGCTTCGATTTATGAATCACTCTATATATATATATATATATATATATATATATATATATATATATATATATATATATATATATATATTTAAAAAAAATCGACAAAAAATTATAATTAATTAATTAATATTAAAAAACCAAAATTGATCAATAAATAAAAATATTCAATTGAATAATGTTTAAATCTTATTTTTAATGTTAAAAAATTGTAGTATAGTTAACAATATGTAAATCAAGTTCAATTATGAGAGAGTTGACAAATTATCCGATCAAGTTTTTGTGTCACATCAGATCAACTTGACGTGATCAATCATTAAAAATAAATTTTCTTTGCATAGCAATTAAAAATAAATACCATAATTACAATACAATTTTTAATACATTATTTAGTAAACTATATTTAAAGATTAATACGTATTAAAAGAAAATACATCATACAATATAAAATAATTTATATATAAAAATTCAATGACGAAATATTATAATTAATTTTCATCGAAATACATATGTTATTACATAATTATATTATACGAATTCATATCTCGTTTTGTTTGTAAAAATTATAATGACACAATTATTATACATTTATCAAACATCTCAATCGTCTAGACGCGGCTCTAGAAACGGGATAGTGTATTTTCCAGGACGAAAGGCTACACCGAAAAAAATAAATAAAAAAGAATGTCAGGAATGATAATCGAAAATAAAGGGATAAAAAAAAATTACGAGACGGTCGAGAAATTAATTTTGCAGCTTCCCGTTCATTGCGTGACGTTAAGCGATTAACACGTGCTGCCATTATTTTGTCGTAATGTAAATGTCCGTTATAACGAGCAAATATAATAATAAATAAACGCAAAAAGGGAACAAATAAATTAAAATGATATATATATATATATATATACATGTATTAAAAAAGAAGAAAATGAAATAATAATAATAAAAAAGAAGAAAAATGCACAAGTGCACTTTTTTGTTGTAAATAAGAATCGAATTGTTTTGTTAAGCATGTGAGCAAGTTTTATATAGAAATATATATAACACTGTGATCAAAAAGTAAGATGAATTTGTTTATAAAATGAAAATTATTTATTTATTCTTCCAAATCAATTTCATACCATTCAAAGTTATCCCGTTCTAATAAAACACACTTTTGCCAACGCTTTTTTCTAGTCCTCGAAACAGTCGAAATAGTCTTTTTCCGGTATAGCCTTCAAGACTTTCTTCAATTCGGTTTTTATCTTCTCAATCGTGTCAAAACGGCGTCCCCGCATTGGCCTAATGAGTTTGCACGGAGCCAAATCGGGCGAATACGCTGGTTGCGGAACGATATGAGTCGAGTTTTAATAGCAACGATTTTTACGTCATTGACAAATATCATTAATTTTATTTTTAATAAAAAAAAATACTATATTATTTATATAAAAATCTAATATTAAAAATGATATTATAATTGAATAAAAAATATTATAAAAAAAAATTGATACAAAACAATTATCGCAATTTGCATCGAAAACGTTTACTATATATATATATATATAGTACAATATATAAAACGTCGTGAACGTGTCGTAAGTCGAACGCTACCGTCGTAAATCGAACACCGGGCGACATTCTTCAGTAGTCATCCTAACACTACATAAACAACTAGCGCTACACCAATAAATATGTGCGTAAAATATTTACGTCGTATAACCGGCATCGGGAGAATCGTGTCGTACAATTAAATTAAATCGCGGGATCGTTAATGGGTTAACATGTGTCCGTGACGCATCCGACTCATATAAAGTGCATTTTCTTTCTTTTTCTTTTTATTTTTAATACGAGAACGCATTTGTGATAATGAAAACAATATATATATATATATATATATATATATATATATATATATATATATATATATATATATATATATGCATAAACATTATATAGATATACACTAGTATATTTTCTATTACTATTTATTTTTTTTTTGTTTATATGGCAGATGTGTGTATAGTCAAGTTTATGGATGTTTTACTATTGTATTTTATTTTATTCATTATCACAATACGTATTTTTATGACTAACGCTATAGTATCCGAATGTAAATATAACGTTAAGGTCACAAAGATTATGAAAAAAATATATACACAGTATACACATTAATTAATGCGTCATCAATAATGTTATATTTAAATACAAAAAAAATATATTTTTTTAATAAAATCAACGCACGCCACTGGATTATATTTATACAAATTTATTATTAATTTGAAAAAAAAATATTTTACATTATTGGAATTCGAACTTCAATACACGTAAAATACGTAATCCATTCATATAATCAGCGTAAAGTGTATATAAAACCTTTTTCAGACCGCAAAGTGTTAACGTAATTCGTTTAATGATTCATTATGAATAATATATTTACGTTCGTAATTTTTATGCGGTTATTTTTTTTTATTTGTGAATAATTTAATTAATTTACATTTCCCGGATGAATATTTTTTTTTATATATTATAAAAAAAAATACATCTTATAATATCGATCATAAATCAATAATATATTTATTTTTAACACGTTAAATCCATCAATGACGATTGACAATTTACATGTTTTTTTTTTCGCATAGCAAGAAATTGTCGTAACTATACGCTCTATATATGGACGTAAACGACGCGTCTTCTTTTCACTTATTCGCACCACCCTGTATAAAATGCGTACGTTTTTTTCGCAAAAAACGCGCATTCATCGAATACACAACGATGTATATATATATATATATATATATATATATATATATATATATATATATATATATATATATATATATATATATATATATATATATATATATATATATATACATAATATATACACTTTTTTTATCGCAGTCGTTTAACGCTTCATTACTTTTACTTACTGCATTTGTCGTGCAAGTGAACACATTGCAATACGTCGTATTACTCAATTACTATGTTTCCCCCCTCCAGCCCATACCTTCCTCACCCCCTGTCGAGTGTTTGTTTATTATTGTTTTTTTTTCAGTTTGTTTGTTGCACTATTTATTTTTCATTTATTTATGTGCGAGATGCAACTTTGCGCAACGTGTTTAAGATATCGCATTTTGTTATGTACACGCATTACACGAACACGCTGTATATACGTAGAGCATGTGAACCCGAGATAAAGAATAAAAAAGTGGGTCGGTGAACTTTTTTACAATATGCGAGTTCGTCTGTGTGTTTTTTTTTTTATCATCATATTATTATTGCGCAGGACATGGTCGTGACGAACAATGTCTGGTCTCGCGCATTTGTTTGTTTGTTTGTTTGTTTGTGTTGCACTTTTGTGCAAGGGCAATGTAACAGACGAACGTTTACTTTCACGTATATACATATACATATATATATATATATATATATATATATATATATATATATATATATATATATATATATATATATATATATATATAAACAATTGAAATATAATTCTGTAATTTATAAACGTTTATATATATATATATATATATATATATATATATATATATATATATATATATATAAATATATATATGCATATAATCGTTTATAAATCGACACGTCGAATTATGACGTCACATTGCGACGACGCTCAAATATTGTGTGAAAAGCGTACAACGCTTCTCAAATGGACTTCCTGGAAAATTTTAAAGTTTCTCGAGAAATTGCTTCGAGCGCGCTAAACATGTATAAAATGTATTTTCATATTTATAATTCAATTATAACGCTAAATATTATTAATTATTAGGATATCTAGTTTATTACACAATTTCCTTGAATATTATAAAATTGAACATTAAAATATATATTATTATTATAAGTAAAAAAAAAATGTTATCAAATTGACCATGGACTATATATATATTGTATATGTACATTAATAAAACGTAGAACAATTATTAGATTTTATAAAAGCTCGTGACATTTATAATTACTAGTATCTAAAGACTAAATATTTCAAGCAATAATAGATTGGAATGTTCTCTATAAGTAACTAAATAGATAAAAAGTATAACGTTAAAAATACTAACTATAAACACTATAAAATTTTAACGATAAATATTTCATTGAAATACAAAGTATCTACTTTTAAATAAATTTAACTTTTAAATTAGACTAAACGTAAAGATAATACGTATGTTTGAGTTGCATTTTATCAATATATTATACGGCATGATTCGAATATTGTTAAATTTATTTTATTTTTTTTTTAAATATATAAGGATAAAAGAAAAATCGGCGGCCTTTAAGACGACAAACGAAGGAAAAAACCGAGTTGAATGACACGTGGAACAGCACTTTTAAAATTTTATAAATCGAAACGACACACAAGAAAGAGAACCTTTAATGACCTTTTGACGAAAACGCGGTAGTTATTTTATTTTTCTTTTCGCCCGAAATAAAAGGTCAAACGATACGGAAAAATAGCGGAAAAACAAACCGAAGATAACCCGTCGTCGACCTGACATATTTTTTTTATTTATTTATTATTTGTTTGTTTTTTTTTTCATGAATTAAAAAAAATGCGTGTTAAAGTGTCGTTAATTAAGGACGTTTAACACTTTACATTGTGAAAAAAAAAATAATAATTTGCTCGCGAGGTCTTATCGAGTCGTTAGTTTTACACGCTCGTTGTTTGTTACTCGTTAATTGATACATTCCGGGGTGCATATATTTATTTTATTGCGTCAATATTATTGTAGTAACGCGATCGCAAAATTGTTAAATGCACATAGTAATGCACGTGTATAATTATCATAATTATTCTGTCGCTGAAGAGTGAATAAAAAAACGCGTTCTTTATAAATCTCATGTTTAAACCGATTTTTTTTAAATAGATATAATTTATAGTATTTTATAAATATCTACATTGAGATTAGGATATTTTTTTGTTTTTCGATACTTCAAGTTATCTATTTTATATCTAGTTTTAAATAATAGTTTTCTAATTGAAAATGTTCTAAAAATATTAGCGCTAAATCATATCAATGTATTACAAAAATGTTAACACTAGTTATTTTCTATTCTTTCATCGTATTTCGACATTATTTAAAAATATTATATATTTTGAAAATTACTAAAATAATCTTAATAAATATATTTAAAATATTTTTTATGTCATAACAACTTTTTCAGTCGATTAACTTTTGATATTTTTCAATACAAAATGTATATTAAATTGTAAATAATACGATTAAGTTTTTTTACAATATGTTAATTTTTTATATATATAAAATAATAAAAAATATCATAATTTAATTATATATTATCGGTTATTTTAATTCCATAAATTTTAGTATGTAGTTTAAAATAACTTTCATTTAAATGACAGTCACTTCTATAAATAGCTACGATTTCTATAATCATATTATATATATATATATATATATATATATATATATATATATAAACTATGATTATTATTTATAGGGCAAAAAATATTCAATATGTAGGTGTATAACTGATGACTCGACTATATAGAATTTGAATAATAATTTTATATTGAATATTGATTATGTATGAAAAAGATTTTTATTTTAATTATAAATAAAATAAAAATTCCACCACATAATACAGAATGAAGAAGTGCGGGATGGGTGGGGACTTTTAGACTTTTTCAATTTCGAATTTTTTGGCCTTAGTTTGAAATTCATTTTTCGGCTCACACCTCTCCCGTCGAAATATCTAATTTAAAAGATTATATGAGATCCTTTTTTCATACATATTCATGAGAGATTATTATTTTTCGCGAGCTTGGAATTTTTCGCGTGAAATACTTTTATCTCTGAAGCTTTTTTACGCATTCTCTTTTAAAACGAATCCGGACCGAAATTTTCCGCATTTTCATAATTCGAATTTTAATTAAAATCTAAAGAAAGTTTGATACGGACGAACAAACGAACGAACCGACCAACGAATCAAATATATATATAAAACAATATAATATATATATATATATATATATATATATATATATATATTCAGCTTTTTTTTCAGCCATACTTTTTTCACTTCAGTCACGATAGAGGAAAAATTTTTTTTTTCTCTGCAAAAAAAAAGTGCAGTTTGTGTATTCATAACGGGGACAACCCTTTCGCGACCGTATAATTAAAACACCCCCAGGCGGAAAATCGCACTTTTTATATGCCCTTTTATAAAAAAAAAAAAACACCTCCGTGCTGATTAAATTAAGTTTAATATATTCGCTCTCTTGCTCTCGTGCTTTTCTCTCTTTTTTTTCTCGAGAATATACCAGATTAAAAATGTTACATTAAGTTTAATTTCTCTTGAAAATTAAGATAAAATTTTTATTATATTCATTTTTGAAAAAAAAATCGCGAGTGTTTTAAATTTTCATTACGCTATAATTTTTTATATTGATGATAAAACATTTAAATTATTTAAATAATCGATATATATAGTATGTAATATATTAATAGATATAATTAAGAAAAAAAATGCAGTAGTATATCAAATATTGATGAAAATAATACTAGGTCTGAAAGTTGTTTATATATCTAATGAAGAAATAAAATTTTTGAATAGTACTCTAAATGAATAAGATATGTAATAATTGATAATTATAATTTTTATTTTACAATTCTAATAAAAATGATAAAAATATATATGAAAACATTTGTTTATATTATTATTATATGAGCCGTAATAACGCACATGTTCGCTCAATTAAATTTAAATATTTACATATAATTTCCGTTTTCAAACTATATATAAGGCAGCTATGTTTCGATTTAAAATATTATGAAAAATAAAACGTTATACATTAATATACAAAAATCATTATTTCATTCAATGGTTAGATATAGAGTTAGCGACTCGATCTTATAAAATATATATTTTTTTTATGTAGATCAATTTTGAAAATGATTTACGTTTTGATCGATATGAGCGAACATTTTGATCGAAAAAAAAAATATATATATATAACATATATAAAATAATAATAATGATAAAGTGCTTACATATTAAAGTCTATTTGTTCGCTTTAATGGTGTGTGTAATTTAAAAATATTCACATATATAATTAATATGTACATTATAAACGTGCCCATGTTTGACATGAGTTAATGAAAAAATGATACGGTAAAGGAGTACCGTAATCGTTCAACCCGCGTGTGACGCACGCTTTTTTTTCGATACGTACCGGTCTTTTTTAACCCCTTTGTAATTTTTTTTTTCATACAACAAACACGAGCTCGCACATTTTTCACCCCTATCATTTATAGCTTTATTTGGGATAACTCGTTTCATATATATATATATATATTTTTTTTTTTCATCATTCTTTCGAGGTTTTATAATCAACTTCCTGTTATTTATTACCTCGGGCTATGAACTTCAACGCCTCAGAACAGTCGGATCGGATGCATTTTACATAATTCGTTCTTTTTTTTATTTATATATATAAATGTATATCGTTTTTTTATCATCCGTTCGCAACCCTATTTAAGGTTTTTTTTTCATTGTGTTTAATAAAAAATGATATTACATATATTATGACAGCATAAATTGGATTAGTTGATTATAAAACGGGCGATGATTTCCGTTTGATTTATTTACTATTATACTATATTTTTTTTTATGTACGAATAAATTAATCCAATTGATGGTTTTTAACGTCTAGTTCTATACGTATTTTTAATTTATTATTTCTGGAAAATAAAGAAAAAAAAATCGGAAATAAAATATTGTCGATTTGCGTCTTCGTTAGCGTGACAATGCGTATTTAAATGTATAAAGAAACGACAAGTCTCACATTTGTATAAGGAAAAGTTTATTTTTAATTCAAATATAACCCTTTGCGCACAACATCGATTATGAGCCATAAAAAATTAAGGCGCACACTGTTTTAGAATGATAAATTATATACGTAGGATGGGCTAGCACCGAATCAACCCTCAAAGCGCCCCGCGGGGTATAAAAATGATCGCTCATTAAATTTTACAACGCTATCATTTGTCTGTGTATCTTTTTTTTTCACGAAAAAAATTCATTGACAGATTTCATCAACATTAACAAAATACCGTTAATAATTGCCGTATACATTTTATGGAACTAGACATTGTTTGGTATATTATGATTTTTTTAATTGTAAAATATTTATGACGACATTAAATTAATATTTTATAAATAATATTATGATATTTTGACGCTTATAAATGTATTTTTATTATACTCATAACGGAACATCAGTTGTGAAATTTTATAAATTATTTATTATTTTAACAATTTTGCATATAATTGTGAATCGTATAAAATTTTATATTGCTGAAAATATTTTATACACTTTTAAATTACATTTAATTTTATTAATAAATATGTCAGCGACATTATTATTTACTTTATGGACCTAAATTATTATTTTTTTTATAAACCAAAATAAAATTTCAAAGATTTGAAATATAAATTCATTGTATAATTATTGTAATATCAAAATTTTCGTATATCCTGCTACAATAAGATGATTATAAAATAATTAATACATTTAAAAAATAATAATATTCTTATCAATATATAAGTGGACATTATCATAAGCTGTCCATTATTCACAATTAATTCGTATAACCGTTAAATAAATTACGTAACTAATTCCGAAAAATAACCTTAATGGCGCTAATCTCGAAGCCTTCGATTAGATTACGTCGCATACATACACACACACACATAGTTTTAGAATTATTCGGTCGCGAAGGGGTTTTTATATGCGGCGCTTCCCGCCGTTCGCGAGAGATAAACCCCATAGTTGGCAATCTAAACTTTGAGGTTATTTTCCATTTTTTTAATGGTTCTGGTCACGCGAACGTCATGTTTTTTTTCCGCTTTTCTTTGTTTATATACGCACCCGGTTTTTGTCAGCGTGGAATAACTCAGGTACCCCTTTTGCCCGTCCCAACGTTTTTTTGTGTCCCTTGACAGAATGAAATATTCCAATTAGGTCACGCATGCCCTTTTTCTTTCTAAAATTTTTTTTTTTTAAAACTGAGAAAAATTAGCTATTTCCATGAGAATTATATACTTATATATATATATACATAAATATAGAAAAAAATCTATAATAATTCTTATGCGTGTTTTTGTATTATATTGTGCGATTTCGATATGTGGCACAAATGCCTAGGCTCAAGTTAATATAATACGAACGTTAAAAACTTTTCTTGTTATTTTACGTGTTATAAAAGTCAGTGCGGCGCCCGTAAAGTTTCCGTCTGAAAGTCGAAAAGGGGTTAGATGCGGCTACGACGAAGCGGGGGGGGGGAGCACGGCGGCAGGGTGAGTTGTTTCTGAAAAATTTCGAACGGAGACGTAACGGTAGATTTAGGGGGCGGCTAGAGGTTTGGTTTCGTTTTGTGGAAAAAAAAAATTTTTTTTTTGTAACTGCGTAAGCCGTTAGTAAAAACGCTACGAAACGTCGAAGCGCCGTCTCTCCACTCCTCCTCCACCCCCCTGAAAAGCCAATAATTTTCTTTTTCGGACGAGTTTTCACTTTTCTCTCGGGACGTACAAAGTGCCAGATGTCACGAAAGAAATTTTCCAAATAATTTGATTCGAAAAGTTTTTCACTCGACTCGGCTCGCTCCCGATTTTCCGGATGCAATCGTTTAGTTTTCAATTAAAAATTCGAACGGCTCGATCGTTTCAAATCTATCGATACTATTATAAAAACGTCTCGTTTTTTATATATAATTTATTAACCAATTTAAAAAAAAAATACTTAAATTAAAAATATCTGTGAAACACTGATATCTAAAAAAATAATAATAATAAAAGAAAATGTCGATATACTACATATTCATAAATTCATTTTACATAATATAGTATATAAAAGGTTACATATTTCATATCATAAATTTCATTTAATATAAACAATTTGTTATATTAATATGTCATTCATTTATTTTTGTGTGTTTATTTCAGATTTTTATGCACAAGAACGCGATGCAGATGCACGCCAGGGAACTTCATAGAGGGCTCGCGGGCGGCGAAGTGAAGCCCCATCAGTGCCAGCAGTGCCTAAAATCTTTCAGCTCAAATCATCAGCTAGTTCAGCATATAAGGGTGCATACGGGTGAAAAACCATACAAATGTTCCTATTGTGATCGCAGGTTCAAGCAATTAAGCCACGTGCAACAGCACACCAGATTGCACACAGGTGAGTCTCTATTTCGTTATATAATTATATTTATATATATCTATATTAAAAATTAATTTACAAGTACTGCAAAAAAAATCGACATTATCGCACCCACCAATAAGTCGACTGTTGGTCAAATTTCCGGATTCGCGCACGTTCATTGGTTTTTCAGCCGATGTTAACGCGCTTTTTTTTTCCCGTCATCTACCTCTGAAGCAATTTTTTTTCAGAACTCGAGGGCGTGCACCTTTTCGACCAATAAAAACGCACTGTGTCCGGAAAAAAAATCCCGTAAAAAAGCGAATTTTTATTAGCACACGAGGGTGGAATGAGTGCGAAACGGGGGAGGGAAATGAAAAAAAAAAGCGGTGGAAAAAATCGTCTGAAAAGCTGAAAAATGCGCCGTCGCATTGACGACTGTTCGTATATACCTAGAGCTGACGAGCGCAAGCCCTAAAAATATGCAAATTTACGTATCTGTCGCCGTCACAGTGTATGTAGATCGTTGCGTATAATCTTTTACAACTACGCTTCTTTAATGAATAAATAATACTATAAATTATTATACACATTTTCTACACACTTTGACGTTTTCAATCAACATTTTTAATTATGCATAAAATTCCATTATTAAAATGATTAAAATGTCATAAATAATTTTTAATATTGTTAGTTGTAAAAAATACTTATAACGTGTTTTATCTGATAAGATAAACTGGTAATATAATTGAGGAAAAACGACGGACATTAAATATTACAAATTATATATACTAACTTTATCCTTGTTAAACTACAAAATATTTCATTAACCAACAGTCACCACTTAAAGCATATGATTTTTCATAAATAATTAAAATCACTTTCGCGTATAATAAACGTATACAGTGATTATTATACTTAGTGACATTTTCTTAAATTAATAATTTGCGCAATCTATTATTCATAATCGATGATATCCAATAATTTGTACGATTTATACACTTCAGATTATAAATAAGCGGCGAATGTACTATTTAAAAATATTTTCAGCGATGAATCGATATCCTATTTCAGTGTTTCAGCCTTTAGACACCGGTCAATTAGTTCACTTGACCGATTTCACCTGAGGGATTTCAACGTCAAACGTTTCCACATAACCCAAAGGATCGATTGTCTAGACCTTCAAAGGTGTTATTACACTGAAAATCGAATAAAAACAGTGTTTCCTATAAATCAATATTTTTTATATACTTTTCTTACAATGAAAGGTTTGAAAAACATACGCTTAATACGATTCTTCTTTTATAAATTTATTCCACATGGCATCTTTTCTTTCATCTAATGAGCATTTAAATACAGTTTTATTTATTATTGATTTCCAAAAAAGCCGGTAAAATGTTCGCAATTAAACGGAAATCATAATTTGAATCCATCCTTGACTTGTATAGCATATTTATTATTTACATTGAATTTTTGAGGAAATTACGGCACGTGTATGGGTAATTTTGTAATTTTATATCGCTTTTCATGAACGTAATTATGTTACGTAATATTTATGATAGATTTTATATACATATAAATAAATTAATAATGAAAAAAATATTTTAAAAATTATGATAATATTTCATCTAAAGATGATAATCAATATTCTCCATTTAATGCAATCATTCATATGGATTCCTTTCAACATATGAATACTATCTATTAAGGGTTTATCAGTGGTCTATATAGATCTAGGATTGAATTACTTCTAATTGTATGGATCAATTTAGTGCTCTCATGACTGAAGATGTATATATATATATATATATATATATATATATATATATATATATATATATATATATTATAATCAATCTGATTCCAAATTTAATTTATATTATATTTAGATGACTCACAGAAGGACGAAGCGATATGATATCGAATCCGTCTTCACTGTGACCGCGGCCTCGTCGATAAGGCCACCGTCGCGATTGTGCACTTTATACGTGTCGGAAACAATTCCGAAATCTCCCCTCGAGTAAAGTGAAAAAGTACGTCGAAACAAAGTTGAAGTGAAGATCTAGAGAGAGGGGGGGGTGCGGCATACTGCTTAGGGGCTGCAAGGGGGAGGTGCGGATTTTAGGATATTGTTGCATATTGTGCTGACCGTAGATTATTTCCTCATACAACAAAGGGAAAAACATTTTAATTTTCGCCAGCACACAATGATAATACAAGCACTTAAACATTCCATTGTTTGGAATTTCTTTGCGCTCGAGAAAGGAAGTTTTCGTTGCGCGCGCGTTGCGATGAAAAAAAAAGTGTGTATAAGAAAAGCTGAAAGATGGAGGAAAAACACTTTCAGCAGGTAATTTGTTATTTTCATTCGTGGGGGGCGGACCGGGTGGGTTTTTTGAAACGGTAGTGTCGGGCGTTTCGCCTGCCGCCCTTGGCTTTCTCCCTATACAAAGTGTCGAGAAAGTCGGTTGACGTGGCCATGTTGATTCCAAGTCATTTTTATCTAGTTACAACAAAAATATATATAACGTCATATTTAATTAAATTTATATTCAATATACAATTCGTTCAAAAAAAATTTTTTTTTATTATAATTAATATATATATTTTCATTATACTATAGAATTATATAATATAAAATCAATCAGTGGCCATATTGACCAACCGCCATTGCACGTTTGTGTGTATGTTGAAGGTGAAAACGGCCAGGCTGAAAAGAAAAGTTGGTTTCGGACTGACGAAACGAAAATGGAAGGAATACGAAGGAGCTTTTTTCAGGAGCTTAATTGCGTTTCGGCTACCCCTAAAACCCGCCTTCTAGTCGGCACTCCGACCCTCACGAGCTCCTTTTTTAAATCCGGTCGCAGAAAACTTTGTATGGAAGGTCGCAAGCTTTGTTTAAAGCTTTTTAATTGGCTCCATTTAGTTACATCGAATCGTTGCCCCCCTACCTTTATCTAATTGGTTCGAGCCGGTGCTAAAAAAAAATAGTCATTAATCTAAACAAGTAGCAATTATTAGATTGGATTCCCCTTATTTGGAAAACAAATTTTTAATTTTATTCGATTAAATTCTGAAACGACCTACATATATTTTTAATTAATACGTAATTATTTTATTTTTCTACAATAAATATATCATTTTTTTTTCTTTCATCAACAATGCATTCAAAATCGTATTCTTCTCTTAAGACTCTGATTTATTATTCTTTTTTGTTATCCGCATAAAGAGTTAACAGTCTAGACTATGTAGCTATTCATCCTATTTTTTAATCAACCCTTATTTTTTATTCGCAAACCATAATAATTGTATAAATACGAACATTTTGCAATCTTATACATATACCATATATAATATGATCACAAACATTCTTCTATTTTCTTATTAAATATATATATATATATATATATATATATATATATATATATCTAAAATGAAGAATAATTATTTTTTATTAATTAATAATATTTTTAGATGTAATGTAAAATAATTCAAAATTTAATAGAAATATTTTAATTATGTTTTAATGTAATAGTAAAGTTACCAATCGTCCTTCTTTTTGTAATATGTACTTTGTCTTGGAGGCAACTTTAAAACCGAGAACCTTTTTAGAAAGACTACTTATTAGAATTGTAAGTGTTATAACAACTTTTTTTTATTCACAATCTGAAAATATGTTAAATCAATCTCAATATGTTTTGCTTACTATGTTTTCTTTATCATCATAAAAAAAGTTTGCCACCTATAATAATATAATAATTTTCTTTATTATTTAATCAGTATTTTAAATATATAAAATAATTTTCAACAGATTAAAAAACTTTGATTTAAATATTATATATATATATATATATATATATATATATATATATATATATATATATATATATATTTACGCGCGGAATTTAATATCGTGAATTGCGTGCAATGCTATTTTTTTTCAATTATCAATGCACATACGAGGGGGACGTTGGGGGACACTAGCGTGTATACATTATAGTATGGGAAAGGTGGTAATAGCGCTATGGTGGTGATAGTGGCGGGGATAAAAAGGGGAGACGCGGGTGCATACGGTCAAAGTAGAGGGTGGGGGGTGGGTAATGTGCATGATGATGTGCGTGCGTGCGCGTGCACTCGAAACCACACCCTGCGGAGTACGCTCGGCCAATGTGGGGGCGAATAGTGCATGCAATGCGTTTGCATTGGCCGCGTTTGTCGTGCAAACACACACGCAAATACACACACACACGTTCGTATATATATATATATATATATATATATATATCGTGCAACACGTGACCACCCCCTAACAGTTCGACGCAATCCTCCCCCGAACGACTCATACCCCTAAAGACTCGACACCACCAATCGCGTTCGTTTCCACCCTCGACACATGCTCGCGAAAAAAAATGTATTATATATTCGCGCCCGATTGATATGAATCGATTTCCGGTTTGCGGTAACCGAAAATATTCGTTCGACTGCGAACGATCTGTGCCAAAATCCGGACAATTAAAATTTTGAGAATCCTGATACGAAAATTAATAAATAATAATGGAACATAATATTTGTAAATATGTGATAATCGTATATTGTATTCATCATTTTTCAATATATTTTATAATTAATTTCCATAATTATATTTTTTTTCATTATCAATGTCATATATAATATATTAGACGATCAAGAAAATAAAATCTAATTTAATAAATAATCTCAAATTGTTCATTTTTGTAAATAAAATGTATTAATTTGGAATGCATAATTTTATCTATATAACGACAAATCTTTCATTAACAATTATTAATACAGTGAATTCTCGATTTACAATCATTCGCACTTACGGCAAAAAATTTCACAATTTAATAATTTTAATTTCATATTTTTATAGTTTTCGTTAAATAATGTTTATACATATACTTTTTTCTATATAGTTATTTAATTAACCAATTAAAATAATAAAAATTAAAAATCAGTTTTTTTTATCATTATATTTTGTTATATAATATAAATAAGTATATTATTTATTTTTGTATGAAATTCAACTTACGTCCGAAGTTGCGTCATAAATCGAGAACTAACTGTAATTTTAAATTACTTCAACTTAAAACACTATCATTTAGATATCAAATAACAATAAAAATATTGAATTATATTTAAGCAATAAAATTAAGTTATTCATTGTAACCATTGACCGGAAAAAATATTCTTAAAATTATTATCGTTATTACAAATAGTTATATTCTACGTAATCACATAATCGTTAATTTTTATTTAACCGCCCATTCAAATAAAAATACGACAGTGTCGGATTAATCAATCGGCGATGCGATCATTGTTATAACGCAGATAAAATTGTGCTGACCCACCGAATACAATGCGGTTTCGTATTTCCTAAGCGTTTCCGCTTGACTTCTTCAAGACTGATACGAAGTGACATTTTTTACAACAAGATACATAATCTACACAGTTTTTAATTTATTCACTACGCACCATTGCGATATATAAATTATATCATTACATCGAAAAAAAAGTGTGTTATAATTAATTATGACCCCCGTTTTAAAGTTTTATCAACGATTCCGATTTTATTTATTTTATAATAGTAAAACGGTACTGTTGTTTTAGCGATGACAGTTTATATTCTATTCAAATATATTTTTAATATAAATTTTTGTATTTATATATTGTTGTTTATGATGTGATATAATAATGATAATTTAGGTAATTTGTCTATGCTCTCAAACAGCATTGCCACTAGTGATATAATAAATAATATCGATACGTACCGTTTATGATCGTATATATCAATAAATTACATACACACGCCATACATCTTATGACTGGTTAATGTGCGGACCGATAATTCATAAATATCGCGAAACGTGTCGTAATTTTATCGGAATTTCGGGATTTTGTTGCGATTTCAAACCGTCGCTATATATATATATATATAACTTGGGAATCGAACACGCGAACGTAAATCGAGGGTATTTTGCAATGACCGTTAATTTAGGCTGTATGAGTGGTCAAAAGCCGAGCCCGACCACCCTCTCTCGGTCCGTTCTTCATTACCGCTATTACTGTGATCCCTGCCTCACACTCCGGTGTCGATTTTGCCACGCCGAAATTGCAGCTGCAACGCTATTGCACAAATATGCAACAAACCGTTTCCGTTATAATAAAATCACCATAAATATATATGTGTGTGTGTATGTGTATATATCATGAAATATTTTTCATCCCTTAACATTTTTTTTTATTCAAAATTAATAACATTTTTTTATATAATTTATTAATCATACTCTATATCAGATCTATTATTATTTCTTTTCAAATAAAATAGTTCTTTAAATATATTATATATAAAAAAATATTAAACATATATATTAATTAGATCTAAAATAATTTTAATTTATTTTTGTAATCATTATAATATAATATTTGACAGTCAAAACTAAAAAATTTTACTTCAATTTATGTAATTGAATTTGACTTGATTTAACAACTTTTACAATGTTTAAAAATTTCAACATTCAAATTCGGTCAACTTAAAACTTGTATATCTAAATAAAACCATTATAAAGAGCAACAATTTATCACTCATTTTTTTTAAATTAAAACAATTATACAAGCAAAAAAATATTTTCTATTTTCTACTACAACATCAAATATTTCTTTTATTTACATTTTGAATAGTTTTAATACAAATAATCTTGTATTAAAAATATTAATATAAAAAAAATCAGACGTAATTTTTAAATTCAAATATGAAAAAAATAGTCTAAAACAATTATCGCATATAATTTATATTAATATCTATAACACATTTTAAATAAATATATATAATATATAACATACGTATAAACAAAATTCCGCATTGTTCGAATAAAAAAAATCGCATTGTACCAAATCTCATTTGAATATCCGCATTAAACGGCGATATTGTGCATCGAGAATGGAGCTCGTTCGTTATTTTTTCGCGCATAAATTCGCATCCACTGTGACACGGGCCCGATCCCCTAAAATGCGTTGCGTTCGCGTATCGATGGCATCAAAAATATTAAATTTATAACCCGGGATTCGCGTACGAGCATTTGACATTATTATTATAATGCACGAGCGTGCAAAATGAAACTTTATCGACATTATTATATCGAAACGTGTGTTTTAACGTTAGGAAAAGCCGGGGTTTCGTCATTTTATGCGAATCAATAGAATATCGCACATATTTGCATGAAATTTATATTTACAAGCCCACCATTGAGATATGAAAGTTATGTTATATTTTATTATTTTCATATTTATGCCGTAAATACGTCATCAAAATGGTTTTATGGTAATTAGTTAAATTATGATAGCTAGCTAATATGACACCTGCGAAAGCTTAGTGAATAAAATTAATTTTATTGTACAGCTATTCAAATTCCATTATACATTGTTATTTTTACATATTAAAAATACCATTTCATTTAAATTATTATTAATAAAATGAAGTAATTCTAATGATAGTCATAATAAGATAGATAAATAATTATATTATAGTACAATTTATCTCCCTTTGTAATTATATTTTATATTATTTTTTGAGTAGTAAAATAGTATATTATATAAAAAATAAAAATATTTTTGGTTTTATATGATAAAAGTTGATAAAATAGTCATCAAAATTTAATTGAAATCATTTCGCCCTTTTCTCACTAAAACATACTGACTAAATATCGTAGAACAATGAAATAATTATAAACAATAATTAACAAAAATGTCGACTAAAATTCAATCGCATTAAACAAACACACACACACGCGCGATCTCTATATACATACAATAAATTACACAAACAAGAAATATGAAAATTTTGTTTATTAACAAAACAGCATTAACGTTAACTCGATTATACAATACAATACCAATAAATCGAATTCAAAATAATTTTCGCGAATTTAATTTATTTGAAAACGGACGAATTTCCAATATCGACCCCCGAATGCATATAATGCGAAAATATTTAATGGTGCGCATATTCGCGTTTACGCTGGCGTTACGCACACACAGACTCACATCCTCACATGCCGGAGCTCTAAAACGGCATATAATTACGTGTGAATTATAATTTGTGTGTATGAGGTTGGGCGGTTGGTCGGAATGGATTTTCGAGGGTTTTCATGCTCGCAGATGGATCCTGGAATGGGTCCGAATAGTGCAAAAGGGGATAAACGGGAGGGTTTGTAGTTTAGGCGGTGATCCGCCTCCTTCCCCCCCCCCTTCCAAAAACGCCCACCACACAGATGGCAGAATCAATATAATCATCATGGTAGCCATGACGAACCATGGTAAAACCGGATAGTTCCGAACCGGATGAAGCGGGTTTGCGAAATTTAATCGGGGGGCTTTCTTTTTTCCCGAAGGAGGACTCGGGCGCTAGATCCTCTTAATGTCTGTCAAAAAAACGAAAAATCCATTAATGTCGAGTGGCGAGAAAGAGCCTTTTTTCCCCGGAGAGATCATCGCGGTTAAAGATTATAACTTATATATGCCTGTAGAGACGATCTCACCCCTTTTTCCGTCGTAAAAAAACCCTCCAGCCCTTGCATTATTATAATCGACAGTATGGAAAATCTTAATTATTTCATTAAAATCCCGTCGCGATTTTTCCCTTTATGGTTTTCGACTAATGCTCGTTTCACACTGTGAATCAGAAGTCGGCAAACTGCGGCTTGCGAATTCTTTAATTACATACAATCTAAAATTTTTAATTTATTTAAATAATAAATATAGTCTAAATTTATCGTATAATTTTATTCAGTATTAATATAGATTAATCACGAATCACACAACAATTTTATATTGAAAATATACATTTTAATAAATAATACTTTACGGATAATCTTTCTGAGTCTGAGCCTATTTTCAGAGTAACAAAATATATAAATATAAAATCGGACTTCAGATAATAAATTACACGGAATAATTTTATATATTGATGTACTTTGTTCATAAAAAGTATAATTATTATACAAATAATACCGCAGTAATTGAACTGGTGCCCGTAAATAAACAAGCACATCATCTTTAACATGTAAATTATTTCATTATCTCATTATTATACGCGTATATAGGAATAACGTAAGTTCCGCTCGAGCGAAACAGAAGTTAATTTTAACGTCTGGAAACGTACAATAAAAAAATAAATAAGAAGAAGAAAAAAAAAATGAAAAGTGCCTAACAGAGCCACCCTGTATTATTGCGGATCACGCTAGTTTTAACACGGCAAACACTTTTATCCGGCCTTAATGAAATATTTATTCGGAATTAAGCGTTAGCCGGGGTAGGGCAAGTTTTGCGACCTGAATTTTTCCGCAAAAGCCACGCCGAACCGAACTTAGGGCAAGAATGGGACAAGAATATGGAAAGAAAGGGACATAAGGTACAAACGTACAAACATATCCGGTAATGGAGTGGTACTTCCACGATGAGAAAGTTCCATAGTTCCAGGGCTGACAGCTTTACTGCGGCAACATATTTCCATACTAGCACGCTTTTATCAATCATGATAATGGCCACTTCTATCCACCAAGTTTTTCAATATCTTTCGTTGGAATCGGTTACGCAATATTACATATAAAATATACATATAAGACGGCTATGAAATATTTTAGCGTGTTTTCACGTGTTGAAACTCCGAAAGTTGAGCATTGGTCGCAATAATTTGACTACGTTTACTTATAGACGCAACGACGGCGATGGCAAAACGGTGTGCCACTGCAGAACGCACGTTTATATAAAAAAAAATCTTTCAGAACAGAATAATGTACGAAAGTCGGTCGTTATAGCTGAATATTCAAATTTTTACAAAAAATTGTATTACGTTATTAAATCGAAATTATTATTATCCAAAAAAAAATGCTTGAATATCACTGTAAGAGTATGTATTTTTTTTATATTCAACAACGATATTAATTTATCAATAATTATTAATAAGGTTGTTTTATTACAAATTTATTTTTAAGAATTTGAAATACAATATTATAAAGTGAATTATTTTTTTTACATATATATGAAAAGACAAAATTAATGAGCTTAACCTAAATATATTAAAATACTATATCTAATACCTACAATATATAAATTTTGAACAAATTATTTTTTTTAATTATATATTTTACTACTAAAATTATTTAAAACCATTGCTTACATATTTATGACAAAAAAAAATCACCGATTTTTCTACGAAAAGAATCGTTTTCTCACGCTTTAGTTAATCTAAATTTACAACTATCTGTTTTTTTTCTTTATATGTAAAATATATAATATAAATAGAAAAACACGGGTCGTTAAATTAATTCATCAGTCCCTATAAAATATATTAACCTATTATTCTAAACAAAGCGCCGTAAATTTAGATTTTTTTTCCATTGTTTTTCCGATATCCAATATCTGACACACGATATCTTACAAATATATATTTACAATATCTAATAAAGAGATAGTAATTCTTATACAGATCTTAATTACATTATATATATATATATATTTTTTTTTCATTACTTGAAAGTCGTAACGAATATTTATATATAATATAATATATATTTACTTATATGTTTATTTCATAACACAATATTTATTGATTTATTCATCGGATACTAAAAGAAGCGATAAAAGCACGCCGACACACCTCGAAATAAATTTCATTTATACGTACGCCTTCAACAAGGAATCGCAAGAGCAAAATAGAACAAGGAATTATAAATAGAAAACGCGAATGGAAACCTTCATTCCGTTACACGCATACAAACAGACGAACCGACGGACGGACGGACATACACACGTGCGCTAATGTAAAAACACGAATTATGGGCATATAAATTTCCGAGCTTTCGTTCGAAGCTTTCTCGAAAAATATTATAAAATTTTCAATGGTCGAACTATGGAATTTTATTGGCGAACGTTCAGAAATGTATAACTATTTATATAAAAAAAATATTTTCAAAAAAATACTAATAATGCAATATATATTTATAATAATTAAATTAAAAAAATCTAATTTATTATTATTTTTTTTTATAATTTAGTCTTTAAATTTGGAATTGAATTTTTTTTATACTATTAATATTTTAAAGTAAAATTTAATTATTTTTTTATTTTGAATTGAATTGTTAATTATTTTTTTATATAAATTAATATTATAATTTTAAATTTCATATCAATCAAAATTAATAAAATTAATATCGTAATTTTCAATTTAGCACAAATATATATCAATGAAGATAAATTAGAAACAATTGCAAATTTAATTATATATCAAATCAAAATAAGATAAAATAATCTCAGAACTAAACGAATTTTTTTTTTATTGAACATAATTTAAAATTATAATAAAAAAGCATAAGCCATATAATAACAGTGAAGTGTGCACAGTATAAGTGTAAGCGCATTTAATTCACCTTGCCCCGGATTCGAAGTAAATCGTGACGTTACATCAATAATAATACTGGATACATATCTCATATATATATATATATATATATATATATATATATATATATACATACATATATATATATATATATATATATATATATATATATATATATATATATATATACGCAAGCACATTTACACTTACATATATATATATATATATATATATATATATATATATATATATATATATATATATATATATTCAAATATATGTATATTTATATATTTGAAAATATACGATTTTCTATCTAGCAATAGGACAACGATGCAAAAAATACGCTCGTCTTTTTCCATTGCATTTTCTTTTAGCTCGGTGCAAAAGAGTAAAACGAACACAACTCGTATATAAATGAGCGTAGGTGAAATCTCCAGTAGGCCGATGCCAGTGAAATGTCCGCGTATTATTCGGGTGACCGTACGTTCGTAGCTTTAAAACGGAACACTGGATCGCCCACGCTTAAAAATAACAAAACCGCGTCTATTTTCGTACTAAATACGGTCGCAAATCATATTGTCAGATTGAAATTATTATCTTGTAATATTTATATTTATTTATATTGTGATTTTACTAAGGTTTTACACAATAGACAATTTTTATTTTCAATTTGCAGATATGTCATATTTTGAAGTTGTATAATATGATTATATTAAAATGTATATTTTTTTTTTAATATAATATCTTTAATCTGATTTTAAATTGCTGAGTACTTGAGTTGAATATTATATTTATATTTCAAATTGAAAAATATTCAATATATGATATTATTTTAAAATTATCAATAATATTAAATAATAATTCAATCTTGCAAATAAATAAATCAGTGCTACAAAAAACGTGTTTATATAGTTTTTTTTTCATATTTTATATTAAAATGATAAATAATATATACAATAATGAATTATATTATATTTTTCAATTATATTAGATATTTATTATAATATTATTTTTTTTTAATAGAAGATCTTCATTAAGATTTATAGTATCAATTAATACCAAAAATAATGATAATAGTATAAAGTAGGAAATTAAAAATTTTTTTTTTGCTAAATCATGGTCACCCTAAAATAGTACAAACAAATTCGTTTTGCTCTGAAAAAAGTACAAAAAGAACGACTAGCACACATGAATATAGTACTATGTGGGCCATGTAGGAAATGCATATACATATTATGGAGTGCATAAGATGCAAATGGCGTGCATTCTGATGATGTACGACGCCTACGCCGACGTCATCGTTTTTTATATACGCCAGGCGCAGGTCACACTGATAGCGTCCATGTATATATATATATATATATATATATATATATATATTTATATTTATATATATTTTAATTAGAAAAAAACGCGTTCACTGCGACCGCGCGCCGCCTCTAGTATAATCGGCCATATTCTTTCTTTTTTTTGCGCAGAAAAAAAATCGCGAATAAATTATTCACGCCGTGTTGAACTATGCATAAAAATGGCCAATTAAAATAGCAAGTGGGTGGAACGCGATGATTCCACGCCCACTGTTCTATTCGCGAATTAATTTTGTTTGTTTGCATGCTTTTTTTTTTATCTTCATATTGTTAAATTTTTTGTTGTTGCTGTTGTTGTTCTGTTTTTCTCTCTTTCTGTGTCCGCTTTATTACGCACGTGTAGAACAAAACGCGCAGGTGGGCTCGTTTGAGATTTAATTAATTACGAACCCCCCCTCGACATAATTAATTATCAGAGACGTTATCTCTTTTTTTATATTATATTATTTTTGTTCATCTTATTTTTTTATAATCAATGCTCACTTTTTAAAAACGAATAAGAGAATATAGGGGGAGGGATGGGGTGTACAATGATTATAATATAAGAATGGACGTTTTGTGGATATAATAATAATGAAGAAAAAAAATGTACGACGGACCGAATTTGATTGTTCCCAAATTGGTTTTTAATCGCTCCAATAGACTGAGGGGATGAGAGGGTGAGTTTTCAAAAAGGAAAAAGAATGAATTTGAAGAGAATAAAAGCTTGGAGATATTAACCGCGTTTATCAGTTTGCAATCGCAACGTCATAACTCGGATTTAATAATTATGCACAAAATCTTCAAAGCTTAAATACTCTATTTAAGTACGGTTAAATTAATTATAGTACAATTTCGTATATTTAATGATAAATTATCGTATTTGTAAATATTTAAAATTATCAAATTTGCTTATAAAATATTATATTTATATTCGGTTTTAACTTAACGAAGTCCTGATAGAAGAATATCATATTTTAACATAATCACGAGCTTTCTAATTAAAATTTATTACTGAATAACTAAGCAATAACGATTTTAAACAAGGAATAGTTAACACAGCCGTTAACGGCGATGTCCTTGCCTTTACAAGTAGAATACTTTCAATTTAGTTACAAGTCAACATTAAAGTTATCATCTGCATATAGTAAATGGAATGTGATTATGAGCTTGCGAAATGTTTGTTTTTCAAAATTGATCACAGTCATCCGTGTTGATTTTTTTAATTGTTAATTAAGATTTATATATTTTTAATATTAAATCATTATGAGTGTTTTTTTTTTGAGTTTATTTTCATTTTGATATTTAGTAAATTGTTTTAAAATAAAAATTCGAGTGTTTTTCCTCGCAATCGTCTATCTTTCTCATAAGGAGAAGAATAACGTTTGGATCCACGGTCGCGTCTCGGACCCCCCTCGAATCTCCTTTTTTATTATTTTCATTGCTAAACGAAGGAAAATATTTGAAAAAAGCATTCTGAAATAATTGTGGAAGAGGACGAAGAAACGAGAAATTCAAGGGAAAAGACCTGCAAAAAGGGGTTAAGCATAATAAACGGGGGTAACGAAAGAGATCATCCGGGCATTATCGGGCGAAGCCAATTAAAAATTATTTTTTCAAGCAATATTCATCGTCCGCTACGTATAAAGTACATGAAAAATGGAAAATTTAAAGAAAATTTGATTTTACGATACAATTTTAAAACACTCATCAAAGCAATGAATTTTATATCAATTTCGAGAAAGTCATCATTTTTTTTTATTTTTCAATTTAATTTATTATGTTTTATGTATTTTTTTTATATTACATACAATTATCGAACCGTGCAGTTAGATCCGTTGACCTCCAAGCTTTTAATATTAAATCACGTATATATATATATATATATATATATATAAATATATCGTCATCAATCTGCCTTAAAGTCTTCCGGTTCTCGCGTCTTACTTATCTGCTTCTGACATATTATTTTTTCTAATCGCTTCCTTCTTGTGCGGATTGAAAATGAGCCTTAAAAGGGTGAATTCATCATCCTCTTATTCGCTTTCGAATTTCGTTTAATATAAAGTATTATTAAACGACGGGGGCGTGTTCGGCTTTTTATGATGAATATTCACGTATTTTTTTTCTCTTTTTCTTTCTATACTACATATAACGACCCCAGCCCCCCCCCCTTTCCTAAACACCCTTATATAGTGTACGTATGCGGTGGATAAGTATGTAAAAACCACCCTCACTTTTCCACTACGGAAGAATTCAGCGATGCGTTATTGATTCAATAATTGCATTTTGTAAATTATGCATACTTTTTGCTGTCTTTCCGTACTCTATGAATGCTTATATGTATATGTATGTCAGTTCATTACACAAATTGACTGATTGTGAATTCAAAATATTACCGAAAATATTTATTTTTTTATATCCAAGAGAAAAATATTATTTATACTATTTTATACACTTGAATTCATATTTCATCTGTCTTAAATATCTTAGTTATTTTTTGAATATTTAAAATTAAAAATTATTTTAAAATTTGTATCAACATTACTATATTAAAATAAATAAAATTAAGTCATAAAATTAAATTTTTATAGTAGTTTATTTAATATCAATATTTATTAAATCAATAATCAGATAAACAGTATTGAAATTTTCATTTAAAATTATCCTCTATAAAATAGTGTTAAAATTCATGATGTGAATCAATATAAAATTTTAAGTCTATAGAAAGTATATTATTATAATTTATTGTATCATAGAAAATATAGAAAAATATATATTTAAAGAGATTGATAAATTAATTTTAGACTGGTTAATATATATATTGTGCATTAGAATTTTATTCTTAAAATATTTTAAAATTCAATACGAAAAAAATAATAAAATTAATTATGATAATTTTATTAAAAAAAATAAATCTCACCTTTTTTCCTCGATAACAATAAAGATGTCATTTTGGAACCGCTCCCTTTTTATTTATATAGAAATAGCGCACCTACGTACACATTAAGACATAAAAGTATATTACCATTCGGAGTGCTGGAGGCTGAATTGGAATTAAAAAATGTTTCCACTCCAACACTTCCCTAAGTGTCCGACGGCTCTTGAGCAAATATTTGAAGAGGGGAGGGTGATTGAAAATAGGAAAAAAAAAAAGGAAAATTTTCTCCGCCATCTCTTCTGGGCCGTCTTTCATTAGCACTCCCCTATCTTCGAATGGAAAAGCAAGGAAAAAAAACAAGAGTTTGATTTTTGGAAATGGAAGAGGGATGCTTCTAGTATTGGCGACGAGCAAATTGGAATAGCTATTCCATAATCGTCTGATTGATTCGTAGACACGCACAAATATATATATATATATATATATATATATATATATATATATATATATATATATATATATTAATACTGATACAAATATATCATAACTCTCTTTTATATAACGAATATCACAACGCTTCTGTGTTGCGTTGATGCTTCGATGAATAAATGTTTTTCGATATATTCAGCGGCATTTATCGTTTATACCTGTCCGTTACAATGTTTCCTTACATGCATTGAAATCGAATTCATATTATAATTTTAAATAAATATTAAATAATATTATTATAGTAATTTATTATTGTGTATTATTTGTTGCTTCACATTTCTGCAATTTAACCGTTTATGCAAATTTAACTATAATGCAATTAAATATGATTTATTCTCGATTACTATGATGACTATATAATATATAGTTTATTTCAATTTATTATATATATATATATATATATATATATATATATATATATATATATATATATATATATATATATATAAACTATCGAGATACAAACTAGTGATTAATTATAAATTTTAATATTATATTTCTAATATTTATTTATTGATAGAATCGGCAGCAGTTTAATTACTAATAAAATAAATTTAATTTTTGAAAGTAAAATTCAATTATTTAAAAAATTGTATTAATTATTTATTAACTATTTATAATAGTGCTTATAAATTTTTAAATTTAATATTTAAATATATAATTAATAAAACGATGAATTTGACTTGCAAACACTATATATGAAAATTAATAGAAGATACTACTTTATTACTACATATAATTGAAATATATTTTAAAAAATCAAACAATAATATTTTTTTATATTATTATACACCAACAAGCAGAAGTCAAATCTACAATTCATCCTCGATAACAATCGCAAAAATACAATAATAATATATAATGCAATTCGCATAATATGCTCACATGATCGCCTCAAGATTCCCATCTCATCTTTTGTTGTGCACAAAAATTTTTTTTTTTGTTTTAATCGTTCCGTGCACCGAACGAACGGAGGGGGGCATAATTCATTGTCTAATTTTTTTTCATTAGTACATTTTTAATTGTTACAATTGCGGCATTGTATTGCCGGGCCGAGTACAAAGGTAAAGGGTTAACACTCGTTCGCCCCGAAACTCGTTTCTACCCCAGCTCTCTGGTAAAACAATTCGCAGACAATGTGTTCGAAATTATTTTCTTTCTTTTTTTTCCGCATAACCCTCTTCCCCGGGTCTTCCCTATTTTGGTCGTTCTTCTTTTTAAGCTACTTTTTTTTTCATAATAAGAATAACGAGATGAATCCCGGACGATACCTGAAGTCTGCCACTTTTCCCATGACGTCGCAGTATCGTATAAATATAATGCAAAATTAAATTTTATCATATATTTTATTATTATATCAATAATTTATTTTAATTATAAATCTCATATAAAAATAATAATAAAAATCATATTATTTAATAAGCTTAATTTATGTCATAAAAGGGTTAATCGAATATATCGCAACTCATACTAAGAAAAAAATCATATTAAGCGCTTTTCATTTATGTACAACACGATTTTTCCTGATATAATCTAATTTTTCCATGTTTCTCACTCGATAATAACATTTTATTAATGATAAAAAAATCTTATAAAATGAATCAATTTTAATTATATAAAAAATCGCATCATTAGCTTGCGAATTTATTGTGCTTTTAAGCTTATACAACTATTATTTTAAAAATTTAACTTAGTTGACGCTAATTTATCAGTCATAAAATTAATTATATTAAATGCTTACTAACCATAATCAATAAATTAAACGTCTTTTTACTTTCATTTTATGAACGTTTACATACAATATATAATTATATATATATATATATATATATATATATATATATATATATATATATATATATATATATATATATATATATATATATATATATATATATATATATATATATATACTTGAACGATTTTATTTTCTCATTAGTCTAACGTGTTACACATGAATCACGTTTGGATATAAAAATCTTTTATTTTCCGGGTCATACAATTAAAACAAATGTATAAAATCCATTCGTAGCGATAGTCAAGAACATATTAATTTCAATCTAATGATTAAAAACAATAAAATCACCCTTTAAACGGATTTTATTCGATATTTTCAAAACAATACTCGCAATACGCTTCGGGCAAATTTCGCTCCACAAGACGATACATTGTTCTTGTACAATTATATTTATGATGTATTTAATTAAAGCGCTCTATGAATACGCTAACTGAAAATAAGAATAATAATACGCGGTATTTATTATTATATATGTTATGAAATTAAAAAAAAAAAAAAAGAGGACACAATTCAATAGTTTTATTTTGTGCATTTCTATATACGCACATCGGTGACCCGAACGAGCGGACATCTGCTCCTTTAAAAGATGGGCCACGGTTTTGAAATAAATTGAAGGGTCAAATTTGAACCGTAGTGAAAGAAAAAAAAACAATGAAGTACGGGGTCAGCAAAGGGATGATTTCTCATATCAATTTATAACCATTTGCTATCCGGATGTGTTCACCCCACGTATATATATATATATATATATATATATATATATATATATATATATATATATATATATATATATATATATATATGAGCGTATGAATGCGGTCATTACGCACCGAAAGGGTTAAAACGGTAATATCAGCTTGAAAGCGAGAGGTTACCTGAATTGATACTGGGAAAAAAAATATTTGACAACAATAATAATAAAATATTTTAATATTTTTTTTAAATAAAACATTAAAATAATATATAAATTTATAATTTATTATTTTGGCAATCAATAAAATTATATTAATTTTACTATATCTTAAGTAGAATATATATAATCCAATATAAAATGTTTATATTTAAATAAAAGTCATTTTTAATTTAAAAAAATATATTAGAATATTGTTAAAATATTTTCACATTATTTTTCATTATAAAAAAGAAAAATCATACGACGTTCTCAGTTAATGTATACAAGGCTTAATGTACTCAAACTCTCGGTAGTATATTCGTCTCCTTTTTTAATATATATTGTACACATATATATATATATATATATATATATATATATATATATATATATTTCAATTTTTCATACGACTTTCTGGCCTTTCGAATGGCTGTTCGAACAATATCTGCCCTTTAGAAAGGGTCAAACAATAATCCGCGGAATTAAAAACGAAAAAAAAGATAAATAAAAATTACATAATAGGACGCGCACGATAAAAAATGGCGCGCATTTAATGAAGGGTTCAAAAATGGACCGTCCATCTTGCAGCTGCAACCATCTTTTTTTTTTGCTCTAATCTGATTGTTCCGCAAAGAATAGTGTATGTATTTTTATATCGCCAAAAAAAAACTTAATATATATTATATTACATTGTTGTTATAATTATTATTATTATTATTTCCCAATATGAAATCGTTGTCTCATTTATAAATTTCAAAAATAAGATCTCACTTTATCGGTGAATTATTTATTAAATACATATAATTCAGAATTGATTTATACTTTTAAAGTTTAATAATAAATAATGTATTTTATTTTTTAATATCAATTTCCATTATAATATTTTACGTTTCAATTTAAGTCTTCTGTATATAAAAAAATAACTATTTCTAGATTCAAAATCTATTTTTTTTATACAAAAACATAATAAGAAATATTAAAAAATGAACGTAATGTTTCAGATTAAATTCAATTAGAAAACTATATTTTTATTAATTCAAAATTGATATTCAACGAAGAATTGATTATATATATTTATCAGTTTTATTTTAATTTTAATTGACATATTTAACATATGTACATATTATAACAAGACTCAATATTGAAAAGAAATCTTATCGACGTACATAAATTACATCATGAAAAAAAATAACACAAATACAATCCTTCAACACCAATAAAACGCATAAATAATTACACCAATCGTTTCGGTAATAACCGTACATAAAAAAAAAAAAATAATTTTCCTTTTATCAAAATATACATTTTAAAGAGTAAATAATATATCAATTGTAATTTGAATTCATATACAAGAGAAAAAATAAGTGAAAAAAAAACAGTACATGTGAATATACACGTTTCACTAGCACCTTGCGCTGTCAAGGGTCTTATTTACCATCTGTATTATACATATATTTCTTACATTTGAATATGTTACGTGAAGCAATGAATAAAAAAAAAAAATATATATATATATATATATATATATATATATATATATATATATATATATACTGCCCTTCTTGCATGTAATTCCCAATTAAATTTATTGTTTACAGATTGCCGGAATGAGTCGTACTTATTTTCCGGACCCGTATACAATGTCCGACTTTTTACCATTTTTTTTTCCGTATGCATTTTTATTCGAACGTATGTTAAACGTTTCCTCTATTAACATTCTTGAGTGTACTCTTGTGAGCGGTTTTTTTTTAACTTTTAATTCAATTATAAATTAAAAATACGTTTAAAATTATAATATGAATTCGAAAAATCACTCTTATCTCAAAAAGGAAATAACCGGAAATTGTAAATAGTTTTAACGTCATGCGAAAATATGCAATTATTTATATATATATATATATATATATATATATATATATATATATAATGTGTCATTTAATTTAATATAATCGATTTTCCATTATATATATCAAATATGTATTGTTAATTTTAAAATCATTATTTTAAAAAATCTCATTAATGTGAGAAATTTTTGAGATTTCTATTTTGATTTCATGTTTTATAATAAATTTCTATATTATGTTTTAAAAAAAATAGCAAAAAAACATATGACGTTAAAATCGCAGTACGAAATTGCATCGTCGTTACTAAAAACGATCATAAATCAACTCGGACATTTATACTTAAATAAAATCATTACAAAACATAATAAATAAATAATTTTAAGCGCTTTCTTACTATATATATACATATATATATATATATATATATATATATATATATATATATATATATATATACACACAATATATAATGACTATACGCGTTCACAGGAAAGACTCTAAAGTAATTTACGATAATTTTACATGCATTTTCATTCCGTTTATAATCTCGTTACAAAAGCTCTGTTCTTTTTATATTTTCAAACATTCGATACATTCGAATTGCATAATAACACACAATAGTAAATAATGATACGTATGATCCGTGCTTATCTCGACCGGACATAGTATATATTACATACACACAAAAATTCCAAAACATCGATCCCGATCTGTTAAGGACCGACCACACCTTTTCGTTCCCTTACATCGACCATCTGCCCTAAAATGGTTCCATCTTCATACTCAAAAACGAAGTATATTCGTAACTTCATTTTTATTTTATTATTATTGATACGAAATGAACCGCAATTTAGACACCTGCGATAGTCAAACGGTAGTCTATTAATTATATTGATCATTTTGCGTACGGATATTAGATTCAAATCCAATCAATAGTAATCACACATCTATATATTTTTTTTAATATATTTATAAAATTAATATCAAAATTATCTATAAAATCATATTTTTTTATTAGTTATGTGATGATAATTTTATGAAAATCGTGGTATAGATTTAGAGAGAAATCATTATTTAGAGGTCATTTAAATGATATTATTTTTTAATAAATTGCGCTTTCAAATAAATATTTTAAATTACATTTAAACACATCAAAAAACTATTGTTTCAATAGCAATCAAAAATAAAAATTTTATATGAATGATATATTATTATGCCTTAACATTATAACATCAATGATGATGATATCGATTCGCTTTGATTTTCGAAAGGCGAAAAAAAAATTAATAACAACCGTCACGTTTAACCCTTTATCGCCGGGTGTTATCTCTTTTAGACCCCTTTCGAATTGCTGTATCGAATTCGAACGGACGGCAATAAATAAAAGCGAAGACGACGCGTAAAAATTGTGCCCGTTCACGAATTCAATGTACGACAATTTAATACATTAGCCGCAATTACCGGTAATTTATTAACGCGAAATAAAATTTCAATTTAAAATTCTCGACCGACCGACCGACCGACACCCCCCTCTCCTCATTCCCCCTCCGTTCTCGCGTCCTTCGTTTTTCGTTGGCGAGTTTTAAATAATTTTAAATAATTTTTCCGTACTATCCGGTGGAAAATTAAAGAGGCTTCGCGGCGCCGCGCGGAAAAGTTACGCTTTACGTCGAAAAATTTATTATTATTACTTTTTTAATTTCGTTTTCTTTAAATGTGTGTTTGTATGTATATGTGTATAATATGTGTGTGTGTTGAAAGTATTGATATACACAACGAGAAAAATCTCAAAGAAAAGGAAAAATTTACGAATAGGAAATACTTTGGTTAAAAATAAAATAAAAAGAATCAGTTCATGACTTGCAACGGTGGTTGAAAATTTATAAAATTTCTCAATTTATTTCTACATAAAACGTTTCTTCTTTTTATTTTATTATACGATAATTATAAAAATTTTAATAATTATATTATATTTTTTTTATTATAAAAGTCAGTAACAAACACTGCAAATTTATTACAATTTTTCATGTTTACATAATCATTTTTTTAAATTATTTTTTACTTTTATCACAATAAGTAAATCTATTGTACAAATGTAGATATAATTTTTATTTTTATAAAAAAATATCACATATACAAATAAATTTTTGAGATCATCATTTCAACAAATATTATGTTAATATCATAACTAGAAAATTTTCAATTTATTTATCAATAATAATGTACATATAATTTATTAATTATATAATAATGTAATATTTAAAAATTATATTCGTTATTCAATATTAAATTATACATAAAAATATTTTTAATAATAAACATTTAATTTTATTATTTAATTATTCAAATAAAACTCATAAAGAAATGAATGCTATATATAGTATGTAAATATAAAATACTTCCGAAAATTAATTTTAAAAATAACATGAATAAAATTTTAAAAAATATAATATTTTTTAAAGACAACATTTTAATAAAAATAATTAAAAAAGTCACACACACACACACACACACACACACACACACACATATATATATATATATATATATATATATATATATATATATATATATATATATATATACGTATTTAGCAGTGAAACCGTTTCCGAGTATGATCGCGCCGTTTCTCCCTTGCCGTTCGCAATTTTCCGTTTCTCCTCCCTCTTCTGCGGTCGGAAAAATAAGAAAACGTATTTCACTTTTATCTTTTCTTATTCCCGTACAATTCTTCTTTAAGTTAAGTACACGGGGGGTCCAAGTTAAAAATACGCCCGGCGAAATAACGCTACTTAAAGAAAACTTTAACTCGTTAACGTTAACCATTGCACGGACCCATTCACCCACACGACCACCACCCACCGACCACCCACCCACCCGCTTCAAACTTTTTCTTTTTTCTTACATCTTATATATATATATATAAGAAATGTGTAAGCGTCTATATCTATAACTTTCTATATATATATATATATTTTCACTATCTCTTCCTAAAGACAAAATTCTTTGTAAAATTTTCTTAACTTTATATTTTCCACGTACATTTTTCAATATTATTTTTAATACTGAAATATTTAATTTTGCTTATTTAATCAATTATTTAATAAATAAAAAATAAATATAACATTATATAGTATTATTTAATCAAAAATAATATTTATATAAATTAATATACATAAAAACACATTAAAATTATTATTTTTTATGACAAAATATAATTTTAAATGAATAAAAAATATTTTTTTAACAATTTAAAGATGATTGTATTTATTTAATTATATTCGTAACTATCGGCCGAAATGGATTTATTCATTTTATAACTTTTCATTAGCGAATCGGATTGATCTTTATTCAGCGAGCTCCGATTTTCCGAGCTTTTGAATCGTCGCAAATGTAACGTTTTGAGTGTCTCCTTCGTTTTTCGAGTACGTACTCAAAAATTTTGTAAAAACGCTTTTAAAACGTTAAAAAGTTATCCGAACTCGAGTCCGCAGCACCGGATTAAACGGCGAGCCGCACACGTTTTCAATTACTCTGAATTTTCTCGACATTCGAGAAAAATATAATCTTTTATTATTATTATTTTTTTCATATTTTTTTTCTCAACGCCATTTTCATTTAAATTCTGAAAATATTCACTTTACATTCAGCACGAAAGGTCGTTTTAATATTCTGAAGGATTTTATTTAAAATCAACCGTGTCCGTAATTGTACAATATCTATATCATATTATATATACATTTAATTTCCAATGAACAATTAAAAATAAGAATAAAAATAATTTTATTTACATACTATGAATATATAAATATTTACTATTATATTTTTTTATAGTTTTTAATATATACTTTGTGCTCTATATATTTTATTTATTTTTTTTATCTCGTATAATAATCGATTAAAAAATCGTTTATAATTCGTATATAATAATAATAATAATAAAAACGTCAAGATACACAATTTATATAAGAAAATAACACTAATTCGTCCGAAATCGAATTCAAACAAACCGATATTTTCCAATCATGGTGGCGACGACACCGTTGCAATTCGCCCCTGCTTTCGACCGTGCATTCGATTCGTTTTAATTCCGCCCAGTCTCCTCCTACAAAACGATCCCCTCCCCCCCCCCTTGTACATACGGCATTAGAACTATCGATGAATGCATACGCACAGACCTCTCACATCTATAAAATTAATATTCATCCCTCAATACATACATAGGAATTGTACAATATATACAAAAAAAAATATTAATAATATATATTTTTATATATATTCAGCTTATATATATTTAATAGTATATTAAATATCTTTATGAAAATTAATGATAAATATTGATTTAATTTTTATAATGATATGACTTTAAAAAAAATTAAAAATATTTTGATTAATTATCAATATTGACTATATATATATATATATATATAGATATAATATATATCGGGTATCACATAAATTGTATAGTGTAGTGCAATTGTGCACACCCCCCTCGTTCCCCTCTATTTCGAATCATTCCCACACTATTGATGATTTTGCATTCAAAATGGCCGGCAACACGTTATACATTGAAATATATGTGCAAGTGCATATACAAACGGCCATAATGAATATACACACATATATATATATTGGAAAATATGTATTAGTTTGTGTATATGAATGTATATATATATATGTATATATACAGGCACCGCTTATAAATCTGAACCTCCACAATTATTATATTGTATAAATTATATACGAATGATATATAGCGTGAAAAACGCACGAAACTGCAATGGCGGCTCTCCGTATTATTTGCAATGCGCATGTGCAATTGAATTTTATGCAATTGTTGAATAAAAAAATACATAATTTATGACCGATCAATAAATTTAATATTTAGTCAAAATTTTCGATAAGCGTCCGGCTATATTTTATTTGCATAATTTCCATGTAGATTTATTCGAAATGTCGAATTTATTCAATTTACCAAAATGTTATTAAAATATATACAAATTATATATGATATGTATAAAAAAAATAATATATCTAAAATTGTTATAATGTTATAGATTAATTTTAAAAATATTTACACTGATCATAATTTAATAATTAATACATTCGTATTAGTTGAATGGTTAAGTTTACTTACCTATATGTTATCAACAGACCATGAGCGTTAAATCCACAATATCATTTACATATAATTTATACTGTAATATTAATTAAATCAAGGATATATCAATATATCTATTAAATATAAGATCACATTCTTTAATATCAACAATTAATAAATCTTTAAATACAATAAAAATCGTTCAGATAATCTAAATATTATAAAGATACGATAAAGATTTTTATCGCGGATTCAGATGAACAGAATACTGCGCACATTTTTCTAGGACACTCTATATAAAAAACCGGTTGCGAATTCTTAAATAGATCTTTAAAATTAATTTTACATCGATATAAAGGCATGCGAAAACCGTTAGGCGAACTTGCATATTTCCTAACGATCTACTGTTATTTTATTACGGACACATTTTCGATTGTGAACGTTCGCGAAAAGCGCGGGAAAAACTTGGATAATTAATCGATACAAATGATCGACACGTCATATATTTAAAATATTACAAGTAAACATCGTCGAAATCCTGTCAGTTTTCTCGATGTATTATATATATATATATATATATATATATATATATATATATATATATATGTATATATATATATATATATATATATATATATATATATATATATGTATATATATATATATATATATATATATATATATGTATATATATATATATATATAAACGTTCATTGCACGATTGTATCGACAAGAATTTATTTAAGACTGTGTGTATTCTTACCCGTTTATAAATCTATAAATTCTAACGACTGGTTTATAACGACCGTCATATAATAAAAAAGCTCCGACAAAATTCCAATCTAACATTTTCACAGGAGGAACATTCATCAAATTCCGTCCGAATACTGATTAACCAATGTTTACTAAATACGGAAACAATATATGTATTTATCTAATGGTAATAATTCTTAATATGTATACTTTTAAACGGTATGAAAAGTATTCGACTATTCGTCAGTTTCGCACATTCAGATAAATCAAATTGTCAATTAAATTTTACTGCAGATTCTTATGTTGCTGTGATTGCCATTGAATTCTGTATACAATAAAATTTAAGACGACGAATAGAAAATAGCTGAATTTTCCAATTAAATATATTTATTTTATATGTTACGATGTATAATAAATTGTAAATAGTTCTTTCTTATATTGAAATATAAATAACATAATTTAAATGCGAGATAATAAAGTGGATGTAATGTTTCTTCGATTAAGATCTAAAATTCCAATCGCATTATATCAACTTAAATTATAAAATTGTTTTTCAAATACGTAAGATAAAAAAATTCAATTGATGAAAATGCAAAACAATAAACGATAATTAAAATTAATAATTATAAAAATATAATTATACGTTTTAGTAGATTCCTTGAAATTCTATATTTAAAAATTGTTACACGCCACTGCTATATATTTTTAATTACGTTTGAGTATATTTATCGATTTATAAAAATGATATAAATAAATATTTTCAAAGCTTAAGAGATGTAAATATTAATTTAAATTAAAACATATTTTGACCATTGAAATTTAACCATATAGCAAAATATTTACTGCGGTATGTGGATCGGTATATTTATAATGTGACCGCGACTTAAGAATTACAAAATCGCGTTAATTATGCGGTGAAACCCCCCTTGTCGAACTTTGAAGTGAATAAAAAAAAATACCGCACACATACACACAATTGAATAGAGCAATTTTGCGGTTAAAGTTGAGATCATCGGTTTATATTGTGCGCGTTAACCCTTTGCGGGCCGCAATTTTAAAATTACACAAAAGCGCAGACGAAAAAAAAAAGCCAAACGATCGTCACTATATATTGGCACGCGATGCGTAAATCCGATCGTTAATTACGTGTTTAAAATTCCGCCTTTTACAGACACTATTTCGCCACTCACTATATATATATATGTATTTAAATTATGCAACTCATTATCCTAGCTGGGACGCTGTGTAAATTAATTATGTGGCAATCGGTTAATTAATAATTAATTATTTCGCTTCGAAATTCCCGAATGAGAGCATCCAAATTATCAAACTGGGAATCGAACTCGCGTATTATTAATTATATATTGGAATTTTGTGCGATTTAGTTTCGTTCGATTTTATGACGATAATCGCACTCATTATCCATCATTTAAATCAATTTCATAAAAATTTTAATTTCAAATTCACACTTATTAAATATATAGTATAATAATATAATTTAATTTATATTTTTAATTATTGTGAATATTAAATTATATAATTTTAATAAAAATAAATACAATCTAGAATGGATAATTTATTTAATGTATATCAAGAATTGATTCTAAATAATTTTTTTTTTCATAAAAAAAAATAAAATTAACATTGTCATGTCTATAATTCAGATTCTAGATTTTCATCGATATATTTATTTCAATATCCAAACATTAAATATATAATTTATAGTTTCCGGATAAAATCTACTCATAATTTTATTTAATTTATTAAGACATCGAACGGCGACTTCGAAATAAAACCGCATTCTATATTAGGCTATATTTATATATATATATATATATATATATATATATATATATATATATATATATATATATTTAAACCATACACGGTTGATTTCTATGAGACAGTTTCGACCTTTAAAGCGTATATAAATGTCGATGAAAGTATTTGTTTAAGCGAAAAACACACAACATTATATACATAATTGAATTTAATTGATATATCTAATAGATTACACATATTAAATATATATATATATATATATATATATATAGTATTAGAAATAAATTGTGAACATTTACGCCGTTTTAATTCTGAAAATACATACACACACGAATATTCGTCGCAATTTCTATTGTGGCTTTGTGAACAAGTAAGCCAAGGATAAAAATCATGACCTAAGCAACTCTCTCCGTGTTGTGGCCGTGTGCTTTCTTTCCACTCTTCGAAACATTTATACACGATATATACTATATAGATAAATAAATGTATATATATATATATATATATATATATATATATATATAAATATATATAGGATAAAGTGCATTTTTGCACAGGGCCGTGCATGCGACCGGGCCGAGGGGTCTGCACTCTTCTTGAAGTCATTGCACTTTCTCAGATAAAAATAAAAACATGACCAGAAGATAAATAAAGAAATGCATGGAAGAGATTTAGATGCGGCCGGCGAAAGAGTGCATCGACTCCGTGGCAAAACAAATCAGACACACACACACACACACATATATATATGTGTGTGTGTGTATGCAACGCGTTATATATATATATATATATATATATACGAACGACGCCAAAGGGTACAAATGATCGATGTGAAAATTATAAAAAAAATATATGTATATATATAGAAAAAAAGCGAACTTTCGCGAGAAAACGCAAGGAAATTTGGCGAACTTGTACGTTCGATTGTCAACTATATCGGCGGACGGAAGCTCTCGATTTACCGGTCGGTCGATTGATCGGAACGTTGCCAGATTTATTTATTTTTTTTCATATATACTATATTTTTATATTGATGATTTTTATGATGGGTGTGTATAAATGTCATCAATAATTTTTAATTTTTATTTATTTATTAAATTTAATATTACATACTAAAACTATTTCAGTATAATTTCATAATATATATAAATTACATTATATCAGCAAATATAATAGAATGACTCGATAATATTACAAATTTGTTCAGAATTACTAAATATTATAGAAATTAATAGTAAAATTTCGTATTAACTTAACTTTGGAATTTTACAGTAATATTATATATATATATATATATATATATATATATATATATATATTATTATTATATTAATAAGTTAAACAAGTCGTATTCATGCTTTAAAACGATTGAATAATTGAGGATAATACATATATATTTTATTATTCTCTCAGTAATACCTTTTATTACTAAGACGACAGATCCTTTGAGGAATTATTATTTTCTTTGTAGGCATATTTTCATTATAAATTAATGTCAATTTTTCATGAAAAAAATGTATATATATATATATATATATATATATATATATATATATATATATATATATATATATATATATATATATAATGTATATATTAATTTTTCAAAATCGTAAACCAAATATTTCTATCGAATAAATTCTTATACATATTAAAATTTTTACATAAAATTTTCAAAATATATATAATAATATTGAATTTAACAGCTTCTAATATCATTATCGCTAGCGTAACATTATGCGGTTACATCGTGCGCGTTTCGAGCGCCTCTCACATATACATACATGCATTATGCAATAGTGCGTTTAAAAATACATATATATATATATATATATATATATATATATATATATATATATATATATATATATTATACTTTTTTTTGGTCTTCTTTTTCGAGTGCATAAGAAACTGGAAGTTGTTAGAAGAGTTCGACGTTCGACTGTATTCAGTTCATTGACTCTGACGAACGAGCGCTCTTTTGCATTCGTCCTTTTCGCGCTCGGGCATTTCGGATATATTCGTGTCTCGCTCGTGCGCGAAAAAAATATCGCGATCGCGGCCTATAGTGAGATGTGTCCAACCTTTTTTTTCGACGGGTCATCCGCGATGCGAACGCTTTATTTATAACTGGCACGCCGTTGCGAAACTCTATCGTAAATCTTGAGCGTAATGTTCTTTACGTTCGAAATATGCATGCATTTTAACCGTAAAATAATATCGAATGTAACGGTTTATATATGCCAGGACATTTTATATAACGACTGTGAATATGAAATTTAGAATTATTACACTTTATATAACATATTGTAACAAGAAAAATTGAAAACGTTACTTAATATATTCGTACAACTTTTTCATATGTTAAAATCGTGCACGAAATCCATCATTAATAAATAATAAATTTTCACTATATAAATATTTATTATAATAATAAATATATCGTAATAAAGTTATCGCTCATAAATTTATTTTAAACATTTCTTTGGAATATAGATTGGTAGATTTTCTTAGAAAAATATACATCGATTCTGTCACACAAAATATGGAATATTATATAAATAAATCAATTTGCAACTGAATATCTTTATTTATTATTAATTACATACCTAAATTTAAATTGATAAATTTCATTCAAATATTAATTTAATCATATTTTATTGTCTATTAATAAAATAATATGTACGTTATCAACGATCATATAATACATTATAAAATTATATATATTTTATATAAAATTTCATAGAATCTTTTTCATTTTTAAATAAACCCCCAAATTATCGACATTTATTCGCCGCTTTTAGCGTTATTCAACGATGCCGATCACGATTCTCACGTGCGCGATTATGCGCGAGAATGAATAGAGTTCGCGGTCATAATCGTAATATGCAGTCATAAAAAAACGCCCACGCGCGTCAAAACCGGACTATTAATATTATAAAACCGATCGAGATATCCTTTTTTTTCTAATAAAATCAGAAAAAAAAGGATGTTCTTCCGTTTTTGTTGCACAATATCGAAAATGCAATAATGATATATGAATTACTGTATTTTTAATAATTTGCATACAATGTTTGAAATTATATTTTTCGTAATACAATATATAATATATAAAAGAAAAAGATTAAAGCTATATCAATCTAAAATTCATTTTAAAAATTTTCACGGAAATAATTCTATTAAAATTCAATAATGAAATATAATTAATATATATAATTTGAATACAAATTTTATTATATATATTTAAAAATATTAAAGTTTTATGACTAATAATTTAATTAAATTATATATAGATATTGTTTTTATGTAAATATTTTTTATACAATATTAATAAATTAAAATGATTATATAATTAGTATAAAATGTGCATTTAGAAAAAGTTTATATTTAATAAATATTTGTTTCAGATTGAATAATTTTAATTAATTTTTTCTTCAATTGTTATTTTTATTAATATTTAGAATTATAATGTTTCAATTTTTTTTTTATTAATTTAAATATTTTATATACGTTGAATTGAATATATATATTTTTACTAGTAACATAATCGACATTTCGACTTGCATATATAAAAATTAAATATAATTAATTTTAATATATAAATTAAATAGAATTATAAAAAAAAATATACGAAAAATCGTATCTTCGAGCATATAAAAAAAAATCTAGAAAGAAAGACGGGGAATTCCGGTTTCTAGCATGTGAATCGTCTATTTTTATTTCGCCGTTCGTTTTTTTACGGTCGGGATTCGAACCGGGAACGTCGAGTTCGAATGCAAAAATAGAACCCAAGTGTGTATATATATATATATATGTGTGTGTGTGTGTGTGTGTGTGTGTGGCTCTGTACACTTTTTATTGCATTTTATTATATCGGCTAACTCGGGTTTACTGACCTGCGCACGCGGCTTTGCCTTGCCGCATCTCAACACAGCGTCCTTTCATCATCGTCGTCGTCATCTCTTCGAGTTTCCTTCTTTTTTTTCCACGCCATTTTTCAGCGTATTTTTTGAATATTTTCATCGTTTCAAATCATTCTACGAATCTTCAGAATCGGATCGACACAAAAAAAAAATTAAATAAATAAATAAAACTTTAATTAACGTTTTAACGACGGAAACGATTCGCTACTATGAGTCATCATCGTCTTTGTTAAGCGTATGCATTTAATCTAAAATTATCAAATTATTAGCATTATTGAATCCAATGGTATATTTATAATAATATATATATATATATTATATAAATATTAACGGTTAACCATTTAAACGGTGCAATTATCGCATTTGGCAAATTTTATCGGACGTTTTCTCGATGCAAGTAAAAATTTATACGGCGCTCGTAAATTCGCAAAAGGCACGACACATACACGCGGAATCGGATATCCTAAAGGCGTGCAATTTCCAAAAATATCCCATTATTGTTATACAAAGCTGGGATAAGATCCAGAATCCTACGGCTCCAGACGCTATATGTCAAACCATCTGCCAACTAACGACCCAAATTGCACGGAATTGCACGCGAATGCAAAAATACAACAATAATAAAATGCCGCAAATATTACAAAATTAATTGTCGAATAGACAAAAAACATATATTTTAAATATTTATTTAATATATTTAAATATTAAAAAAATATTGTCGATTCTTGGCGGACATTGTGTACTTCGAATATACGCGCGAGATTCAATGCAATCTTAAAATAGCCGCCATAATAAAAGATCGGTCGAAAAATAAACAAGATGGCCGCCGATGTGTGTATGCGTGAAAAAATACTGACCACGGACAATGTACGAAATTGCGATTTCATGGACCAAATATAAAAAAATAAAAAAAATAACGAAATAAAGCTCGAGCTTAAAAATAAGCATCGTTCGACCGGTTTGTTGTTATTTTTACGTGGCTGAAAACATCTTTCAGAGATTAATGACGCATCGAAATGCGTTTTCAGCACGTATGAAAACGACAAAGCGATTCTTGCTATTATTTTTTTTTTTATTACCATTTTAACGATCGTCTAAATATTATCGACAGGAAAACACGTTTATGCAGTGAGGAAAAACCGTTTATGGCACCGCAAAGGTTGAGAATCGCTACACTCTGAATGAATAACAATTTTCATATATTTCTATATTTGAACTGATTTATAATTAAAATTCATATAAAATAAATTGTTTTATATATTTAAACAAATCTCATATATGATCGTTATTATTAAAATAGAAAATATATCAAATTATTAAGGAATCATTAGATTTATATATTTAATATATTAATAATTATTACTTTTGTACGTTGTATATCAATAAAAAATTATTTTAAAATAAATCACGAAATTGTCAACGTCGACGTAATAAATACGCGTCAAACTCCTATATAAAGACAACACGTAATCGTTAAATAAGTAACTATCGAGTTTTAAACACGCGATATTAGAGCGGCGTGCAAAAGGTTAATTAGCACACGAAACGAGCCGAGAAGAAAAATCTTTTCACAATAATAAAACAATAATAATGATATCGATGATGATAATTGTGAAAAAAAAATATATATATGTATATAATTTGTAAATTAAATAATAAAAATTCTATATATCCGGCGAAATCCGGCGGCGAATTATTCTAAAGCGATCGCGTTGAAATATAAAATGATTTTGAAACGGATAATGTTTGTGCACACGTGTGTGCATAACGCGACTGTAAAAGTTGCATGTGAGCTTTCTGTGGATGTATGATGATGACCAATGACCCTAGAGCTTTATGTGTGTGTGTGTGTGTGTGTGTGTGTGTGTGTGTGTGTGAATGTATGGAGTCGAAAAATTATATTCATAAGAAATTTTCATATTCATATTCGCAATTATATACATTTTTTTTAATATTGAAAAAAATGTCGATTTATTAAAATATATTAAGTGTTTAATATTTTTGATAAAATAAAAGTTAATTATACATTAAGTATATGAACTAGTTCGTTTTCGAATCCTAATATCTAAATATTAATACTTAATAAATTAATCATCGATATATTTAGTATGAAAAATATTTTATAATAAAAAGAATACTTTAATATATATTAACAACATAATTATTAATTATTATTTAATATTATATATTTAACAATCACTATAAAAATTTTGTAAAATTATTTTTAAAAAATAATTTCAAAAAATTTATTTTACAAAATTATTACAATTATAATATTAATATTATTTTTAAAGTATTTTCATTATTTCTTTACATTAATTGTAAAGAAAGTATAAACTAATTAATTAATTAATAATATGAAACAAATACTCGAAAATCGTTGTTGATGATGAAATTTAAAGAAAAATAATCTAGTAACAATACAAAAATTAAATTAAATATATGAAAATCGTCAGTAATAAAAACATATATATACAGATAATTGATATAAAAGCGTTTAATGAATGAAAAAAAAAATAGGTTTTAAAAAAAAACGAAAAATTTGTCTTGAAAAACTTGAAGTGTTATATAAAGACAATCAATCGAAAAGATATGACGGGAACAAAAATGGGATATCTTTAACGAAAACACAAAAATTCGTTTCAGACGAACGTCCATACCTGTGCCACATGCCGAACTGCGGCAAAGCCTTCGTCCAACTGTCGAATCTTCAGCAACACCTAAAAAACCACGACTCCAAAGCGAACAACCCAAAGAAAAAACGACAACCTTGCGCTTTCAGTATGTAAAATTTATCCGAGATATTCCTTACATTTTTTTATCGACACTAAAACAAATCTAATAATTCATCAAAAAAAAAAATTTTTAAAAAGTGCCAAATATTTTTCATTTTTCTTCTATCATTTTGACACGTCATGAGCCCCATGATCGGTGCGAGCTCAACTGATATCATTTAAACGAAAATTGAACCTCGTATAAGCGACACATTTTCCTCGAAAAATAGAAGCACCATCTATTTATAATATATATACATATAAATATATATATCATTCGCTCTTTTTGATATATAAAATCTTATATATTCATATTATTGAAATAAAATTAACCGTGTGATCGCTTTTCTTCGAAGTGTAAAAAGAGAGCACTCTGTATAATATCGAGTTTTTCGAGGAAAAACGTGACAAATATACGCGGTCGGCCCTGTTGGCACTTTATTTCCCGCATCCTGATTATGATTTAAATCGATTTTTTGGCGATGAATTTTTAAATCATTAAAAAAAAAATACATCGAAAATCAATCGAAAAAAATTTGTTGAGCAAAGCATATTTTTGGGGCACATGAGTCACAAAAAAAAGAATCTCTCGGATAATTTTACGTTGACTTTCAATATCGCGAATAAAAAAAAATATATATATATATATAATAATATCGACAATTAAAATTATATATGCTGAGCAGATCGCGGGTGTTTGATTTCCCGCGATCATTTTTTTTTCATTCGATCAGCGACTCGGGCCCGTCTGGACCGTAGCGCCGCTGTACCGCGTATATTAAAAAAAATCTATTACATTTATAACATATATAATAAGAGTAATCTGTTTTTTTATGCCACATGTGCGTGCTTTGAATCAACACAGTGTTTTACGTTGATTTTTATTTAAAAATTAATTATTTTGATCTCAATTAACTGTATATGGATTGCGTGTTTTCGCATTAACCCAGATTTTCCATCTTTTTTTTTCAAAATGCCCGAGTGAAACGTCGATCCATTGTAAAAAAGTATGAAAGTGTATATATATATATATATATATATATATATATATATATATATATATATATATATATATATTTACGTGAAATTATTTAGTTCAAACAAAACAATGGATAGAAGTTTTATTAAAGCAAGCTTATAACACTATTATATTCCTCTGCAAACTATTTTCACTGTGAATTATTAAATTAATTTCGATTAATGATAATATCTTTACTAATATTAAATTAAGAAAAATTTAATATATACTAACTTCTAATATCACTCACTAATATAACGTTGAAAAAAAAATAATTAAAATAGACGACTCAATTGGATTTCTAATTATTTATAAATACCACAAAATTTATTAGTATAATTGTTATCATATTTATTTTTTATATATTTATATAAAATCTTCATATCTATAAAAATAAAAATATATTATTTATATAAATAAAAAATCATTACATTTTTTATATATATTATTATCAAAAACTTACGAAAAATACTAACAAATATTTATATAATATTATAAAATTTATTAATATATATATGGTATATTGTATTATATAGTCATGTATGAAAATATCAAACAGTATTAAATTATTTTTTTTTAATATAAATAAAATAATTTGTTTAATATTTTTAAATCATTAATATATACTATATATATATATATTTAATATATGGATCACTTTCATTGATCAAAAATCAAAAAAAAAAAAAATACTATAGAACCTTCCGTTCTCACGGTTAGCAAAAACCGTGAGGGCAATATACGTGATTTTTATATACAATTTTTTTTTTGTTCTTTTTCAATTTGTCCAAGTTTGTTAATTTTTGTTTTTGTTTTTTTTTCTCTGTTTTTTCACATCGTGTTTCGCGAAGGCGAAAGACCATACAAATGCCACCTGCCCGACTGTGGAAGGGCCTTCATCCAGCTGTCGAATCTTCAGCAACACCTGAGGAACCACGATGCTCAGGTCGAAAGGGCCAAAAACAGACCATTTCATTGCAACATATGCGGGAAAGGCTTTGCGACCGAAAGTAGCCTTAGGACACACACGTCCAAGGTCAGTCATGTATGTATTCCCTTACCCAACCTCCCGTCTTTCATTAATTTTTTTTTTAAATTATAATTATATTAATACTTTATTATTTTAATATTATAATCAAGACGATCGATTACGTCGTATTCGTGTTCGAAAATAAAAATTAAAATATAATGAGTCATACGATATTTTGTTCAATGATGTCTTCGCGATTGAAGGTTAACACGTTTAATTTAATATATATATTTATATATACATTATAAAAATGTACGCTCGAATCAAATCTTATCAAAAATTTAATATTGCATATGATACAATTTTTTTTTTAATTTAGAACACATAAAATTTTAAATAAAACAATCTTCAAATCGAACATTTTAGACTGATAGAATAAATTATTATTATTTAATAAATTCTTTGATATAATAATTTAATACTAAATTTATAAGAGAATGCAAATAAAGATCCAACAGATTGCATATTGAATATCTCTGAATATATAAATGAGTAATACGCATTAAATTTGATCTATATTTTGATTTAAAATATTTTTAAAACATAAATAATAATAAAAAAATATAAATATAAATATTTTTACAATATATATACCCGAGTTCAAATAGTAGATTGACGAATCGATCGAATTAACATTAATTTATTCATTACTAATATTAATATTTTTTTCATTATAATTTCTTTGTAGTTTAATATAATTTAATCACTTTTCTATTTAATTATTATTTTAACTAATTTAGTTTGTGTGATTTGTTTCGTTCTATTAGTTTTGTTTGTTTTTTTTTTCTCTATATCCCCATCCGATGCAACCTCACTAAGCCCGATGGACCTTGATTTAGTACGATTTTTTATTTTATTTTATCCTAATCCTATAATAAGAGTATGTGCTAGATATTTGTGCTGTCGTAACTATTAGAATTAATCAACTTCAGCGTGTATTTATAATATTATAAAATATATAAAAATATTTTAGTATGATTACATATATAATATGCTAGAAATTGCATGCACTATCTCCGACCTATTCGATAATAATCTGGTCGACAACTGAATTAATAATAAAAATAATAATCGATTAATCAACAGTAATTATTAATAATTTATCCCGATTTTATAAAACCAAATATATCCATAATAGTATTGTAGTAAAATATCCATCATTTTTTTTAATTATATATAAATATTTTTTTTATATATATTTAGAACGTAAATGATTATAAAAAGTTACTGTTACAGAATAATTATTAAGTAAGTGCCACATCGAAAAGGGATTTTATAAAATATTTTACTAAATATATATATTTATATTATAATTATTATTATTTTTTTATTTTTTTTTTTATTTATAGTAGAACTTCTTCACTGTATAATATATAATATGAATAATTATTTATATCGAAATTATGTACGGCATTGATGAAATATGCTTTAGTAAGCAAATTTAAATTATAGTTTGTTTAATTAGGAAATTTAATTAATCCAATTTTCGTAACTAATTAATAATACACGATCAATATTATTGTATTGTGCGTGGAGAAATATGTATTATATTCCATAAATTCATATTTCTATTAATCAATATGAAATGCAATTACACCGATATATTTCATTTTTATCGCAGATAAAAAACTATTATCAGATAAATTGTTATGTTTTCGTTTTACGGTAACACTTTTGAAAATTCATTGTAAAAATATATTGTTTAATATATTTGAATTCAAAAATCTCATATATTTTTATATGAAATATTCTAATTTGTTTAAATTATCAGGTTATATAGTAATATATCTATTTATCAAAGATTTTTTTTAATGAATAAATCGATATTTAAACTAGAAAAAAAATCTAATCAACAAAAATTATATATTTAATTAGTTTATTATAGTTTTACGTATATTTTTGGTAAATAAATAAATATCTATATTGGTACAAAATGAATTCAATTATTATCACAACACTAAGTTGTGGTTTCTTAAGGTGATCTTTGTGAACTCCTTGGATATTTATAAAGTTTTCAAAAGAATTTATGGAATTTAGATTAAATTTTCATATTATTTTGTAATTCTATATTTAATTTAAAATCATAACAAAATGAATTTTTACTTATCTGGACACATTAAAAAGATAAAGATTTATAGCGTAAGATCAAAGAGCCAAAATCAGAAATTAAAAATGAAATGATATTTTAAGTTATTAGTAATGCTCGGTTAATATAAATGTTAATTTAAACTGCAAAATTTTAAATGTATGACAAATATATATTTATATATTCCGTCGCAATATATATGAGAGAAGTTCCGCTATAGATTTAGCACAAAATTAGCGACGCGTATATTAATTATTATTATAATTTAATTTCTCATTTATCATAAATCAATTGGCACTTTTATTTTATTTTTAACAAATTATTATTATTTATTATTTTTTTTTCTATTATTTTCATAATCAAAATTGATTGATTGTTTACATATATTTTTTTATTAAAATTGTTATGGTTATTTGTGCACGTGCGCGCGTGCCCCGTCCATCATTCATCTACTACTACTACTACTACTACTTCTACTACTACTACTACTACTACTACTACTACTACTGCACACTACTGAAAAATGAAAAAAAATCCCGAAAACCTGAAAACTCGATGTCCGGTCGCGCTTACTGTGTCGGTTGGTCGGATGCAGGAGCTACAACTGCATCTTGGTGTTTTGCAGCAACACGCGGCCCTGATGATAGGAGGTCCGAATGCCACACCGTGTCCTATATGCCACAAGCTGATCTTCGGCGGCGAAGCGCTCATGGAGCACATGAAAAACACGCACAAGGACCCCAACGCTTCCGGTGTTGCCAGTAAGTGTTAAACGCCGTCCAAGACAAGTCCCAAGATACGATGCCCAAAGAAATGCCGTCAAACCGACAAAACAAAACCTCACACTGTATCGTTCAAAAAAACGATCCTTCTATATATAAATATAATAATCATTCATAATAAAAGTGCTATGATAATCTCTATATATATATATATATATATATATATATGCTCAGAAACAAAATTAAACTACATCCATACTTAACATAGTATCTGATATTCAATATAAAAAATACTCTGAATATATATATATATATATATATATATATATATATAAATTATCAATATACAATAATAAATTAAAAAATATATTATTGTATTGCACATATATTTATAATGACTTATATATAAGTCAATTTTGATTCATTTAAACATTATCATATTTTTCAATCTATACATATATAATAAATATTTTTCAGTATAACTATCAATAATATTGATTGAAAAATATGATATACGATTGATTCGATAATCGATAAATAAATTATTTTTCGATTATTGAATCAATTTGTTTTTAAATATTTATTAAATTACATTTTTGTGGGGTGTTGGTTATAAACCACTATCAAAAAAAAAAAAGTATCGTTCAAACTTTCACATTTATGACTTAATATTTTATTATATTGATATTATTTAAATTTATTTCAATCGTTAGCATTTTATTCGCATAATATTTTTTTTCGATATATATAATATATATACATATATTAATAAATATATTTAATATAAGAATAAAATGCTAGCGATTCACGAGAGACAATAAATATTTTGCTCGTTCTACGTTTAAAACAAATTGATTTATATTATCATAAGGCATGCAAAAATTTAATTTTGACATGCTAAATCGACAAAAAAAATAAATAAATAAACGACAGAGCCAAATATATATTGAATTTGATTTAATTTTAATATATTTTTAAATATGAAACGGCAAAGGGACGATATATGATCCAAGAGCTTTGAAAATCGTACAAATTTTACTTTCATTCGCCATTATTGTCGTACATTCGCAGAATATCGTAAATATGAAGCAATTATAAAAGCTAATTGCGCAACTTTTTAACACAAAAAATAATATATTAATAAATTAGATAAAAAAAATATTTTTAATATTATAAAAAAATTCATTTTGATAAATTTAAGTATTATATAGTATGATTTTAAAATAATTTCAATATGAATAAATGATATCGAATTGGTTTAAAGTTGTGCAATCGGTTTTTTTTTTTAAATCGCTCATATTAATTTATACTGTGAATGTAAGACTTTTGCACGTCTCGTTGGCGAACGAAAGTAAAAATATAATGCATTCCGCTCATTGTCTGTAATTAATTTTCACATTTCACTTATTACTAATGTCTAAATAAAAATATATAGATATTAACATTGTCCCGCGTAAAATGATTAACAATCGAAAGATTTTTATATTTATAATATAAAAATTTAAATAATAAATAAAAAGGTTGTGGATGCATGCACAATCCTCTGTCTATCTATATCTATATCTATATATATATATATATGTTTCGTATGATCATCGTTGTCCTTTGTAATGTCGACTCATTAATCAAATATGTATGAAATAAGTTGTTGGCTTCTTGCATTGACCTGTGTATTTTCTGCTTTCTTTCAACCTCCTGTCAACCTCCCATTCGACTCATTCGCTAATTCCAAACTTAACAATACTACTGTTCCCACATTTCCGATTCGTACATCACATTCACCAGCCACTAACTTCCCAACTGCTAACCCTCCAGTGCCCACTAACGGTGGTGGTGGTGGCACCATGGGTGATCTTGGTATACCATCGTCTACGCCGTCTCTTCCTCCATCCCCTTATCCGGCACAAATGAAAGTCGCTGATCCTTATATAGCGAAACGGAGGACTGCAAACCATCCGTGTCCGGTGTGCGGCAAGCATTATGTCAACGAGGGCTCACTAAGAAAGCATTTGGCCTGCCATCCAGAGACCCAGTTGCCCAACACGCTCAAAATGTGGCCATGTTCCGTTTGCCAGGCTGTCTTCACGCACGAAAGCGGTAATATATCTTATTATCTGTCAGCACGCGTGTATTTATGTAAGTATGTGTGTGCGTAACGCGTTCAATCACGATTGTCGTTCTATAGTGCTATATAAACCTTGGATGGGTCTTGGGCTCTATTTGCAAGATATACATAATCTTCGATCTAATTCCTGAATGAAATTCTTGATCCTTATTCTATATTTTATTTTATTTTTTTAATATCCTTTTAAATTTTATTTAGCTATATAATACAGTGACGACTTTGTTTATATAACTAAATAAACTTATATGGAACAAAACTGAAAATATTGCCAGTGCATTCTGTGTTTGGCTATCAGGTCACATAATGCAGACTTTCTTTGGCCAATTGTCCTTAATTAATTAATTAACACACACATACATATATGATGAAACGTAGTTTAATATTATATTATTTTAACATTTAACAGAAGTGTATTCTGATAGAATTGTTTATTTTATAATTTCAGGACTCTTGTCTCATATGGAACATATGCGAATGGAACCCAAGCATCAATTTGCTGCTCAATATGTACTATCGAGAGCGGCAGCGGAACGTCGCGAAAGGGAATTTCTAGCTGCCGTTTCGGTTTCCGCATCCGGTTCCGGTTTGCTGCTAGGCAGCGGATCTTTATGTCCATCTCCGTCTGCCCATTCGGATAGTTCGTCGACTGGAAGACCATCTTCCACGGGTTCAGAACCGCCAACAAACAACAATAACAACTGTGCTCCGCCCAAACTGGGAGATCTGCTACGAACGGCAACAAACAATGGTCATCATCAGCAATATGCACCTGAGGATTTACATAATGCTAATAGAATGGCCGTATTAGCATCTGCTCTTATGGGACAAGCACAGGGTGGTGTACAAGGAGCTTTAGGATCTCCAGTAGATTCTGCAATGCAAGCAGCCGCAGCAAGTTTAGCTGCTGCCATGAGAATCAATAATGCGCACAATGTACATTTACAACAACAACATCAGCAGCAGCAGCAACAACAACAACAAAACATAGTCGAAAATCAAGGAGGTACACCTCCAATGGGTGGTGAATCGCCTGGAGCTGCACAAGTAGCCATGAACGCTGCAACTATGAGATCAATGGCTGATTCTATGCGATCGATGGCATCTTTAGAGAATCAACTCAACCAACAGCAACAAACAGATCCTACTGCCGCGTTAAGAATGCAACAAGCGGAGGCTTTATTGAGAAGTCAGGCGGAAGCTGCTCTAAGATTAGCTGTATCTCAAGCAGCTGCTGGTGTAGAAACCAATTCTGCTCGTCACAACGGTGGTTTCCCCCAAACATTAGAGGGTGGACCATCAGGTCCTGCTAGATTATCTCCTGATTTAAGCGAGGCGATACGTCTTGCACAAGAACAAAGATTAGAACAAGCTCTTAGACTTCACGGAGATCCTAGAATGCTTGGATTCGGATTGTCTCATTCTCCGGCTCCAACTCTACAACAACCATCGCTGATGCATCAGAATCAACATCAGGGTCAAATACAGCAAAATCAACAGCACGCTCAACAGAATCAGGGACAACAACCATGAAAATTCAGTTATTACTAATTGGACGCGCTTTTTGTTCTGATTTCGAAATCGTTTCGTTTTTACTGTTTTTTAGCACATTTTTGCCTCTGATAAAGTTCACTCACATTGTCGATATTTTATTTTCTAAATTTTACTTTGGAGTGGAAAAGCGCGTTCGGTTAGTAATAACAACATCAAAAAAAAAAAAAAAAGAAAGAGAAATTGATGAAAATGCATTAATTAGAAAGCGTCAGTTTATAGAATGATAATTGAGAAAAGAAAATTAATCGTGTAGGATTTTTAAAATATTATTTTAAATGCTTCGAAATTGTGTAAATTTAATGAATTTTTTTTTTTATTGCGAGTCTTTTTCGTTGTCGTTTTTCGATTATTGATATAATTTTAGTAAAATAATAAAAAAATATATACGGTAACATTTGGGCATTCATATAAAAGTGATAACAAAAAAAATTTGGATTTATATTATTATTATTATTATAAAAATAAGATTTATTATATATATATCAAAATATTAGTTATACAATTATTTTGTGTGCTATTTTAAGGTTTAGACTAAAGAAAATTTATTCGTTTTGTGTCTATTAATTTGCAAACGATGAAAGTAAAGCAAAAAAAAAATGAAAATTATAGATTGTTTCCTGATTATGTGGAATAATTGAATTATAAATAAAAAATGTACTCTACTCTAGTAAAAAAAATAATAATAATATAAAATGATCACATTAGGGTTTTGTGTGAAAGCATCCATACTTAAGAGCAGGAATCAATGTATGTATATTTAATCGTAAGGAATAAATATTTATGTAAATACTATTAGGTTTACAGAGTAAAATATATTATAAATAGAAAATTTGGATTATATATATATCTATATGGAAAAAAAATTAATTTAATTTTTTTGTAAACGTAATTTTAGTCATAATAATTCGGGTGTTTTAATTTGTAAAACACCTCCCCCAATGGAACCTGTTCTCGCCAATATAGTTCGTTTTAAGTGACAAAAAAAAAGTAATACAATGTATAGTATATAAATTTAAAAATATCTAAATATCACAATATTGTCTAGTTATAAAATTTTATTTTATCGCATTTTTTTCATGTATTATTATTATGTTTTCTCGAAAGAAAAACGTATATATTATTATAATTTTAATTTAATTTTTTTTTTGATTTTTGACGCGATCGGAAAGTGTGGAAATTTGTGAAAAATTTTAGCGACGTACTTTTTAGGTGTTGTATAACTAATTTTTTTTTTTTGTATTATTTTAGTTGTCATTTTGTGAAATCGGGAATGATGATGATAATGATGACGATGACGATGAAAAAAATCGCTTTACATTGTATATTTGCAATCGAGTACAAATTAGTGCCAAAATGTATTTTGTAAAAATGAAAAAAATAATAAATAAATAAATTAAAAAATCGTAGGTGCCAATGAAAATTGATTAATAAAAAACTTTCCGCTCGCGTCAAAATCGAACGTGTTTTGGATTTTTTTTCTTTATTTTTGGCGGGGTGCTTAAAGGGTTAATTTTTTTTATCTTCGTTTTATTTTACTAATTTTCCGAAAATGTTCGCGCGATTTTTCTTCAGTAAGTGCAATTTTCAAAATCGTATTTATATGATTGATATATGAAAAACATGTTCCTAAAATACTCTAGTGAGCATTTAAACTAATCGATAAGGGATAATCAACATTTTTTTTAAATGAGTGTTAGTTTTATTTTAACGTTATTTTCTACTTATATTTTTTTAAATATATATATATATATATATATATATATATATATATATATATATATATATATAAATCTGTACATATATATATTATAGAAGCAAAATATCATTTTTTAATTGCATTTCAGTATATTTACGCTTTCGTTTTTATTTTATTTACATATATATATTTAATAGATTTGTTTATGATTTTTATTGTTTATTTTTCTATACTTCCTTTTCAATATTACTAATCCATAATGTCCGTTGATTTCGCTGTGTCTATGTAAATAATGTAAATCGAAAAATCCGCATTTGTATAAAAATAATTAACAAAAAAAAATTATCAAACCTAGTAGTCTAAATGAGAACAACAATAACAGCAACACAACAAAAAAAATACAATAAATTTAGTTTAATTGACCGAGATCACATCACAAGCAATTTTTGAAGATTAACAATCACGTCAATCCCCAAAAATACTTGCATATGAAACGATTTTTTTATATACATATAAATATAGATATAAAAAAATCGTTTTGCAAAAAAATTATATATGAAAAATATAATGAAAATCCCGTGCGCTGAAAACATCGAGCGCTTTGACTATAAATTATGACATTTATCATAAAAAAAAACACAATTATGACATCCTTGACAATGAATTAAAAAAATATATAATTATAAGCACAAATCATACAGATTTAACCGTTATATAAAAAAATAAATAACAGAATATTCAACCATCGCTATAGAATAGCAAAACAACACAATAATTTCAACAGAATGCAATAGCCCAGATATTTATATAAATATATATTATTATTATTAAGATTGTAAATTTATTTAATTAAACATCTTACTTTTCGTGTAATCTTGTCGATTGATTAAACACAACTTAAAAAAAAAACATAAATAAATACAGTAAATAGTGCAATAGCCCAGAATTCATTAAAATCCATACACACACTATAATGTAATAATAAAAAATAAATAGCCCAGAAAATTATATATGTATAACTATATATGTATGTATTATGAATATTATTTACTTCAAATGTATTGTAGTAACATCTTTGCGTTGTTAAAAAAAAGCGACATCTATTTATTTAACAAGGCAAATACGCGATCATTTTTTAACGATCGCCAAGTGAAATAATAAGGATTGTCAGGTGATATAATGTATTGTTTTTTGTAAAAAAAAAATATAATAAATTTCACATTATCAACGCTTTCAAATTAAATAACAAAAAAAAAACGTTGATAATGTGAAATATATTATAATAACGTCTCGGAACATTTGAGCATCGCTGGAAGCGTTCGAAATATCAAACGCAATATAAAATAGTTAAAGAAACGCGAAAATTTTGAACGTTCACAGCGTGCTTCGAAAAAAAAATATTTTCATCACAACCAAAAATAATAATGATTTTAAATTAATTTTATTTTAAACGTTTAATTATATATTGGAGTCGATTCGATTACGAAAAAAAATATCGGATCGTTTTCAATTTACAACTAAAAAAAAAAAATATGCAATAGCCCGAACGCATTATGACGATTGATTTGTGTACGTGTATTATTTGAGAACTATTGATTTTCATTTCGAATTATCGTTTGATGTTCGATTATTTTTTGTTTTCGATGTACCAAAACTTTTCGGACGAGTTACGATTTTGATTTATATACAGACACGTGAGTCAAAAAAATAATAATATATAAAAATCGAATGTGATTTTTTGGATATAATAAAAGTATATATTAACAACCTAAGCTTACCGAATCGGAAGCCAATAAATATAATAAGTTCAAAAAATATATAAAAGGTTGATTATCACTTAGAAAAAAAAACAGCAGTTTCTCGGTCAATGAAAAAAAAATTAATTATTAAATCAAATTGTATATTCGGATTACAAAAAAAATGCAGTAATTTATAAATGATAAAAAAATCTATTTTTTGGATAAATTGTATTGATTTTCTTTTTTAATATATATTATCTAGTGAGCCGTTTAAAGTTTAAATAATCAATACACAAAAAAAGTTCCTAAAATATGTACTCATTATTATTATAACAAAAAAAAAAAATACTTTGTATGTATCATTTTATTACAGCAAAATTTAATAATTTAATAATCATAGACGCCTAAAAAAAAAACACATAAAATATGTCTGAAAATTGTGTCACGAAATAGAATTATATTTATTGAGTTTCCTAGGGAACAAACAGTAACAAAATTAATAATTAACATTAAAAAAAAGTATATATAATATATATATATATATATAGAAACAAACGCGAGCATTGAGCAAACGAATAAATAAATAAATAAAAAATACCATTTCGGAAAATGACGTGTTGTTATTCTTAAAATTAATACTAAAAAAAATAAAATGTATAATTTTTACTTCGTACGTACAAAAGAATCGAAATTCGATTATTCGTTTTATTTTTTATTTTTTGGTTTTGAGTATCGCTGTTTTAATAATAAATATTCGTATACTTATTATTATTAATTGATAATAAATATTAATTTTATTTTATTCTTTGACGCGTTCGAACGATTTTCGTCGCACTAATTTAATATATGTTTTTTCAATTCAGTGCGCGATATTCGTTTAGAACGCGTTTATTTTTTATTTTTAAATATATATATATATATATATATATATATATATATATATATATATATATATATATATATATATATATATATTAATATTTATTATTATTATTATAAATATATATGAAAATAAATAAATACAATGCTGATTTTCGTGAGCACGATCTTCTTGTGCAATTCGTTTACACAATAAAAGTTTTTTTTTTGTGTAAATTTTGTAATTATAGAAAAAAAACATTTAAGCCGTAATATTAATAAATATTTATAAATTAATTTAATCATGGATGAAAAAAATGAGATGTACTTAGTTAAGTGTAATTAATTAAAATAATAAAAAAAATAAACATTATAAATTGATGAGAAAAAAAAATGATAACTACATCGCCTACGGGGTATATAACAAAAAAAAATGTTATCAGATGTATTTTTTTTATACAATTTTTATTGATTTCAACGAATTTCCCATTTATTGATAACGGAGAAAAAAAAATGATGACGTGAAAATGTACGTTACATGATTAATTAGTGTTGTTAATGAAATACTTGTTTTTATTTATTTTATTAATTTTTTAATTTTCATTCGTTTTTCGTGCACTGGTTGACGGAAAAAAAATGTTCAAGTTATGTCCGTGTTGGTAATAATTAAAAATAATCAATTATCCGTTATAACTTTACTGTTATGGCTGTCGAAATATTTTTTTTTTCATTTATTTACGGCCTATTTATAAAATCGGGAAAAAATCAAATTAGATCAAATATATAGCAAAAAAAAATAACACACACACAGAGAGAGAGAGAGAGATAGAAATAACCAACACTGAACAAAAAAAAATATATACCAACATCAACAGACAGTTAATTTATATTAATTTTATGATTACCATCATTGTTTAATAATTATAATGTAATCGTGGCGTTTATACTAAAAAAAAAATAATAATATGTAGTTGCAATAGAACCGGATTTGGTTACTATTATATATTTGTTTCAATTGATTGTGTATTTGTAATTATTAATAAATCTAGTAGCACATGCATTTACAAATTAATCTTTACGATTAAAGTTAAAAAGAAATTAACGCGTTAATAACGACGTGTTAATTTTATTATATGACGTTCGCTCGTAAGAAACTTTTATATTATATATATATAAATATTTGTAATATATGCACACAGCTTTTTTGATACTCGTTGCCATATGTTATTTATTATTATTATTTATATTTTTTATTATATATGGTTGATTGTAATATTTTGTCGTTATATTAGTAATTATTCATTATTATGCGCGTACGAAAATTTCGCGACTTTATAATTTCACGCGATACGCTGTAACGTTTTAAATACATATTAAAATCTAATTAAAACGATGCATTATTAAAAATATGTTAATTTTGAATAAATATATATTAAAAATATTAATTCAAAACTATTTAACGATATGAATAAATGCGTTTTTTTGTTGACGATAAAGTCGCGAATTTTTTTCAACACACTCTTCGCAATCGCAATACTTTTTTTTTCTATCGATTAAAAATATCGGTGTTGTTTTTTCGTTATATTGTTAACGTTATTTTATTAATGAAACACTACTTATTAAATTTTCTGTATATTACGTTAACGTTATAATCGTACGATGTGCAATTTTTTTCGTAAATGTTTTTAGATTTACAATGAATGTATTTTAACATATATAATATTTAACAATAGTCAAGATAGCCAGGTTTTCAATTTTTATCAAATACAAATAGTAGGTGAACTTTCAATGTTATTACCGTTATGTATACAATATATATTCAATTATTAAATATCCATTTATTAGTGCTAAGTCAATGTTTAAAGTGCAGATCAAAGTGAATGTATTTTCAGCTGAAACTAAGGGATGAGGGTTGATCGGACGGCGAAATGTGTAGCTTTCTTTTCGCATCCCTTTCTCTTTTAACATCATTAGCAATATTCGATGTAGTGTTCATAGAATTAAGTATATTAAAAAAATACAAAAACAATCAATAAATGATTGCCATTTATATATATATATATATATATATATATATATATTTACACATATTTTATTTAACAATTAGCCATTCGTGTTTCTAAACGAGCGAACGAATTTTCTTTAATCTAACTTATTATTATAATATTTATTTTTAATATAAACATCTAAAAAAATTTTTTTTTCATTAATTTTTAGTAACAATACATTTATTATTATTGCAAAAATTTATTATGATTTTTAAATTTCGATTGATATGATAATTATTATCGAGTTTAGTAAAGTTATATATATATATATATATATATATATATATATATATATATATATATATTTTTTTTTTTTTTCAAATATATATTTGAAAAAATCTATCGAAATTAATAATTTTATAAAAAAAACTCACATCGTCCGAGTTTTAATCGATTAAATTTATTCTATATAAATATTCATAATAATAAAATTTCAATATATTTAGAAAACATAAAAAAAATAATCATTATTATTCAAAATTATTATCAATTAATTATTCGGCTGAAAAATAGACGTGAATTTTTCTTCGTTATTAAAATATAACGAAATTTTTAAATATCCAATTAACAATCGTTATTTTTTATCATTTTACATATTTATATAAATATTTATAACGTTTACTTTGAACTCGACGGTAATTATGCATAATTCTCACTGATCGCATATAATTTTTCAATTTATCAAGTTTACTTTTTAATATATATATATATATATATATATATATATATATATATATATATATATATATATATATATTTATTTATTTATTTATTTATTTATTTATATAATGCATGTGTGAACGATTAGCACTACAATAGGTTGTAATTATAATGGCTCATTATGCAAAATTATTATATTAATTATATGATAACTATACTATAAGATAAATGCAGTTCTAGTGTTACAAACTAATCGTCCAAGTTTATGGTCAATATATTAACTATTATGCAAAAAAAAAATTTTTCCCCATAATCAATTCAATATTTCGCGCTAAAATGAAAAATAATGGAAAGCTTCTCAATATTCAAACGCTTTTCGCGGTCCATTTTTTTTATTTTTATTTTTTTTTAATAATTATCAATATTAAAAATTGATCGATTCGGCCGTTCAAAATCGATATTCGTTTTCGTGGTCGGCATTTGAAAATATTTGGACCGTTTTTGATTTTTTTTTATTTCGTTCTTTTTTCGATATAAATTGATAAAAAAAAACGTAATAAATAAACATACACTACAAATACATGTTAATGTTTTTAAATGTACTCGTATTTCATTATGCAATACTAATCGATGTTTAGTATAATATAATTAATAAATAGGTATTAAAAATACAATTAATAATTAAATTAAAAAAAAGGAAGCAAAATGGATGTGCAAGAAATCGCAGTGTGTACAGTGATTTTTTTTTTATATGATTTTTATTGAAAGTTTTATGATTATTATAATTATTTTATATTTATATATATATAAATATTTGAATTGATGACGACTGCAAATTTTGCCATTTTTATTATTATGTTATTTAGTTTATATTGATTATTATTATTATTATTATTATTATTGTGGAAGTAATTGAGTAAGAAATGTTAACAATTTATTTTATTTGTTGATGACAACGTAACTATTCGTACATATTAATTATTATAATTAATTAAATATTATTGTTTGTCGATGATATTTGAGACGTGTTTTTTTTTAATATATGTATACATAAATTATAATTTCATATTTTTAATTTCCAATTTTTATTTTAATATACATAAATGATTAATCACAAATTTGTGTAATTATATATAATGTAACGCATACACATATACATGTATATTGTATTATATTTACATATTTGTATTTAAAAGTAAATAAATGAAAAAAATGTATAACGTCTAGGATCAAAATTGAAATTATCGTTTTAATTGTAATAATCGGCATATGCAAAAGAAAAAAAATTAATATTAAGTAAAAAATATTATTCAGCAAAATTGATGATGATCAAAAAAAAAAAAAGAAAAATGAGAAACATAAATGAATAAACGTTAATTGTATTCGATCGATTGATTATTCGGATGAAAATAAAAAGTCATTGATGATGCTTAAATAAATTAAATTGAAAATAAAAATTTGTATTCGGAGTGAAAATAATTTTTTTTCGTGTCACAATCACGATTATTATAAAAAAAAAATAATAAATATACAAATAGATAATTTTATATTAAGTTTACAGTTTTTATATTATTATTATTATTATTATCGATTATTGCTATGATTATGTTATTATTATTATTATAAATGGAACGTGTCATCACTGATTTTTAATAATTATTATTTACCTATTATTGTCAAGAACGGTTAGTTATAATTATTTTTAAAATAAAACAATGTTTAAATTTGACATGTGTTTTTATTGCAATAAATATGTACCCATCTATTACTGCATTTTTAATTATATCATAAAATTTATATAAATCAAGATTTTTTTTATTCCTCTTTTAAAATATATACCATTGGAATTATGTGTCAGTTATATAATTTTCAATGCTCATAAAATGTATTATAATAACTTTGAAACATAAGTTAAACCATAAACTTTTATTGACTAAACTGATAATTGTATACAAATTATGACATTATAATACGTTAATCATATAAAATTAAATGAATCACAAAAAGTTTCAAAATTCTCAAACTTCGAAATGTATAATATTCATATATTATATATAAAATATTATAAAATATAGAAAAAACTATAAAAGAAAATAAATGTGAAAAAAATAGTTTATTTTTAAATAATAATAATAAATATGCATAATAAAAAAAAATAATTTTATCCACAAGTACCAATTTTAGTAACAATAATGGGCTTTTATAGACATCTGTAGTCAAATAGTAAAACTAAATTACTTATTAAAAAATATTGTTTGAATATAATACGAATAAGTCACAAAACAAAATCTTTATTCAAAATAATAATATTTTAGACATCTATGATTATGTAGAAGTACTAAATGAATTATGAATCAATTTATTATATTTTTTTAATATATATTTTTAAAATTTATAGATTAGTTAAGTAATTTATTTTTCTAAATAAATATAAAACTAAAAAAATATATATTAGATTTATTCAACTATAAATGAATAAATCTAAAATATTTCTCAATTTTTAACTATTTTTATTTTCTTGGTCTAAATGTTGAAAATATGTTATTATTAATAAAAAATATTTATAATAAAAAAAATTATTTCATATAATTTATTATATATTTAAATAAAATTTTGTTTGTGACATCTATTGCAATATATGCAAAACTATTTTAATAAATATATTCTAAATTTAAAAATAATTTTAACTTTTTCATATAGATTAATATTTTATTTCGAAATATTTCAATAAAATAAATTTATTTCATGTAAATATTTTAATTTTATAAAATTTAACATACTGATATAATTCAAAATTTATTTTTTAATTACTTTTCATTTATTTTAGTTAGATAATATTTTCTATAAAGTACTATAGATGTCACGTTCAATATTATAAGAAATGTTAAATAATTTTAAAAAATTATTAATGAATACAATAAAAAATAATTAAAAAAATTAAAATATATCAGTAATAATAAACCATTTTTTTAATAAAAAATATCCATCTTAATAAAAAAATATGTAAAATAATCATCATATATCTTCAAAATAGACTATGACAATATAAAAATAGAGACATAAAAAATATAACATACACACGATAGTATTATTTTTTATTTATTTATTTTTTTTTATATATTTCAAAGAAGTCGAACCGACATACAAGCATAATTATTAAAAAAAGGTGGATAATGCGAATTTCCATTATCGCATTCGCACGCAACACACATAAATTAATACCATTTCACATATGTATGTAATTTCACTTTTCACCGGTTGAAAAATTCGCCAATTATGAACCGAGCATATTCGCCCTTATCGCCTTTATTAATCGACCGAAAATGACGCACGTGCGTGTTTTTCATTTAACAATATTTTTTTTCATATCACAAATAGACTATAAAAATCAACAAAAATATATATATATATATATATATATATATATATATATATATATATATAATGTTTTTTAATATAATAAAATAAACGTATTTGGTATTGATAAAGGATAACGATGAATTATTTATTAATTTAAAATGCGATAAAAATAATATAATAGATTCAATTGCGAATTCCTATCGACGTTTCTTCTCATATGTGTCGTATATATCGGATAATTTCCCACCGTCGTTGTGTCCGTTATATAGAATTTCGAATCACACTGTATATACGTCATATATGGTATTAACACTTCACCTGCCGGCGCGGTCGAGCTCACGATGCGGGCTCGGTTTGCGTTTCACGCGAATAAACAATGCGGCCGTTTGAATTAAATTAAATTAATACGAATTATATACATATAAGGAACTGTTTATGTATATATGATAATTATATATATGTGTGTGTGTGTGTAATGTTCATTAACAATTATACATATTTATTAATGCAATTGCAACAAAATAAACAAAACAGAGCGAGCCGCACAATTTATTTTATTGTATGGGAGCGGCACGCTGACAAATGCCAATTATGCACTCTAAACAATTGCACTTTTCATCGTTTATTCACCTATTATATATATATATATATATATATATATATATATATATATATATATATACCGTATGATAGACTAGCGGTTCTCAAACCGTTTCTTCTGAATATAGAAAATTGATACGTATAGATTTTTATTTGAAAAATATTATTGAAAATTGTCGATATTGAAGTATACATATATATATATATATATATATATATATATATATATATATATATATATATATATATATATATATATATATATATATATGAATTTGATGCCTACTTTGCGAGTGAAATAATTTATAATTATTATTCTTACAAATACATATATATAAAATTTTTGAACTACCCGTAATATAAAAAATCATAAAAAAAATATTGGTTAGTTTTCGAATTACAAATATATTAAATTAAAATATAATTATTTAATTTTTATATTTGAGAAAATAATATACATTTTTTATCATTATAATATATATATATATATATATATATATATATATAAAATTAGTAAACTTATTTTTTTATAATTACATATTTTTCATTCATACTAAAATGTGAAAAAAATCATATTTTTATTTATCAAATCAATTTTATTATATATATAATATTTATTTTAAACATATTTATTATTTTTATAATCTACAATATAAACTGATATTTTCAAATATTTTTCAATTAATTTCGTACTTAAATATAACAAAAAAAGAAAAACGCGTTATTTAAAATTATTATTATATACAAAAATTAATAAACATCATTTAAGAGCTATAATAGAGTATTTGTATTATTTTTAACGCAACTATAATAATAATTATTATATTTTACTAGAAATTTAATTCTAATAAATTATCAAAAATATTTATAAATAATTTATTTACTTATCAATAAATAAAATTATTTATTTAAACTGTAAAATTATTGTTAAAATTCCGCTCCCTCCTCCAGAATAAGGGGCGCCCACCCGCATTATAAATTTAAAAAAAATAATTTATGCCTACCCTGTTCAATTATATTACATTATGTTACATATTAAATACAATACAATTATCATATTTAATACAAAAAAAAATCAATTATCCCATTATCGGTTTTTCAATTGACGACATTGTCATTACATCATATAATTTAAATTCTTCGTAAAAAAATTACTTATATCATGTTCATTTTTTTTTATACTATGGTAAATATATTTCATTAATTTTAATTTATATTGTTCACATTGCGTTACAGTGTAATATATAAATAATACAATTATGAATTATTCAGTATTCTTTGATTTGGAACATTCGCAGACAAGTATATCGTCAAAATATCAATCTGACAATCGCTATAATGTAATATTATCATCATACATTGTACTATAATCATTAATTACCGACGATAATTGCTGTTTAAAGTAATTATAATGCACACTATGATATTATATAATAAATAATATGAAATTATTATTTTTTTTTTTTTTTATAAATGAGACATTTTAAACGTCATAATTGCGAAAAGATTAACGACGTGTTTAACGTTTATATTTTTAACTATTGTAGTAAATATCGCGTGTCTAAAAATAAATAATTATTTTTATATCTTAGAAAATATGTTATAAATCATTATTTTAGACGATTTTAAGATTTTCGTATTTTTTTCTTATGAATTTTATACTTTTATTTTTTAACTTATATAAATGATTCACATTTTTTAAATTTCAATACGATTTTCTATTTATTAAAAAAATCACAAAATATATAAATATATTAAAATGAAGATTTTTTATTACTAATATCAATTCTCTATTTTTGTAATTCTTTTTAAATAATATCAATAGATTATTATAATTAAATCTATATATATTATTATTTTAATACGTGATGTTAAATAATAAAATTGTATTAATTCTTACTAATTTTAAATTTTTAATAGAAATAATACAAAATATTTAATTTTTCTAAATGTTTTATTATATTTCGTATTTCTCTTTATACATGAATGAAAGGAAAATAATAAATTTGTATTAAAAAATACTCAATATATATTAAAATAAATATAGATATTGTAAAGTGATATTGAATTCATCAAGAAAAATTCCTGAAATTTTTGATAATTTAACATATTAATATATATCATATTTTAATATACACTTTTATAATCATTATAAAATAAAAATAACGTAACGAAATTCAATATAATAATAATAATTAATCGAAATTTATTTAACTCAATCCGATCGACATTATATTATAATAAAATTATCCTTACAATTATCATAAAAACGAATGTGTTTTTTTTTCTTTCGATATACATATAATTTTTAAAGAACTCAACGACCTGATATTAATTATTTTATAAAGATCGAAATAATTGATTCTCGAAACGGACGCCCATAATTATAATCGCCGTGATAATTACAATCGTAGAATTTAATTATCATCGATAAGATCGACGCTGAAACAACAATAAAATTAATATGCGAATAGATAGATATTCATCAATTCTGCGTACAAAATAAATAAATACTTTTATAAATATATATAATTTAATACTGTTTATGATCGTTAATGTTCTCGCACACGTACGCGTGTTTATCAACATGGAAAAAGTTTATTATTATTTAATATATTATTATCTTATATTACATATGCGATATCAAAGTAGGAGAAAAGATTCACATCGTCGTATTTATTATATGAACACATTTTCATACGTGAATAAATTTATTTGTTTTATTTATTTACCTATGTGCATGCATAGTTAATTATTATAAATGAAAAAAATAATAATAATAATGGGGTTTTTTTCTGCATTTTTCCGCGGTTCGCGCAATTAAACTTGTTCTCTGTTTATTGCTCTTGTATGTTAAATCGGGTAGAAAAAACTGTTAGGTTTTTTTTTTTCAAAAAAAAAAATAGTGTATTTTATATAGAAAGACGGTTATTATAAGCGAGAGTGCAAAGGGTGCATGTGCCCGAGACTTTTTCTCGAGAAAATTGTTTTATTATACGAAATTTATTATCCATTGTTTTGTTGTATGTAATTCGTTTTCGTTTTGTATTAACAAACGTATCGTATTTTCTAAATTATACATTATAATTTTTGAAAATATAAATATTAAAAATAATTACATAATTTGAAAATAATGATTAAAATTATATAAAAACAAAAACATTGATAAAATATTTAATTAATACTTGATTCTTCAAAATATTTGTTGAACAATATGACGATTTTAAATATTTAATACAATTATTAGTAAAAATTTTAGTACAATTATTTTTGACTAACTTATAACATAAAAATTCTTTTTTTTTTATTTTACTTTAATTTATCAACATTTTTTAATACTAAAGAAAAATAAATAAAAATTACTAATACAATTTTAATATCAAAAATATTTGTTTTAGTTTAAAATTTTTTATTATTATATAGATTAATAATTAATATTTGAAATATTAATTATTTTTTAATGCTAAATTATATCTTTATTATTAAAATATTTTATGAATATCAGAAAAAAATATATTAAAATATGATCAATTACTTTTTATAAACATTTTATCACGTATCACAAAAATTAATTTATTAGTACACGATTTGCATTTTAAATTGCACATATGATTAAATTGAAGGTATGTTAACACGTTTCAACTGTCGAAAAACAGATGCAAAATGCATAATTTGTATAATAATTGAACATAATATTCTCATTATGAAGCAATTAAAAATGTCTTTATATTAATATTTTGAAAAAAAAAATATAAAGCTGACGTTTTAAAATATTTTTTATGTATTGCAATAAAGTAATATGCGTCGGATATTCGAAAAACGTTAAAAAAATATTATATACAAGATTCTTATTGCATAAATATATTGGTTAAACAAATTATTAGTTATTCTGTCATTTTTTTATATTAATATTTCTTAATGTAAATTTTTTTTATATTAAAAATTTAATTAAAATTATAAATAATCTATTGAAAATATAATACTATATAATAATTTATGTTTATTGTGAAAATTATAGTTGTAAAAAAAAATTAATTTAATTAACTATAGAATATTGAAACGTTGAAATCAATGGAACATTAAATTATTTATAACAATAGTCGATATTTCACATTAAAATAAACTACTTCAAACTATTTTTTTTTTGTCATGATAAATAGTCACGATATTCAACATGCTTAATATTTCAATAAACCAGTGTTTCTAATTTTTTTATACTATCCAATTATTTATTATTATTTTAATATATATTAATATTCTGATTTCTTATTATTTCTTTTAATATCTAATTATCTAATAATTTGTCAAAAAATAATTTCTGAAATTATTAAATTTTTATTCCAATACAAATATTTTAAATTTGTGGTATAAAATAATCTACCAATTATTCCAAAAAGTGAGAATAAAAATCTCATCATTTTTTAAAAATATTTTCAGATTTAATATATTAAAAAATATTAAACGAGTCAATTACTTGTAAATGCAATAATTATATATATATATATATATATATATATATATATATATATATATATATATATATATATATATATATATATATATATATATATACATTCTTGTTTAATAAAGTGTTGTTATAGTTATAATGCTCATTTTTTTTTGAAATTCAATAATTTTATATGTGTGTGTGTGTATGTAATATCAAGTTCATTCTCGCACTCATTGTATTATATGTATATCCGGTTAAACGGGTTAAAATAAGTACATCCAAGTACGTTTTTAATAAAAATATGTATGAATGTATGAATGCAATTCCAAATTGCACGCACGTTAAAAGCATAAAATATATGCTATAATTGTTTTATTAGACCCTTAAATCTTTATATTCTGACGGTTGCTTTGAATTTTTTTTTTAAATCTTATATAATATATGTATTTTTTTTTTATTTATAATTATGTTCAATAAGTATTGTAACTTTCTTACATTTAAACAGATTTTTTAAAAAATGCATGGAAATAACCTATAATAATGTTTTTTAATCATCCAAAGTGTTAAGAAAATTTAAAAAAAAATTATATTATATCTTATGTTTGATTTATATTTTATCTCATATTATCATTGATTTTTCTCAAAAAAAAAAGAAAAATCAATTGAAACTTAATTTTATTATACTTCCATCAATTTTTGAAAAACTTATACGCGTATTTTATTTTATTTTATTATTGAAATATTTCTAATAATTGTTTTTAATTATTTTTTTGTATTTAAATCCAAATATGAATCTATTTTTTTTAATCACATCAATTTTTTAACTAAATAAAATGAAGAAAAAAAAATAACGTGATGAACGAATCTCAATATCAGTTTTTAAATTAGCATATCTAAATTTATAATAAATAAAAATTGATCATTGAACAATATATAAATATATTAACATACTGAAACTCAAAATGGTTAATTCTGAAAGATTTTATATTTTTTTTAAATGTAAAAATTGAAAAATCTTCAATCTCATAAAACGTAAACAAATTTCTTAATATAGCAATATGCACTGTTTTTATATGAAAATATTTATGTTTTTACTAATATAATAATATTTATTTTTTAAAAAAACGGCAAAAACCAAAATGGCGACATTTGAAAGAAACATTCGCACGTTTTATCGTAAGTCATAGAAACTGAATTTTTATTCATTTTAACAATAATAAATAAAGAAACAAATATACAAAAAAAAACTTGAATTTAATATAGCCGAATATTCGTCGGGTTTCAACATCCGGCATGAAAACACCTTACAAATGAAATGAAATGAATATATATATATATATATATATATATATATATATATATATATATCATATAATGTGATTCAGCGTCACGCGAACTTTGAAAACGTGCGAGAACTGCAGATTCGAAGTGCAACCACGGAAAAATGTAATAAATAAAATTAACAAAACCATAAAAAAATTCACAAAAGTATATATGAAACGATATCTTATATAATATATAAAAAAATTCTTATAAAAATTAAATTTTTATACCGTTCAAAATATATAAATATTATTTTTATTCACACGTTCGAATCGTTTCATTATATAATATCTTTTTGTTATTCATATATTATAATTAAAAAAAATAATATATATAATTTAATATATAATATAAATTTCCAATATATATATATATATATATATATATATATATAAGATCGTTTAAATAGAATTATATATTTACTCTTACTTTTTTCTATATAATAGAAATTATATAACGACCTCAATCAATCAAAACTTATATAGTTTTTTTCACTGTTTGATAAAATTATTTAAAACATTTTTAATACACGCGCCACAGATTTATTATCATTGAATTGATTATTATATAAAATAAATTAATTAGTACATTTAAATTTGATATAAAAAATATCACTATTGTGAAAAAAAAACTAGTATTATATATATAAATAATATTTTATTATTTTTTTTATAAAATGTTTTTAAATATATAGGTAATATCGAAATCGTAAAATGTCACTCGGATTTCAAGATACGAATCGCTTGCGAAACTCGAGAACTTACACGTGTGTGAACGTTTTCGCTGAATGCGAGCTTTTTTTTTCTACTTTTCCGTCTTCTTTTCTATTTCAACTCTTTCGATTCGTTTCTATCGCACATTTTTACACATGAATCGAACGCGCTTTTTAATTTGAGAAAATCCCACAGCTTTTTTTTCATTAAATATATATATATATATATATATATATATATATATATATATATATATATATATATATATATATATATATATATATATTAACAGGAGTCGGAAAAATCGAGTCGTTTTCTATTTTCGAATAGACAATGGAAGGGTTTCATACGTCTGTCTGTCATTGTTTCTATCGCGTTTTGCTAATATCATAATATTATATTATAAGTGCGATTATGATAAATGTGTATGTAATTCTATGCGTGTGTAAATTGTTCGAATGATACGTTTTCATTGTTGCGTGCTGGCAAATTTAATCACATTGAAGGGGAAGAGAGATGTAAATTACGAAAATTGCGCACGTGTTACATTTTTTTTAAATATCCATTATAATTTCTAGATATATATATAAATTTATCTATAGATTTTTATGATTAATAAACTAAATAATAAAAATATTTATTAAATATCATGTTATATACCTAAAGAATATTTGAATCGTTATGAAATCATTGGTATATTTTAAAGAAAATTATAATTGTATAATTGTGATTTATTTTGTTATTGAATAATATTTTAAATACTCTAAAATTAATGTAAATAATGTGACATATTTTTAAATTATAAAAAAAAATAGTAATCAACAGCATATAAATATATTTTTAAACAACTTATATTAAAAATGGCTACCAAAAATGAACTCTTTATGATTTTATTTCTGAATCAATTATTTTAATACTATATATATTTAATAATATATAAAATAAATTTTATAGTTTTTACTATATATTTTTTTTACATAATTTATTTTAATTAAATTTCATTGATTTCATATACAAAAATTAAAAATCGATTAAATATCAATAACTCCTACCTAATATAAAAAATAAAATTAATTATATTTATTAAAAAATATTGATAATTATTAACAATTTTCAATAATTTTATATAATATCATACTTAATACATACACACACTTGTTACCCTCAAGTTTTATACGTATCACACGAAAGAAAATAGATTTTAATGAGTTTTAATATTATGCACCCTCACTTCTGATTAAACGTCCGTCATTCAAATGCAAAATTCCCTTTCAAGGCGAACGATAATTGCAATTTCATAACGATTTGCATTAAAACATATTTGCGACTCGAACACGTCGAATCGCTCCCAATAATAAATAAACTAATAACTCAAAATGATTTAATATGACACAACACGGCTGTAACATCCTGAACGATAAATCAACGATGACGATTCAATAAGACGTCGTCGTTGTCATTATTATTAATATTATTATTATTAAAGTAAATATATATATAAATTATATTTTATAATAAATATTTTTAATTTTTACTCTGGAATGCTGAAATATGTTGTGCAAGTTTTTTTTCCAGTATAAAATTCTTTTGTACGCCATGAGAATTATATCTATATAGAATTGATCGTAATCGAATTTTACTATATTTCTAATAATAATATAATTAATAAATTGAATAAACTATTGTATTTTCTTTCTTTTAATATAAAAAAAATAAATTATTAAAAAATATATGATGAAGTCAATTTTTTTTAAATAAATTCTTCTTCTATAAGATCATAACTTTATAATAGAAATCTTCGTATAAAAATTAATTGTGATAATAAAACAGTTCATTTCGCTTATTATTAATCGTCATTATTTATATGAAACATTTTTTAAAAAAATTATAAATTTTTTTTACTGTTTTCTATTATAAATGTATAAATAAATTCATATTTTTTATGCTATTTTTAAAATATATAATTTCTAAAATGCAATACAAATTTTGTGAATGTATTCAAAAATATTATAATATTTAAATATTTCTTTTAATCTTACTTCAATAATATTTTAAAATATTTAAAACAATTGAATATTTTAATTTTTATTAATTAAAAAATAATAATAACATAATAAATCTCAATATTACTGATTTATTATTTTTCAAGATTGTCACTAGTTCTTTAATAAATGTTCAAGTATGACTTATTTTAATAATATATATAAATTGAAACATTAATTATTGTCGTAGAAACGATATTAAAATCATGCTTAATCTAAATATTATATATATATATATATATATATATATATATATATCCGTTTGAGTGCCAAAAAAATTTATATAGGTACTTGTAAAATGCCACCAAAAAAGTGCTTTTTTCTGAAAATTTAATTTTTTTAAAAAATCCCGTAAATTCTTTGAATTTCCATGGATTTTGATGATTTTTTCGATGTTTTATTAAAAAATATTCAAATATTTAAAATAAAATGCTTGTATAAATGAACACAGTATTTAATTAGGAAAAAAAAGTGACAAACATAAAAAACCAAAAAAAAACAACAATTGTGCTTTCCTGCACACGCTGTATGCACACCCTTCTTACAATAGGCACAAATCGTCGTAGATCTACGCAGCCCAGCACCATCTTTATTACTACAGACCACGCAGCGACGTAAATTCTTTCCAGGAAGCTTCTGCAGTTTGGATTTATGGAATGAAATTGTTGAAGAAATTGCAGAATTTTTTTTTGTTGGTAACCATTCATTTTTGCAGAATTTTTTTTGTTGGTATGCATCTAAAATTTAAATGGTTTATTACGTTTTTACAACTATTGAGATAATATTACGACAATATTTACCAATGCCGCGGCAGTATGACTCATGCACAAACGATCAAAACACGACTGGCGCAATCGACGGAAATCGACGATCGGCAATCTTCGTTAAAACACGAAACGACGATAATCGACGATTGGCACTCAAACGGATATATATATATATATGAGGTTTAATTTTACAGTTTGACCGTAGCCATTTAATATTGTTTATTTATTAATATTAATGTGTCGCGTTCTTTGGGGGACAGTCGCAAAAAAAAGCGAAAAAGTGGGCGTGTCTCAGTCTCGCGCCAGAAAGGGACACGCCCTTACGACGAAAAGTGACGGCGATAGTTCAAAAGGGGGCGGAGTCTGCGAACTCGCACGAAATGAACCGATAAATATTCAACGGTGGGTCGTAAAAGCAAAGATTTTTATGTATATATTTATATTTATTTATACATATATATTTTTTTTTCCGCTGCGTCTCATTATTATTATATTATTATTCAATGGCGATTTTCAAAGCGATCGTTCGATCTTTATACATATACATATATATATATATATATATATATATATATATATATATTGTTATTTTTTATATATATATTCAGTCTACACCCCTTTCTTTGTTCGATGATTTTTCTTTGAAAATTATAATTTTTGAAATGTACTCGTTGGATGTTTATGATGAGATTTAATGATATTAATTTATTAGCATTGTATTATTATATTTTTATAAAAATATTACTATATATAAATTGTCAATCCAATATTCGCTTACATAACTAATTTAATTAAGTACATTATATATTATTATTTGATATAAATTTTAATAAATAAAATATGTATAAAAAATGATAATAAATTAGAATTTATTAAATTAATTAATTTGTATTATTTTCTACAATTTTTGTGAACGTATTATATATACTTCTTTATATTCATAAAATTCAATATTTTCTATACATAAAATTTTTATTTAAAATAAAAATCTATTTTAAATAAATCAACATCTATAATGTATTTTCTTATTTTTTATATGATCGAGTCACCAGAAATACATTAAATTTTATTCTGAAAAATATATTTGAAATTAAAATCTAAAATTAAATCTGTATTTAAAAAACACTTAATAATATTATTGCACTTGTATTTCAATAATTATTAATTAAATGAAAATTAAAAAAAAATCAATATTATAAATTATTGAATTACTGTGCTTCATAGACTGAAAACTTTCATAATTTGTATGTTGATTTATTTTTTTAAATTTTCTATGATTATTTTTTTAAATAAATATTTTTATTATATAATATTTTATATATCAAATATAAATCTTTCAAATAATGAAAAGCATTTTTCCATCACTTTTTCTTATTTTTGATAACGATGAAATATAGTGCTGAAAGAAGGACGATCTCAATGCGAAAAGATTGAGAATTATCCCTACAGGATGCTGCGTGAAAGCCTTTGCGCAATGTTATCGTAGAAATGGGGGGGGGGCGGTTTACGCCCAAATCTCCCCCCCGACATTACGCCCACAAGAAAATGCCCGATCGAAGTTAAAGCCTTAAAGAAAAAACCAACTGCGAACGTCTAGGTCAGTTTTCAGGCCAAATCGAAGCGCTGCATTTGCGACGCACAAAAACTACGGAAAATTCACCACAGTGGGGAGGGGCAAAGTAATAATATATAAAAAAAATATCTGCAATATATCACGATTAATAATTTTCGTTTTCAAATCGAATTTCAGTTTTTTTTCAAGTCATCTCGTCTCTTTCATTATTATAATTATTATGCTCACATATATTGAAAAATATAAATTTAATGAATGAATATAAATATTTGATTATTTTTTTATTTATCCTGAATATAATATTGAACAGCGGAAAATGTGAAAAGAGCCGCCATTATATATATATATATATATATATATATATATATATATATATATATATATATATATATTTATTTATTATTTTTTTTATTTATATATTATACATTTCAATGCATTTTCATATTCGTCGTTAAATTCATATTATAAATAATATAATATAAATGTACTGTTGTATGAATATGTAGGAAAAATTTACATTTTGTCTTATACAAGACAACAGACAATTCAGTATTATTTATGATCATGTATCTATATGTTACAGGTAATTTATCGATATATTTTTTTAATAATATTTATAATTAGAAACACGTTTTTTCATATTATACAAATGAGTAGTTGTTTAATATGAAAAATGATTTTAAATGAATTTCATATATAAAAAAACATTAAAAAATCTAATTATTTTTTTTAAAGATAATTAGTAAATTATATATAATATATTAATTTCATTTACAGGAGACAAAATTTTTATTTTGTTGCGCTTTTATTATACATGAGAGCGCCAAAATATAATTTACCTGTAACACGTGTAAAACGCGAAAATGAAACTTGGTTTTTCGAAATCGTTAAGAAGTTCACTATTTTTACATCGCTTTTTTTTCACATCCCCCGCTCGTTTGACTCATTTATTTTTATTTTGTACTTTTTTTTATTATCTCAGGCTCATTCGCATTATTTATTTAATTCTTTTTTTTCTATATATCTCTTCACCGCTTCTCTTACATATATAAATATATATATATATATATATATATATATATATATATATATATATATATATATATATATATATATATATATATATATATATATATATATATATATATATAATGTCTTTTATCCGAGTTTTGCTCGTTGTCCGATCCCGATTTTATGATGGGAGCCGCCTCACGTTTGACTTTGGCCGATTCTTCTATTCAGCTCATTCTCAAAGTGGACAGAAAAATAATAATGGTCGTGCTGTGTATAGAGCAAAAACTGGCCTGGACCTTATATGCAGGCATCGGCATTCGGTTCGAAGGGCAGGTGCCGGACTAAGGACAAAACCTGCCCTTCTCAAACGTGTCCGATGAAATTTTTCAAATTCCACACCGGCTGCTGCGTTTTGTTCGATTTTATTATTTAAAACGTTTCTCTTTCCATATTACGCTCGTAAGTCTTTCATTTTTCTGATTTTTTTATTATTATTATTATTTTATTTTATTTTTTTTCCTTTTATTTCTGTCCATATCTTTTTTGCTTAATTTATGTATCGGCATTTAAGGATGAAAATATAACAGTAATTCATGATGAAAGAACAGCGATCAAATTAGAAATTCGTATTTGAATGCCTACTTTCAAACACATGTATAAATAACACTTTGTACAAATTCTTTATTTGTTTACAATGTCAGTAAATTTTATAAAATTTCAAATATTAAAAAATAACAATTTTTTTTGTACTTATTCTTCAAAATATAAAATTATATCCAATAATAAGCTAAAAAGAATAAGCATCTTAACAATTTTCCAAAGTAATAATAATTAATATTTTTTCTAAATATTCTATATATTATATCAATGAATTTAATAACATATTTACAATTTATAAAACTTTTATAAAGTAATATCTTTTAATTAATATGTATCAACATGATCATTGAACATTAATGATTTCCAATAAAGTAATAATAATTTATATGCCATTAAAGGGACGACTTCACGTAACACAGATTAAGAAGAACTGCACTTATAATAGCGCGTGTCTTTAGTTGATTGCAGAAACATCATCACATCTCAAATTATTGTAAAAAAATAAATTTTAAACGTTTTTTGCGCTGACAAAATCGAAAACCTTAAAATAACTGTTGTGATTTTGAATACGACTTGCGTATATTTTGAAACGAATGTGCCGTAAAATATTCGTCGAAAAAAAACACATCGTAATTTTCGTTTAAATCTTTAAACATAATTGACAAAACCACCCACCCACCCCCCGTTTCACTCGAGAAAAAATATTTATTTACGATTCGTGCGATTTTTATGCGTTTGACGTTTTGTCAAAAAATCGAAATCGCGTCTTCTTCTCTTCGAATATTTTCGCCGTTTTGGTTTTAGCCGCTTTTTAAAAGCCGAGATTTGTTGCCCTAACGTTAAAATTTAAGGGGCAAAACATTTTAAATTTTAACGTTATGGCTTAATCTCGACGAATTTATTTCGCGGTTGCGGGTCCACTGTGAATTTTTAAATGCGGAGGCAAAATTGACCACGGTCGTTCATGTTCCGCTTATTAAAGTTGTTTGGCTTGTTTTCAAAATGAATCGTGAAATATTTCTATATTTTGTAAAAAAAATAAATTGCAATAATAGCAATCGAAATCTCATACAAATTTATATAGATTAATTAGATTTTAATTTATTGTTACAAATTCAATCGGAATAATTTCGATCAAATATACATAGATGAATTGATTTTATTTATAATTTAATAAAATAATATAATAACAGTAGATTCAAAACTTTTTTTTCTATACATTTATATTTTTTATGGGTCGAATTATCAATTTTATACACTATTTATATAATAAAAAAATATTTTTTTAATCTTGAATATTCTAAAAGTTATATAAATATATTAAAATTATTGTATATTATTTATATATTGGATATAGAGCTAGCGACTCAATTTCAGAAATAAAATAAATCGACTTCTAGAAGTAAAAAAAGTAATTCTTAATAGTTATTGCCTTATTTTTTTTTTTGGTATTTTGAATTATGAGTTATGCAATCAAAGCGATATAACGGATTTCATCCCATGACCTCTACATGATTCATCAATTATATTCATTAATATTTTAATACTTTTTAATAATAGTTCATAATTTGAAGAAATATAAAAAAAAATCTTTATTAATATATGAAAATGCAAATTCTAGATTGATTTAAAAACAGCTTATAAATATCAGATGAAGTTATATTCATTTAGATATTATTATAATTTAAAATTTAAATAATCTAATATTCAAAAGAATATTATTTTAAATTATTCCATTACAGTTATATTTCTATTCATTTATCAAGATTTATATTCATAGTTCGTGTTGTTAACATGAATAAATTTTATTATTTATTCACAATAAAACCTCATTTTTATTAACAAACATTTTATATATGAATATTAATTGAAATTACGTGAAAATTCCCGTTTTAACTTTGAGAACGTTAATTTAAGAAACTATTTTTTTTACATAATAAAAAACAAATTTTTATTGAATAATATAAAGATATTTGCTTACAATGAAATTGATAATTAATAACTTATAAATTATTAATAAAATGTATTAACGATATAAATTGTTAATAAATAATTTCGTTAAAACTTTACATGAATTTTATTATACTTTTTATAAGTTTACTTCTTTTTCTAGTTTATTTCACATAAAATAATTAATTTTAAATGGTCGTAAAATTTTTATGAAACATCTATTTATATTGACAATATAAATATTATTGAATTATATTACAATATTTAGTATATAAAATATTTTAATCTTTATTAAATTATTTTTTATATAATTTGTAAATTCATATTGTATATCATTGTTTTTAAAGATAAATAATGTATTTTTCAGTGATGTAAAACATTTTTTTAGTATAATTTCAAAGAATCTCATTAGATTAAAATACGATATAATATTCCATTACTTTTTATAAGATTTTCTTTAAAAAAAATTTTTAAAAAATAATTTGACATTCATTCTTAGAAAACCGAATATATTATATATATAAAATATTATTTATTTATCAAATTATATTATTACGAGTGTATTGTGATCGTCAAAATTAAAATGAAAACCGTCGAAACAAAACATATATATATATATATATAAATTAAGCAATTCAACGTGAAATATAATAGCAGTAAACGCGGATCGTTAAAGGGCTGTACACATTATACCAACACAACAACAACAAAAACGTATAAATAAATAAACAAACGAGAGAGGGAAACATTCATGTACTTGACTTTTAAATACATACATATATATATATATATATATATATATATATATATATATATATATATATATATATAAACCGAGTTGCAAAATAATAACAATAATAATAATAATAATCGGAATAAATAAAATAAACGTATGCTGAAAATATGCAAAAGGGGGCGGAGTCGGTCTGGACACGCCCATTTTGGGGCGGGGCGCGCATGCGCACGGGGGTTGCGGGGGCGGAGCGCGGGGGCGGGCGAAAATATGTCGTGTTTTTAGTCGCGATCAAACAGTCGACCGATCGCGCAACACAAACCGGTCCCGGATCGCGTTAAACGAGCCCGCAGGACAAAAAATCGCTCACAAAAACGACGCGATATATATATATATATATATATATATATATATAAAAAAAACGTCGAAACGACGTTATCACAAAAAAAAATACAATATTATAAATCAAATATATATATATATCTAAAAAAAAGGGGGGGAGGGGAACGGTGAAGAAAAATGATGACGTTTCGCCGTCGCCGTAGCCGCGCCAAGGGTTGATTGTCGCGAAACGCTTTTCCGGAAATTTTTCCGCCATGGATACGACGTTTTTACGTTGTCGCGTGTCGCATCGGCGATATTTTGTCGCGCGCTTATAATTCATTATAAATATTTATATATATATATATATATATATGTATATATTTATATATACGAATATGCAGTTTTAATATTGATAATATTTAGTAATAATTATTGTATATGTGTTAAACGCAAAGTGAATTCGTGTGCAATATAAATAAGTACGTAGTTAAGGTAAATATGAAATATATATTTATAAAATAATCTTATGATCTAATTATGTGCAAGTTTTATCGTTATCTAAATATCGCTTCGATATTCGAATGATAACATCTAAAAGTGTCTATCGATAAAAACTAATATACCTATACGATGAATATATCATTGATATTCAATCAAAGATTTGCAGACTATTATAACTAATGTATGCAGAAAATATATTTAAATAAAAAATATTTATATTCAAAGAGATTATAATTCACTTTTATGATTTATATATTTATTAAAAATATTTTTATTTACATAATTATAAATATTTTAAAGTGAATCAATTGTACTATTTTATTTTAAAAAAATATAATATTCATCGTATATTAATAATGATATATTTATTAAATATACAGCAGATCTTGGATTTTTTGCTATTTATATATAATTACATATTATTTTTTATATTTTACATTTTTTTCCTTTTAAAAACAATATATATAAACATTGTGAAACTCAAAATATAAACTAAAAATCAAAATGGTAAAAATGTATATTCTTCTTCTATAATTTATATTGATTTTTGATTGAAAGATATACCTGAATTATATATTTAATTACACAATTATAAAAAAATATCAAATGTGGACCCGTCTTTAGTTCACATTAATCATAAGCATTCATATTTACACATTAACGCCATACAGTATTATGATAATGTAAACCGCACATAAATTACCGGTGCGTTGAACTCAAGTTTATAGCGCACATACACACAAAATGACATATAAAACGCGCATTCATAGATACGCGTGTAATTAATTTGTAACGCGTAATGTTAATTACGTGCAATTATATATGAAAATATAACGCATCATCGATTTTTCAGAATTCAACGCGTTCCGCCACATCTGATAAGAGATGTGACGCGATTTTATTGTTAATTAAAAAAAAATATCATTTTATCCGCTAGAATGTGCACGTGGCCTGATAAAATCGAATCGCGAATAATTATTTTTATGATACGTTGTTTTATTATTATTTTCAATCATATAAATGAATTTAAAACCGCAAGTATAGATACGACGATATGTGTATGTGTGTGTGTGTATTTTTTTAATGTTCTTACTACATCGAAATGTTTGATCATTAATAATATTAAATCGATAATTTACAATTAATTGAACGATTATATAGGGGATGATTATTTTTTTTTATTAAAAGTACCCATATAAAATATTCACTAATTGGTCATATAATATACATCAAATTCACTATTTTTTTTATATATTTTTATTACATATAAAAATATATATTATTTATAGAAAATAATTTTAAATATTATGAGCAACCCTTTGTTATGTATGAGTGGATATAATCTAATCCAACTTTAGATTTTGAGGGGTGAAAATTTAAAGTAAAGGGTTTAAAACTGTGACAACTCAACTAAATCCCTAATTTAACAGATAAGTCTGATCTTTATAATAGAATTTTTCAAAATTATTATTATTTTTATATTAAGAAAAAAAAACATTATTTTATATATGAATAAAATATGTCTTCTGGTGATAAAATATTATTAAATTTCTTTAAAAAAATATTTTTTTTTATATCTTGATATTGTAAAATCCAGTCATCATTCTTGAAAGTCATTGACATTTGACACTTTTTATCCAATCAATATTCTTTTTAATTTTTTTTCACACATCATATAAAATAATATATATAAAATAATAATATCAAATATTATTAAAAAGTTAATTTAGTATAGAAATTTGAACAAAAATTATTACGAAAATGTTAATATTTATTAGATAAAGATCATTATAAGAAAAATTCTAAATTATCAAAGAAATTACACCGTCGTAATTACTATATTACAAGAACGACGCATTCATTCAGGAACATTTTTTTTTTGACGCGAAGATGACGACCGTTTATTTTTTAATTATTGTCTCGGATTCCAATCTAAATATTATAAATAATTATATTATTATATTTCTCGTTTTGCTGACAATGAATCGCTCGGTGTTATCTAATAACAGCATCGTTATATTGTGTATACGAAAAAAATAATAATAAACAGACAAACAGACGCACAAACGACTCGTTTAACCTCAGATGTAATAAACGAGTTAACGCGACCCGCCATTTTTACACATAATAACAATATCTCGTCTAACGTCTTTTACTAAGATTGACGTTTTTCTTTTTATTTTTCTTCACCATAATTACTATCTATCGTTTTCATATATATTTATGTTTTAATATCTACAATATCAGAGTTGATAATATTTTTGATCATTGTTCAATTTTTATATATTTATTTAATAATATATTAAATCAGGATAAGTACGGAAAATTAAAATATCTAAATAATGCCTTAAATGTGTAGAAAACTTCTAAATCGTAAATTAATAATGTGACCGATTTATTTATGTCAATAAATCTCTATTAAGTTAAATATAAATTAAAGGTAATCATATAATATATAAATACCAACTCAATATTTACTATATAAAAATATGTACAATAAATTTAAATATATTTTTATAATAATATTGCTATTTTTCATATAAAAAGCAGCCCTGAATTATTAAAAAAATAATATATTTATTGCAGAAAAAATTGATTTATTTTATTTTTTAACATTATTTTTATTCTATATATATTTTAGCTTTTTTACATAAAATTATATATTATATTATATTATAATTATTACTCATTCAAAATTAATTTTTATTTTTAAATTATTATTATATATAAATAAGCATTTCTCAATTTCTTCGTAAACAGATTTCATCATTTTCTATTGATATATATATAAATAGTCATTGCAATGCCTCAATAATATTTAAATTAAATTTTATTTATCGTTTATTATATTGTTGATTTTTATAAATATTGCTAAAAAAAAAAATAACACGCAAATACACGCACTTAACTTACCAATATCATCTGTTAATTGCAAAAGTATAAATATAACTCTCTAAAAAGTGCATGTAATATATATTCGTTTGACAACAATAATATAATAAAAAATGAAATAATTCCAGAAAATTCAACGATTTCGAGTTTTTAGAATTTTTACAGTTTATTCATACAACAATAAATATTATTATATTTTAATTCTAGTTAAGATAATCGGTTAAAATTCTCAATGCTAAATATATATTTTATATCAGATTATTAATTGATGTCATTTCAAATATCAAATAATATTTTAATTGTCGTAAAAATGAAATAATGATTACATATATTTTTGATATGATTAATATTAATTAAAAATAATAAATGGGTGTATATAGTAAAAGTTTAATTTATGATTTTATCACTAGTAATCCATGAAAATTCTTATGACTTCAAATATTTCAATTAATATTAATTGAAAGTACTAAAAAGGTGTTATTTTTATGATATAAAATTTTTCTTAGTAATTTATAAAAATTATTATGATTTTATATATTTTTAAAGTAATAGATGAACAATGAGTTTTAATTTTTTTTTAATAAAAAAAATCGAAAATATGCTTTTATTCGGATATACATAATAAATAAATTCACTATTCGTACAATAAAACTACGGTAGTTTAATAATAGAAAAAATATATATATAGAATATATATCGACTGTTATTTATATAATAAATACTCTTCATTATTTTTTGAGAGAAAATAATAATATATTATATTTTATTATAAAAAAAATATATAATATTCAATTTTTTTTAATGATAATTTTTGATAACAAAATATGATATATAAAAAGCGTATCGTATTTCTTAATAAAAAACAATATCATCGATTATATAAAATATATATATTTTACGACATTAATTTTTCATGGATCCACTTATAAAATAAAAGAAAAAGGGGTGGAAAATCGGACACAAAGGAGAAAGGACGCGCGTCGTGCAATAAATTACCGAGTAGAACAATATGCGATAGCGTGTTGTGAGCCACTTGTAATGGCGGCCGATTGCGCCACAGCACGGACGGGACACCCCCTTTTTTCAGCTGAAAATCCTTCCGACTAGCTGTATTTCAAAATATGCCCGGCGTGCCGGAGGTCGAAAAAAAAGGCGGCGGCCGCAAAAAGCGGGTACGGATCGAATGAAAAAAAAAATCCGGATGAAAAACCGGACAAAAACCGGACCGGGGCGTGGTCACGAATAAGGGAAAACTCGCAAGTGGGCGGGTGCTTGATTGGGGTGGGCGTGGCGTGCGCATGCTTCAGTTTTTCATTAGTGTTCAGAGTTATACATATATATATAAATATAAAGTATACATATGATTTAAAATATGTATTTGGAAAATACCTAAAATTTATATGTTTGGTGTGAGATAAAAATAAAAGCTTATACAAATCATTATCTCTAATATATATTAAATTTTTATAAATATAACAACAATATTTCAATTCTAATTATTATTCATTAAAATGTATAACAATATAAAAATAAACATTGTATTTTATTGATCGATAGTAACGCGCACATTTTTTAACGTATATAGATAAAAAACATTATTTTTATTTTAAAATTGCAATAAAAAATTAATAACCGAAAGTTAAAAATTGAGTTAAAAGAATAATTTTAACAAATTTCAAATGAAAAATTTTTATATAAAAAAAAAACACTTCGATTCGTTAATTTATATTGTAAAAGAAGAATATTTTATAAAAAATATTAACCCGTTTTAAAGTCACGAATTGCTTTCTTATCATTTGCGAGTTTTGAACAATATTTTTTTTACGTTTTTATTATAATTTTAATTTTTTCTCGAGCAAATAGCAAATATTTATCAATCTATTTTTTTTCTATCAAATGATAAATTAGCAAATTTATATATTTTAAAATGGTTCGGTTTAATCAGAAATTCTAATGTTGTTTTATAATAAAAATATAAAAAAATAATTTTAATACGATCGCGTGATTATTAATAAAAATCGTCGAAGAAAATCAAACATTGTTAAAAATATATACGCCGATATCGTAATCATCATCGACATCGTTGCTAGCTCGTTTCGCATTAAACAGACTATGAATCGTTGGTCACGCTCGTTTACTTCCACTATAATAGTCGCTGAAAAATTTTTAGCAAAAATAAGACTCGAGTACGTTCCGGTATCCAAAGAAAAAAAAATGAAAGAAAACCAACGGAAAAACGGATCCGAAAAACGAAAATAGAAAAAAAAACCGACACAAGTGAATAAGACTGCTGAAAAAAAATCCGATTTTTTTTTCAATCGCCGTTTTCGCAAAGTAATGGTACGGTAAAATGTCTGCGGTTAAAAGGTAGCGATTTCAGCGCGAATGAAAAAAAAATAAATAAAAAAATCGTCTGAAAATAACGCGCCGAGGATCAAGAATGAAAATAATAATAAAGTTTGTAGTCGTTAAAGCGGTTACTTTGTAATTTTTACATTGATTACGGCAGCGGTGTCGAACTTGCGAAATAATTAGATGCAACGATATCTATTATATTTTCAGCATTTTGTAAAAAAAAAATGACAGATAAAACTCCAATAAAATATCAATTTCAAAAATTAAGAGATGGTTTGCTATTTTTACAATGATTTTTTTGGTTTTTTTTTTTAGTCGTTTCATCATTTTTCACACGAAGCTTGTATAGATTTTTCTAAAAATCATATTCTTCCTTATATAATCAATACAATATTAATACTTTTATATTTTTATTATATAACTCAAATTCTATAATATTAAAAATATATATGTATTTATATTCATGGACTACAGACCGCAAGTTTGACGTCGCTGAATTACGCGATTGAGTGCAATTCGTGTGATTTTTGTGAAATACGATATTCATTACGAAGTCGAGATTTTTTTTATTCGATTCGTGTAAATTTATATGAGAAATTGTGCGATCGCATGTATTTATATATATATATATATATATATATATATATATATATATATATATATTTATATTATCGGTTTATTCATGAGAGGCATATCGCATGTCGCCATATTCATTAAATGTAAATAATATTGTGAAAATGATATTACAAACGTTTTGAAAAAAAATTTTCAACTGTGATATTTTAATTATTTTTATATATTATTTTGTGAAAATATGTGTTAATAAGTGATTACAATGTTATTTTTTTTAATTTTATGATACACTTTCTTGATAAATTTATTTCATTAAAATTACATATTAAATAGAAAAATATTTTTTTAATTCAGAAAATATTAATAATATTATTTTAATTATTATTAAATGTTTTATTATATATATATATATATATATATATATATATATATATATAAACTATTTTTTTCATAATTAATAATTAGTATATCATATTAGTTCACAAATGATGTTCAATTTGTAGCTTAAAAATTTAAAAACGCTACAACTCAGATTAATAAATATTAATATTAATCTGTAAAATAAATTCTAGATTAAATATTATTAAAAATAAATTAATTATCCGACCTTATAAAAACCGATAATTTATCTTTTTAATTTATTATATTTAAACAACAATATTATTTTTAATAAGAAAAGATCGTTAATTCTGCTTACAACTTTTATTATTATACTTTTTTAATTTTTGATAAATTTCAAATCGATATACAGATATTTATTAAATAATTTCTATAATCAAATTATATTGACTTTAAAATATATTTTTATTAAATTAATTAAATTGTTATATAAACAGTAATTTATTTTAAAAATAATATTATTTGTGATGGATTAAAAATAAATTACTCAAGATATATGAGGGATATTCCATCATGTCGAACGATATTTTTATTTTATTTTAACAGTTATAAAATTAATTTTTCATCAAGAGCGAGAAAATTACCGCGTATTTTAATTATAAACTTCCAAAAGTCATCAAAATCGCTAATGATCGACGTCGGTTCAAATCCCAACACCCGTATATTAATAATAATAATAATAATAATAATAATAATATAAAAAAATATTATTCTTATATTAAGCTCGATATTCGCCCGCGAATAAAATACAAACAACATTAATAAAAACTGATTTAATCGTTAAAAATATATACGTATTATTATATATGTTATATGAAAAACACGGGTATTTTATAATTATTGTGCAAGTGAAAACAAAATTGCATCGCTTTTACAACAAAAGCGACCGCGAATCGATTCTCGGTAAGAATTTGAATTTATGTCGGTCGTAATTTATCTAAAAAGCCGTAAAATCCAACACTTACACCCATCGTTTTTAATTAAAAAAAAAAAAGATGCAAACACACACACAAAATAAACATAAATATTTTATGCATAAATATATAAGGTTATATATATATATATATATATATATATATATATATATATATATATATATATATTATATTAATTATAAATTTTCAACATATATTATAAAATTATAAATATTATTATACTTTTTTTTTTATATAATAATATTGTAAAATAAATCAACGATATATAATTTTAAAGAATTACTTAAATTTAAAATGGATTATATTAACAATATTTTTTTAATAATTACAATATTTTTCTAATCGAATATTGATATTATTAATAATCTTTAAATTTTGGAATATATTTAATTATTTTAATTTTTTTATATAATAAATTAATATTAATATATATATAAAGTAAAAGCTATTTTAAATAGTTAATAAACATTTCATTAACTACGTATATATATATATATATATATATATATATAAAATTTTAAATATTTAAATCATAATCACATACACACAATACATATCAAATATTTATATTTTTTTCATTAATGTCACACAATTTAACTATCAATATTTTAACTGAAACAACTACTAAATTAGACCCGATATTAATAGTTTTTTTTTTCATACATATTTCTATATATAAACTTTAATTTATCGTTTAATATTTAACATGCAAAGAAAATAGAAAAGCGAGGGTCGTTGATGGAGGGGGAGGGGAATGAAAAAAAGTGGAAAACGCGATTTTAAAATAAATTTTCCGACCGTCGGACTACATTATTATTATTAGTGTGCCTATTATATTTGACGATAAAGTGTTGCAACGCTACAAAATTAATATCGATCGTTTTCAAGCGTTGGCAACACTGAAAAATTGTAAAAAAAAATGGCGGCAAAAGCGGTGAATTTGAATAGAGACGTTTTTGCTTCGACTTATCAAGTGGGTGTGCTTCGAGCAGAAGGAAGTGGTTTTATTGACTTAACTTCTTACATTCGAGTCTGTTTTTTTTCTTCTTTTTCTTTCCGCGTCTTTTTTCTTCTACGTCTTTTTTTTTTATTTCGAAGCCTTTTTTCCGTATACACTTCGAAGACGCTTTTTTTTTTTAATTTCATATTATTTTTTCGAATCGTTTTTATCTTCTCTCGATGTTATACTTGTTCTTGTGCATTTTGACGTTGTTCTGTTCGCTGCGTTGTTTTGTTGTTGTCTTCTTTTCTTTTTTTTTTTTCTACCGTTTCTTTTTAACCATCCGAGACCGTTGAATTTCGTCTGAATGAATCACCATTATTACGCTCTCTCTCATTCAGATCGTTGGCTTTTTTGCATGTCGTGTGTTTTCTTTATTTATTTATTTTTTTTATTTTGAATTCGGCTTCGAAGGTAGTCAACCTTCGTTTTATTACTCCAGTTTCACGAGTGTATATTTTAAATCGTGTGTAAAATATTTTTTATAAACATATTTCTAAAAATAATGACAGATAATGATACTAGAAACTTGTAAAATATATAGATATTATACTTCAAATTCATCTTTGATAGTTTCAATTGTAAAAATATGAATTTCAAAATTTGTCTATGAAAAAGGAGAAATCCTTAAAATATAGATTCAATATAATTTCTGTATAGAAATCAATAAAAAAATAATTCTTAATTATATAGTAATAACAGAGCAAATTTTTATAGAATTACTATAAATACAATAATTATATTGATCAAAATTTTAACATCTAAATCTAAAAATATTCATTATATTAACTTTTTTTATACAAAACACAAACCTTATATAACAAACTATATAAAATGAAATAATATTTTACTTCATACAAAAAAATAAATAAATACAGTTTTAAATACAATATAATATCATTAAAATTTATTTATTTTTATATAAATATATTTAAAATAAAATTATACTTTTCAAAATCCAAGACCTTCTGCATATCCAACATATTAACTATTAAGACATTATTGAAAACAAAATTTAATTTAATATATATATATATATATATATATCGATTAATAGACATTTTTATTTTCAGGTATATATAATATACTAAGCTGAATATAAATCGAATAAGTGTTAACCTAAGGCTATTATATAATATAAATATTGTGATCGACGGAATAATAAAATATTATCTATACATTCAATAGTGATATTGTTTAGTCAAATGATAATAATCGACGTATAATAAATAAAAAAAAATATATATATAATAAAATTGTTTATTATATAATATTTAATAATAAGAAGAATCGATAGTGTTTTATATACAGTGTGAGTACAAAATGTACACGGCTTGGTATAGTGCTCGTGGCGATAGTAGCGTACATCCACAAATGGGACAATTGTACCATCATGCACCACCGATGATTAAAACTGAATTAGGCGTTGGTAGTGATTGTATGATGGCTGTCGATTATGCACCACCGATGAAGGTAAGTGAATTTTTTTTTTTTTTTTTTGAATTATATTTATATACCAATTTAATATACCAATTATTCAAGAAAGTTTTACGTACAACACAGTGATCAAAAAGTGAGGTGAATTCGTTTATAAAATGTAAATTATTTATTTATTCTTCTAAATCAATTTTATCGCCTTCATAATAATCCCCGTTTGATAAAACTCGCTTTTGTCAACGCGTTTTCCAGTCCTCGAAACAGTCGGAATAGTATTTTTCCGGTATAGTCTGAAGGTTATACCTTCTTCGATTCGGTTTTTGTCTCTTTAATCGTGTCAAAACGGCGTCCCCGTATTGGCCTTTTCAGTTTGCCGAATAGTAAGAAGTCGCACGGAGTCAAATCGGGTGAATACGATGGTTGCGGAACGATATGTGCCGAGTTTTTGGCAAAAAAAGTCGCAAAGAACCAATGCAATATGACGTGATGCATTATCGTAATAAAGAAACTAATAGTTATAAATAATTAAACCTTTTGACAAATATGCGCTTGATAAATGTTATAGGAAAAAGATTACAATTTACCTGCCTTCCTAATGCCCGGGAGTTTTAAATGACAATTTCATCTTACTTTTTGATCACAGTATATATATATATATATATATATATATATATATATATATATATATATATATATATATATATATACGATTGTCGAAAATATACGTTTACTTTAAAAAAAATTGCGTTTTAATTAAGTGAAAAGTATTTATTTTTAATTATCACATAAATCATAATAATAATATTAACGATATAGAATAATAATATATATTGTTCTAGATTAAATCTAAAATAGAGATTGATTAAAAAATTGCTTATTCTTATGTCTTAAACTAAAAACAAATATTAATAATGTCTAGTTTTCCAATAAAAAAAAACAATATTATTATTATAGCTTAATCTTTTTTGATTAATTTTATAATCCATTTTAATCTAATAATTTGATCAATATTAAATTTTTAAACAATTATTATTTGTGATAATACTATTTTAGATTATTTTCAAAAATACCTACTTCTTAAAATTATATTCTAATAGTTGTTGATTTAATAAAGAATTGTTACATTTTATTTATATTTTTTTACAATAATATATATATATATATATATATATATATATATATATAATTTATATATGTTATCGTTAAAGTTTGAAAGTTCAAATTTATGCCAGTTATGTTGAATAATTTGAAGGCAATTAATATAAACCAGTTATTATACGAAAAAAATAAATAATTATATAAAACTCAAGGTATAATTTGATAAGAAAATATTTACCTATAAAAAATTATACATCGATTGCTGATATTATAGATTTTTTAATTATCTTTCATGTGCTTCTAAATCACTAATTATGGATCAAATTTTTGTTATCAATATAAATAAATTTGTATTAGTCTTTAAACAATATGAGAAAAAAAAATATTTTTTTCACAATATCAATCTATTAAATAATCACAATATAGTAATGACGATATTCAATCGATAGTCGTCTTTAAATATAAATATTATATTTAAAAAAATTGTTTAACCGATTATATTATTAATTGATTTCTGTTTAAAAAAAAAACTATATTTCGTCGACGAATTCGAGCGCAAAGTATATTCAATATATAATAAAATAAAAATCGATACAATTTACCGCCGTTCGACGTTCGGGCAAATCAAAATATTATATATATATATATATATATATATATATATATATATATATATATATTATTTTTCGACGTTTTCGGTGGTATAAAGTAACCGATGGGGTCTCATCATCGGGTAATGGATGCTCCGTGAAATGATCTTAATGACTGTTATTAAGTCGGTAATCGGCGGATGATGATGATAATGATGATGATGACGATATTGACTGAGTGCTCTTTTCACTTGTTGTGCGCGTTATTAAAGAAAGCTTCGAGTTACGACGGACTTTTCGACGCTTATTCGATGGCCGACGATGAAGTAGAACGCTTACTCGGGATGAGGCCACATTAAAAGCAATAAATTCTATTCTAATTTATACTATGATATAATAGATAAAAGATATATATATATATATATATATATATATATATAATAAGAAAAAAAATTGAATGACTAAATATATTTCATACTTTTATATACATTATTCGAAATATAATATATATATATATTTATTAATTCAAAATATAAAGTAATGTATTTATATAAGTCCAAATTATATATATATGTTTGAAATATTATAACTTTTAATATGTTGAATATTTGTTGCAAAACTTGTAAAAATCATGAAATTTTGCATCATAATTACGTAACAAACTTTATATTATGTAATGTTATTTTTGTGCAACAATTTCATTTGAATTATTTTTGAGAAAGTCGTTTCATGTAAAGCGAAATAAATAGTAAAAATAGCACATATTTTTTTTTTGAAATAGATTCGTGCATTTCTAATGCATTTTCGGAAAAAATACGCCGAAATTTCCTTTCGGGACTTTAATTATACGCGATTATTTACTCGTAAAAAGATTGAAAAATCTCTATACTTTTTTCATTAACAATTACTTTCTAGATAATTATGTAATATTTATTTTTTACTGATTACATCATTATTATCCTTTTTCGATTATTGCTTTTAAAGTAAATTTTTTTTTATATATATATAAAATATTAAATATAATAATTTTTAAAATTTAAATAATAAACTATATATTTTGCAAAATAAATACCTATTAATAATAAAACATTGAATTTCCATATGAAAGTCGGTTAACTACAAAAGTTAACGCTAATAGTCTGGTTACTTAACTGCGGCTTCTGTATATATATAGGGAGTAATAACAACGCGTTCATAACCGTCTGATGATTAAAATCGTACACACACACACACACATATATAATATATATATATATATATACATATAATATATATGCATATTAAATATAGACAGTAACAGCAGCGATCATAATGGACTCAAAGTCATACATCATCGTGATTTTCATATGCAAAATAAAGAAAAAAAAACAAAAAGCGAAGCGAAAATTGTTCTTCTACTAACGATGATCACGTTCAAAGGTAATTTTGTTCGCGTGAGATTTTTCCGAGATTTTCCCTCGTGAGAAGGTTTTATTATGCGCATATATATATATATATATATATATATATATATATATAATAGACAGTAAAATTGTATTATTTTATTTTTTGTCGATATTACGAAAGATGCGGCAGCTGTATTTTAAATATTTAAAAATCATTTGTATATTTTTTTATAATGAAAATAGTATGATATGGAATATAAATTATAGACATAAAATCAAGGTCTTATCTAATGTAATAATTACAGACTTTTCTCTTTTTTTGTATATATATATATATATATATATATATATATAAATTATAATTGAATATTCAATAATCATTCAGAATTATTATATAATCATACATAAAATCATATTCAGATCTAATTATCATATGTATATATATACAAAACGCTAGCGTCGATGGAAGGTGGAGGTGTAGCATTTTTTATTACGTCAAATACTATTTTATTTTTACAATTTAATCACAAATAATTTTTACTACTCAAAATATAGATGTTTTCTATGCCAAATTTCAACTTATTACTATATGATTTCATATTAAATATTTCAACATTTTTATGATATAATTTTAACTTCGATTTCTAACGCTATATACCGTACTTTTCGCCTGCGCGACTTTAACGCCTCAAAACAATATAAAATCATTTATATTAATTTCGATATTTTTTTTATTTTATACTTATTATATATAAATATATTATAATAAAAAACATATACACTTCTAATGATCTAACACGACACTAAATAAATATAAAACTGATATTTCGACCATTTATATTAATATAAATTTACTTTTTTTTCTACACGAATAAATTGTTAAAATATTAATAAATATAAAAACATATATATATATATATAAATATATATTATAATACAAAATAGTGTGAGAGTAAAATAAAGCAAACACGCGTCGGGTGGGACGCCGGCAATTACCTCGTCGGCCGAGTGGATCAAATCGAACCCGCTCGTGCATGAAACAGATTTTAAATAGATAAACCCGAGTTCAAATCCGGAACGGACCAACGGCTCATCATCATCATCATCTTCGTCGTCGTCGTCGTCGTCGTCTTCATCTCTGTTGCTCTCTGTGTGCCGCAATTCTGTGGCTTTTTTTTTTATTTTACGCTTCCTTGCTGTTATATCAACCGCATACTTATTACCGTATATATATATATATATATATATATATATATATATATATATATATATATATATATATATTATTTTATATTTTTATAAATGTTTTTTGTTTGTTTGTTATATTAACCCTTTACAATTTGAGAAGTACTGTTTGATCACCACTTGTATTAATGCACAAACTTTATATTAATTATTTTGTAACGAATTGTTGCACTCTTTCTATATATTATAATATTATGAAGTATAAAAATGAAACCCTTTTATATAGAGTTAAAATTATTTTATCTTAAATTAGTTCATAATTACGTAACTACAAACCGAACTGCATTTTCGGTTCAAACTTGACAATCTTAGCGGAAAGATTACTAAAGTAAAATTTTTCAATTTCTATAAATATGAAACGATAAAACGATTTTGTTAATTAATATACTGTTTTTTTTAAATTAGAAATTATAGCAAAAATTGTTTTTTTAGATTTCAAAATTTATTCAATAAATTCATATATTCTATATAAAACCACTAAACTGAATGTTGAAATATAATAGTTTTATACATTAATTTGTACGTATAATAATTTTAAGTTAGGAATATAAAGTTCCACAAACACGCCAAGAAACGTCTCGAATGCAAAGGTTTAAAAATATTCATATATAGTGTAAAATTGAAACTGCGCCATCTTTTGGCGATTAATTAAACGTGATGAATCAATACGAAAACGAATCGTTATCAATTGAGATAAATGATACGATCGGATCAATCTAACCCCGTTTATTGCTTATGGATGGTTTCTTCGTGAATGCGAATCGTAATATTCTCGACGAGTTAGAGAGAATTAGAACAACTGCATTTTCGGGATAATCACCCCCCCCACACACACACACTTTGAGTTCGGCGCCGACGAACCTTTGGTCCGCGTGCGGATTTGTCCCCATAATCCGCATTATTTTTCCACATAGACAAACCGAGTGTCCCACATAGTGACAATGATGAATGCCCGCGGTGACAGTGATTTATCTGAAGAGATTTGGAGATTCTAGTGGGTGGTGACAACACTCGCTAAGATATTGAGGGACAGAAACTAACCACCGTCACACACACACACACGCACACATACTAATATATAGTTGAATATGAGAATGTCTGTGGAAAAACTATCTGACCTACCTCGAAAATATTGAGCGTTGCACTTCTACGATCCCCAGAGGAGATGGCAAAAAATTCAAGATCTAATTCCTCTGCAGCATGTTCAATATTTTCTTATTTTATAAAAAGTAACAGATCATTTTTAATTTTGGATTTTTTTTGTTCATATCAATGTTTAAAATAAAGAAATCAATATGATACATATATTTTATCAGCATTATATATTGAATTATATACATTTGAAATCCATATTTGAATATATAATTATGAATTTAAGTTTATTAAATATCTCAATAAAAAGTTTAACTATAAACAATGAAATTTTAATCAAAATATTTATGATTTTTTGTCAAAAAATATAATTTAATATAAAATATATAAATATAAATTTGATTTAATAAGGAAAAAATATCAAAAATAATAATATTAATATATATATATATATATATATATATATATATATATATATATATATATATATGTATATATTTAGACTGAAAATTAATTTAAATTTTTTTTAATTTTACTTCAAACTTATTAAAATAAAAAAATATTGCTAATTTTATAATATTAAAATATAAATATTATAATAATTTTCAAATAATAAAAAAAATGTTTATAAAAATTATCTCAATAAAATTCAAATAACTTCTATATATTATAAAAATTACTATGTCTTTATAATTGATATTATTCACCCGAACAACAAATAAAAAAAATATTGTAATATTAATAATATTCAAAAATAATAAATTTAAAATATAAATATTTGCGAAATAAAGTAAACTCCGTACGAAAATAATATTTATATATATATATATACATATATATTCATTAGACTCACGTCTGCAGACGACAGGCGCGACAATTTGAAAAAAATGCTCAGAAAGCCCCCTTTATTCCCCGTCCCGGTCCCCCATTTTCGCGTCCCCGCAACGAGAGAAAAGCGGATGAATCGGTAGAGGGGGGCCGGGAGCGGCGGAATTTCCCGGAAGTGAAAGAAAAAAGCCACTAAGCTCCCCACTCGGTTATCTTCTTATAATTTATCTTGGCTGGTAGATTAGGATCAAGTTGTTCTAGGGCGGTTTCTAGGGCAAACGTTCGTCCCGTTGACACATGAAGGATCGTTTTTCTGCGGGGAGTTAACCACGAATACACACACACACATTGTATTATATATATATATATTTTTATAGAAATGAACCGACATATACTCTTTTTCCCAAAAAAAAAAAAAATAATGAAAAAAAAAACCAATTTTATTACAGCTTACTGTGAAATTTTATAAAATTTTTCATATTATTTAATATAAATGATTTTTTTCTAAGTTAAATCAACCTACTTCATTTAATATAAATATATACATATCAGTTATTATATAAATTTTTCATTAAAAATATAATCAATATTAAGAATATGATTTTTTTTTTAATCTAATTTTAATTTTTTACTATAAATAATTTTAAATATTGTCTCTACTTTCTTAATATATTAAATTACGGTATTTTTAATATTGTATATTATTAAGAAATCGTTTGATAAAAATAACATTTGAAGGTTTATCATTGAGTAAACGACTCGAATCTGTAATCTTTATAAGAACTATCTACGATATTTAATTTATTTTAAATTTTACTATATAAAATCCGATCGCTTTAATTTTTATATATTCATTCATTCAAGGATTATTGTATATATTATATAGTTATTTAGTTAATAATAGAGTGCTTTTACTATTTCAAATTCATTTCAGAAAAATTATACTATATATAATATAATATAAATGTATATATTTTGTGTATTATTTATATGGAAATTACTTTATAATCATCAAAAAAAAAATATTCAACTAGAAAATATTTACAATGCGGCACTGAATTTTTTTTTTAAATATGAAATCACTCTGAATTCTCATTATAATCACACAGAAAATGCAGTAAATTACCAATTCTAAAAACTGCAATAAATTTTAACCGAACAACTCAATAAAACGAACCGTTTAACTGCCAACAATAAACAAACACTTCTTGTTTAGAAGAAATTCGTTAACAAGAAAGAAACTTTACAATTACAAATTGTTCATTTTACAGTCGGTAAACTACACCGCAAATCGTTTCCGATTCATTTTTTTCTTCTTCAAAGTTAAATTTTGTCTTTCTTTCATTCTTTCTTTCTAAATCTATCGTTATTTTGCTCGTTATATTTTCCGCGTCGATTTTCGACGAAATTTTCGCAAAATTCCGTCGAAAAAGCGATAAATATGAAGGGAAAAGACGCGGTGCTAAATGTCTTATTTTTCTATCGCGCCGCAATCGCCGTTATTTATTCACTCGTTAGTTTGTTTGTTTATTTATTATTCGTTGTTGTTGTTTTTATTTATTTTAACCGGTGCCATTAACGATTTATATATTTTTTTCTCCCCGGTTGTTAATTGCGCTATCGTTTATACGACTATTTGTCCGGTATTAAAACGAATCGACCGGTCTTATTCATTTTTCTATTGCATTTTACCGTTATGTTTATTTACTTGTATAAATGACATAATTGTACGATTCGTGACATAAAATTAGTAATAAGTTGTATAATATATTCGCAAAATAAAATATTTCGTCTATTATTTTTTTCAAATTTAACATATTTTATTTCATAATTATTCACCACGAATATATTTCAAATATTTAAAACGATTAATACTAATTACTATTTATGCTTTTAAAATTGTTTATAAATATATAGTTATTGGTTAATTAATATATTTATGCAAAAAAAAAATAACACAAGATCGTATTAACAAAATTCTGATTGATGTAAATGGAAAATTTAATCATTTCCAATTTGGAAATTCATATTGGAAATTCTGATCATTATATAATATTAGTAAAAATAAAATATTATAATATATCATCTAATATATCACTTAAATATATACACTATTATTGTTTACTTCAAAAAATAGCTACGTTTAACATTTATTTACTTTTAAAATAGAATTTAGAAAAAACAATAATGAGAAGATTAGGAATATGTGATTAGAAAAAATAATCAGTAATAAATTTCTATACGATATGACTTTTATTTTAAACTATACAAAATATTTATGCTATCAAATTTTATATATGAAATACTAAAATGAAATAGTAAATTAAATTGGCAAGGGTTTAATATATATATTTCAGCTGAAAATACCAAATGTTCAAACCCATCGAGCATTCGCTAAACTTCTAGACAGATTACTTTGTACTCAAAATTACATCGTACATTTTCATCTCACGTATATATATTATATATATATATATATGTATACATATATTTATATGCATAAACGGGTAGTTTGGGGATGAAATGTAGGTGCATTTTGCTATAGCACAGCTCGAACAAATGGATCTGCGGTTATCCATTTCGGAGACAAGACCGGGGATGGCTTAGGGATCGAGCAAAAACTGTTAGAAAAAACACACCCCTTGCACAAGAGAGAGAGAGGCGGATAAGGGTGGATGGTCATTAGCGCTACACCGATGTGTATGTGTGGCCTAAGGGTAGTGACTTGATGAGAAATTGGAAGAAACGGTCAGCGGCCCTAGTCTACGAAACGCTTTTGCTAGATATTATTATTTTTCCTCGACACAAAAATTCACATAAAGTTCGAGAAAAATTTTCAAAATTTTCCACACATATTTTACTTCATCAATATATTATAACATATACAAAAAAAATCAAATTTCTAAAACAAAAGTTCAAAATTTAATTACTTTATTATATTTTAATGTATAATTAATTTTTAAAATTCTAACATTTTATATTATATTTTTATGTATAGTATTTTATATATTATACCAGCGGCAGCCAAACTGCGGCTTGCGAGTCATATACGGCACTTTGAAGGATTATTTGTGACCCTCGATAAATGTAATCGAGTTCCCTTTACTTTTTATTTTTAAAGAATTTTAAAAAGAAGTAAAATAAATGTATTTAATTTTTAATATTTAAATTCAATACACATAATCATACTTTTATTTATATATTTTCTCGCAATATAATCAAATTTTGAAAAATGACTCGGACGATCAAGTAGCTTGACCACCCCTGTATTATAAAAAAACTATTATAAAAAATTATAATTTTTATTACGAAAATATCAAATCCTTCAAAAAAAATTCGAAATTTTATTATATTTTTGTGCATAATATTATTTCAATCATCAAATTTTATAAATATTATTCAAATAAATAAATTTTCATTGTTAAAAATCATTTTTTATAATATACATATATATATATATATATATATATATATATATATATATATATATATATATATATATATATATATATATATTTAATATAGTGATATTTTTCGATAATATAAAACATTATTCCGGATCAAAATTGAACCGAAAAAAAAATTAATTAATTTTTTTTTCTAGATTAATACAACATTATATATTAATATACATTTTTCATAAATTAATTCATATATTCGTACATTTTTTATATATTAATACATTTTTCATATATTAATTCTCATGATCACTATTAAAAAATATTATTTATTATATTATATTTTTAATTATAATTATATTTTTGACACATTACAAAGCATCGAAATTTTGAAGGGGCGCTAAATCGCACGACGAGGGATGCTATTTTCAAAATCAAATATTTGCTTTTCGTTACCGACCACTGTGCGCCTTTTTTCCACTATCTCTCTTTCCCGCGAGGATTTTCGTCCTTTTCGCACGCATCGTCCTTTCCATCCGTGGACAAAAAAAAAAGGCTTTTTCACTTTTAATTTGTTAGTCGCAATCGCAGTCGGGTCTGTTCGCGAAAATACAACGACTACGACGACAAAGTTACGTCGGAAACGAACGCGAAAAAAAATACATAAAAGGACACTGAGAAGGGAAAAAAAATCGACCGAGTAAAGGGGGAAAGATGCAGGACGAAAAGGGACGGAGTGCTTTTGGAAAAAAATCGTGATAAATTCGAACGTTTAACGTGTAATTGGTGTCGATAAATTATTTCGACGAGAGAAAATTTTCGCATTGTCTTTATGAGCGTAGTTTTGATTGTGAGATTTTCTCATTCCATTTTCAGAATTTATATAAATTTAAAAAAAATAAAATATCAAATATTATATATGAAAAAAAAATCATATTCATGATGATTATATAATTAATTACACATTTGATTAAACGATAAAAATATGAATTAAAAAAAATAAACGTTTAAAAATTTAATATATTATTATTAACTCCATCGAATAAAATTTTTGAGATAAAAAGATGCATTTAAGTTTAAAAAAAACGTGTATATTTTCATATATTAATATAGTTTTAAATGTAATTAAATTATATAAATAGATTTTTTTTCATATAAATTTCACAATATACAATGCTTATTAAGATAATCTAAATTAAATAGATTGAACTAACACAATTTATAATATTGATAATTTGCACCGACTTGTAATTCGAATTATAATTATAAATAAATAAAATTAAAAACTTTTTTTAATCTAATCATCTCTTTTCATGTTAAAAAAAAATAGTATATTTAATATATGATATATTCAAAAAAATCTACGTAAATTTATTTTGAATTAAATTGTACATAATAAATATATTATATTATTAAAATTATTATATATTAAAAATAATTTCATAAAAATTTAATATAAAATAATCTACTTATCTATATAAAATGTTCCGCAAATCAAACGCATAAACTTCGATTGCAATTCGGTCGAACGTAACAGAAACAATAAAAAAAAAACTCTTCGATGCACTTGTACCCTTGTTGCTCTTATTGCCACAAGTTTATTTTTCTTTTCTTATTATTCTCGTTGATTTTATCGTCGACAATTAACAGAGGTAAAATTTCCAATTAAACTCGAATCGTGTACTCGATAAATTACACGCGCTCGCATAAAGCACTCGACAGTGAATAAGTCTTTTTTTTATTCGATAATTATTTTTATTCATTTTATACATTTATATATATATATATATATATATATATATATATATATATATATATATATATATATATATATTATTTCTGAAAATCGTCTTAATCGCGATTTCAAAAAAAATAACAAAAATAAACCTGAAATTCGCGCATAAATTTGCATGATATAATCGAGTCGATTCAATTAAATTCAATATAAAATAAATACGTAATGAAGACGTAATAATTATTATTATTAGAATTTATATTTTATTAATAAATTATAATCATTAATGCTGGAGTAATCATTGTTAATATTATATTTATTCAATTGAATCATTAGTAATGAGCTTAATATTAAATTTATTTTTGTTTAAATAATTTTATTTTTAATTTAAATCTGTGATGTATATTATTATTTTATTAAAAATTTAATATAAAAATATCGTATTATGAAATTTAAAATATGTAATACTAATATTTAAAAATGATTAAAAAATATTTAATCATATTTATATTTTTATTGTAAAATATATATAAACATATAATTTATGAATATAGAATAAATTAAAATTATTTATAATATTAGAAATATATGTATTTTTTTAGACTATGAGCGATGAATGAAACTAAGTAATATTTATATATTTAAAAATATACATACATAAATCTATCGACGCGCCACAAACTATCGTAGACAAGCGAAAAAAAACTGATAAAGTTATCCGCAATTATTCGACAAAAACGGTGTTGAAAAATTGCGAAAAAATACTGAAAAATTTTCCGACGGTGGGGCGAAAGGGTTGTAAAAATCGTGCGTTCGCCTAGCGTTTCGCTCGGTAGATATCGCGCGAGTTTTCCGCGCGATCGTCGCACGGAAAAATGCTGGAAAAATTCAGCGCGGAAAAAAATCGCCGATTTTTCCACGGGGGCGAAAAGCTTAGCGGCCGCCGTCACTAGATGGCGTTCGCGACGCAATTTTTATACTGTGACCGAAAAAAAAATCACACGTAACGCGCACACACACACACACACACAGTGGTGCACACATGCGCAAAACGTTTTGTCACCAATACATCTGTGCACGTTCTACACTTTTGATACCAGGTGGCTGTAATAAATCGCTATTATTTATCATCACTCTTTTTTTTATTAATAATAATATTTAATATATATATTAATAAATTAAATCGTTATTAATATATTTTTTTTGAATCGAAAATAATGTGAAATCTTATCTAACTAATTGTACTATATTTTTTTAATATAAATCTAAGACTAGTTTTATAAAATATAATTTGATCATTCATTTTTTATATAATATTATGTGCTGAAATCATTAAAATATACTTGATATACATATATCATTTTTATATTAATAATATTATATTTCAAATACATAATAGTACTTCAAATATTTACGTCATATTTGGTTCACAAAAATAAAAATTAATTTTAATATTATAATTGTTCATTTTTAATAAAATATATATATATACAAATATTTAAAAAAATAGTGACTTATAAAAATTAATCTCGTTAATATAACGAAGTTCGTTTAAAATTCTACAATTATTATATATTTATTTATATCACAATTCAAACATTATATGTATTAAAATTATATATATATTAATTACTCAATTAATATATATATATAATTAAAAAAATGTTTCAAATGAAATAAATATAATTTTAAAATATTTTTTCAATACAATGATAGTCAAATTTGACAATAATTAAATATTAAATAATAAATGAAATTAATATTTAAAATTATTAAATAAATTCACATGTAATGCATGTGTATTATTAAATAATTAAATAAACTGCACTCTACGTGCATAATAATAAAATTTATCACGAGATAAACATTGTGATTGTGTTGATTGCGGAACGTTTATCGAACATAAAAAAAATTTACATATATAATATGACGCGCATCCTTTGAGAAACTTTATGAAATCTTTATTACACCGTGGGATCTTTTGCATTTACATAATTTTATACGTGTAAATGGAAAATTGACCGAAACACCCCCCATCATTATATTATTGTCGAAAGCAATATATTGCAACGCGTTTTATTATTTCATTATTTTTCTATTATTTATATTGGATTTATATGAAAATGTCTATACATTATAATTAAATATATCGCGTAAAACTAATTAACATAATTTAACATTAAAAATTATGAAATGTAAATTTAAACGCTAACGAGGCAATAAATCAAATCGCGAATATTAACATTGATTTGTTCGCCCGTACATGCACATATTTACATACACACACATATTTTTTTTTTAATTAACATTTAATTTATTTAATTAACGCTACGCTACCTGGCAACACCGAGCGTGCAATATAAAAACGTGATTACCTAGGCAAACTTTTTTTTTTACCGACGCGGGATAAAATCGCATGCGATTTTATCAACACCCCCAAAATAATATCGCAAAAAAATAAATAAATAAATTTGATTACCATCATATTTTCTACGTTTGATATATTCGTGTATTATTTTTCTACGTACGTATAAATAAATATTTTTACGAATTTTTTTAAAAATTTAAATTTTATAAATTTTAGTGTGTCATGCGCATTGAAAGCTTTTTTGACACGGGTGGTCGAAACAAACCAACCCCTTCGTATATATATATATATATATATATATATATATATATGTGTATATTAAAAAAGAAAAGAAAATCGACGAAAAAATGTTTAAAAACATATCGAAATCGTACGTTTTCGCACGTGTCGTTTTCGTTTTTTGAAAATTTGGCGCCATTCATCGTCTTTGATCTTGCGATTTTCCGAATTTTCCACGCGTTTTTTTTTTCAACCCGCCCCCGCCCCTCGTCCGACAGAAGCGTGCGCGCGTTTTAATTAAGCCCCCCTCGACCGCCGCCCCGCCCCCCTTCCTTCACCCCCGCGCCCCTCTCTCTCCGTCTCTGTCTTTCTGCATTTTTTTACTTTATTATTCATTAGCGCTTCGGCTAATCGACGCGGCGGATCCGGTACGAAATTTTTCGCCGGAAAAATCGGAAAAGCGACGTCCGCCGGCGACGCCCAGAGCGACAATAGTTTCGACGCGTCGAATATCTCGTCGAAGAACTGACGTCTCGTATTTTTTTTCTCGTGCGCGATTTTCTAGGTTATGTTTTGACGTTTGTACGGTTCTTCGCGCCGCGCGTGTGTCTGTTTGTGTGTGCGTTTATTTATTTTTTCTTTATATGTGTGCGTGTTTCCCATATATATATATATATATATATATATATATGTGAGTGTTTGTATATATAATATATATATATATGTGAATTTCTCTTAGAAATAGATTGATAAGCAGTGGTTCTAAAATGTGATTACAATGCGATGGTTTTGAAAATGTTCGTACATTCATCGCGATCATCGCATATGAATATTTATAATAATTTGTAAGTATATATATATATTATTATTTTTCTAATATATTAATAAAATAAAAAAATATGTCTTTTTTTAAAAAAAGTGTAACTAGCATATAACTTTTAAATAGAAATTTTCATACGTTTTTAAACTTTGTAATCCAATTTAATGTTTGCATTATGAACTTTATCGTCTTTTCCATAGTTTCGAGAACTTTATCTAAAAAGCTTTTGAAAATTTTATATCAAAATATTTTTAAATTGTTACAAGTTAAATACAATTACGTTTCTTTTTTTGCAATATTTGCTCTTGTATTCCTTGTTAAATTATATTATTATTTATATATATTTCATACAATTTATTCAAAATTATACTATATACGTTTCAATATTTCGTAATGTTAAAATAAAATATATTTTTAGATGATTTATGAGATCAATTTAATTTATAAATATTTAAATTGTTATGATTATGAAAAGAATTTTTTTTTAATAGAACATTCTATATATAAAATTTAACCTGATGGATAAAACAGGAAGTATTTTTGAATTTATAAGTCTGATATTAGTTAAAAACTAATATAATTTAACAAAAATCGAATTATTTGTTGAATCATTTTTCGCAACCTGTTACCTATAAATATTTAATATCGTTAATTTATACATAAAATATTGGAAATTTAAATAATTTTATCAATATTTTATTTATTTTTGTGTAAAATTTTCGGTATTCAGAGTCGAAATTACCTCGTATATTGAATGAAAATATTGTATAAGAAATGTATAAGAAATGTAATATTGTATAAGAAATGTAATATTATTTCGTCTAAATTTGTAATACTTGTTTACATTGCCTAAAATAAACACAACATTGCCGGGGTTGTTTATTTTTCGTTAATTCAGTCTCTAACTTTCACATAAATAAAAATATGATTCCGTTTTATTTTTCACTTTTACAAATAAATCTAAAATTATCACGGTTACATTTTTAAAACGAAACCACAAACGGAAAAGTCGTTAATATACATATAAATATAAACTAATAATATGAGAATTCTTTTCAACTTGATTTTTATATAACTAATATGTTTTATTGGGTCGAGTCGCTGGCTCTATATTCAGTTTTCGATATTAGTTTTTATTTTCATTTCTTTTCCTATTTATATATCATTAAATTTCTTACATAATTATATTATTTTAAATTTAAAAATCATCATTTTTTCATAAATCGAACAGTAATTCGTTGTCTATTTTTAAATTTAATCCTTTTAAAATCGATTACAATAAACACGTAATTATTATTTAAATAAACAATTGACTTGTAGTTGTTTATTGACGTATAAAAAAACGAGTCGCTTTTAATTAAATAAAGAATCATATATAAATTTCTTATCTATATAAATAAATATATAGGCTAAATAAATTAATAAAAATTGTCTTATTTAAAACCTTATCAATGTGATTTTTTTATTAATACTAAAATTTGATTTTTTCATCGCTATAAATGTAAAAAAAAATATAAATAATATCTTAAAATTTTTCTTAGTATTATTATTATAATCAAAATAATCATGAAAACTGAAAGTTTGATTTACCAAAAAAAAATAAGTGTATTTTTATTATCAAGATAAAAATATTGATATATTATAATTATTATTCGGATATCAATTATACATCTGTACGTATAAAAATATTAATATATAAATAATATATATATATATATATATATATATATATATATATATAAAATATTCAAAGAAAAATCAACCTTGAACCTTTTCGACATTCGATAACCGAATTTTCCGAGATGAAAAAAAAATTCTTTTTTCGTTGAAATCGACTTCGAGACGACGGAGCGAACGAAACGTTAAAATTTACGACGCACTAAAACGTCATTGTTAAACAATCTCAAAAATATTAATTAAACATCGGAAACGGGGAGAAGGGAACAGGGGGAGTGGGTGGGAAGGGGGGGGGGGCAAAAATAAAAAAAAAGCGCTGTACCCTTCGAAGATAAGAAAGGGGATGGACTCGACGTTTCGCGCTCGTAAAACTTTCGAACGCTAAATTTACGATAACGTTCAAAAAGTCGACCGCGCAGTAAATTATCGAAGCGTAAAAGTGAAGTAAAAATGAAAGGGTAGAAGGGGGGGGGCATCACACGGGGATAAATATAAAAATATAAATAAATAAACGGTCTGTATGTGGGGCGTTTTTTTTTTTTTTTTTTTTGAGACGATTGAGATTTTAAAAATTTGCACCGTATACGCCCACGTTTTCATTATTATTATAATATAATTTAAATATTATATTTATAATAATAAATTAGGATATAATCCTTGAATATCATATATATAATTTTCACCGATGAAAATAATTTAAATTAGTGACGTGTCAAATATTTTCATGTTTGAATATTGATAAAAAAATCCTTGAAAATAGATATGTTGCATTATCATTATTTATATATTCATATTTCTATCATTATTTTTATATAATATTAATTTAAAAAAATAATTTTATTATTATACATATATCTAACGATTATTTATTTTATTTCATTTATAATTATAATACATTTTTATATATAAATAACAGGTAGTTTCAAATTTAAGTTAATAGTCGATTACAATTTGTGTTAATTCTATCTATTTAATCTAGATTATGATTATATTAATAAAAATTGTACATAGGAAAATTTATAAGAATTTTGAATTATGATAAAATTTAATAATTTTACAACTTTGAGAAACTTTCAAATAAACGTTTTCAGTAAAGTACAACTGAAAATTGATGTACGTTTAAACGATGACAAATGTTTCAGACATCGTTTTTATACTATTTTCTATAGTGTGTGTGTGTGTGTGTGTGTGTGTGTATGCATGACGTCACGTCCATAAATTATACATGAAATCAATAGATGTCTCTTGATAGTTTATATATATATATATATATATATATATATATCTTTTTTTTGACAAAAATCACTCGAACATTGATTTCGTATCATTACATATTATATAATGATAAAAAAAATCATACTTTTTCAAATACATCATAAAAATAGATTAATCGAATTTTGAGAAGCACCGCTCTAGTTTAATTACGTCGGTGATTTTTTGAACCACAAAAGACGACGGCAATAACATCAGAAACATCAACAATGTTATTTATTAAGAAAGGGTCAGAAAGGTATAGAACAACCCCTTCGAAGATGATTCCCACCCACTTGTCAGTCACGCGCATTTATTTATTTATTTCGCAATATTTTATTCGTTATTATTATTATTATTATTTGTTATCTTTTTTTATGCGTGTAAAACGAGAGATGCGAGTAATTTGCATGAGTTCGATGACGTTAATGACCAACAACAACGCCGAAACGTCCCACCTTTTCAGTCATATAATAATAACAACACACGCTTTTCTATAAAATTATACATATATTGTATAATAAATATTAATAATAAAAAAACGCGTAAATTACATATACGAAGATTGGTTTTAAAATTGCATTCGTTCTATCTTAAATATCGAACTTGTACACACGGTTCTACTTGGAATAATGAATGATGGAATTCTGATTTAACATAGCATGGTTAATCAGAATTTAGCTATATATATATATATATATATATATATATATATATATATATATATATATATATATATATATATATATATATATATATATAAATGTGTACCAATATTATATAATTTTTATCTATTCATAAATTGCTTGAATATGGACTGAATAACATAATTATTATATAATTATAATAAGAATCTAATTACGTTCATTTTTAATGAATTTAATGATTATCCTTTTTATAGAACGAATATATATACTTTATGATCAATTTTTTTATACAATTTGTAAACATTATATTTTAATAATAAAAATCACTATTATTTTACAATATTTTACAGTAGCGGTTCCCATTTTTTTTTCATTAGTGTACTTCTTTATCTAATTGTCTCTTTAGTATGTATTCCTAACACACACACACACACACACACACACATATATATATATATATATATATATATATATATATATATATATATATATATATATATATATATATAATATTATGTTCACAATAAATATAAAATTATATTTCATTGATAAATTAATTATTTTTTAATTAATCTAAAATATAATTAATAATACGAATACGGTACAAAATTTTGCACTAAATCAGTGGCGTACGCGAAGAAAAAAATATATATTCAATTAATCTGCCTCCCCACCCACCCCGCTCCCGGTCCGTCGACAAAAGTAACCCTAAATCTCGACGATGATGACGATAATGATGATGACGACGATGTAAGTCGAAACCTAATTTAACATCGACCCAACAACAACAGAGTGGTACATAATCGAAGCCGATGACCGGATGGCGAACATTAATGATATGCATCGAACAACCTTTATTGTGAGCGTTACGCTGCACACGAACACTCGCACGGTAAAAATAAAACGGTAATTATGCGAAATTTTACACTACATCCTCAAATCGAATACGTATATTAATATATATATAATATAAGATCGAAAATCGAGCATGTGAACGAATATTATCGAAGCCTTCGACGTTGCAGAATTTATTGATATGGTCCGATTTTTAAGACCGTATAAGATTAAACGATATCCAATTTTTGATTTTTGAAATGCATTATTTTATATTTTTATTATCGTTTAAGCCTTATTATATAAAAAAAATATCAATTATAGTAAATATGAAATTAATGTTAACTTTTCGAACATTTTTCAATTAGTAAAAACAACATTATATCGATATATACTGATATTTTATATATTATATTAGATTTAATTAAAAATAAAATTCGCCATAATCAAAATATAGACAATCCAATTATTAATTGAAAATATTAAAAAAAAATATATTTATAATATTATTCACTATAGTCATTAGTGAATCCTATAGTCTAATAATAATTATAAAGCTATTAATTTAAAGTAGACCGCAAAAGGTTAATTAACGTGTTATCAACGTGATTCATTATGTTATATAAAAAAATCGATATCACGATAATTTTATATGAATTAATTTTTTTTTGTAAATTTTATATATATTTATTTATATGGAATTTCAAAAGTGTAAATAATTAAATTTTTATAATAAATTTAATATTTGAAACAATATTACACAATATACTGGTTTTATCATGTATTTACAAAGCCGATCTTTTTGCAGATACATCATTTGCATCCCCTATTCGCACAACGTACGATTTATTTATTTATTTTAAAAACCACTAACTCACAAAACGAACGATTCGCTCTCTTTCTCTCTCTCTCTCTCTCTCTCTCTCGTCGTACTTTCAGCTGAAAACACATTTTTCATGCTGAAAATTTCCATGACAAATGACTGGAAATTTTCGTTATCAAACTTGTCAAGCTCGTAGTGAGGGTTTGCTGCGCGAGTTTTTTCGTACTCCCACTGTACCCGTATATGTATTTATGATACTTTTTATCCTTGTTCTCGTTATTTCATTCATTTTCTCTCGGTTTCTCGAGTCTCTTTTTTTTATTCTTTCTTCTATTTTTCTTCTTCTTTGTCGTCTTCTTTTACTTCGTCTTCAGGGTCTGCGCCTTGAAGCATGACCATGTCGATCTCCAACAACACAACTACCAAACTACACCGCAGCCTCCGTTTCTCATAACGAATCTTTCTTTTCTCTTTCACGACGATTTTTTTTATTTTGAATTCTGTTTCAGTCTTTTCTGTTTTTGTGGTCGTTTTTCTTTACATTTTTTTTTTTTGCTTTACTCTCGGTTCGATTATGCCCGTCTTTCTTGCGCTGCTTCGGCCACCAAGTCTTCGTGGCCTTCTTCGATCTGTGGCACATATATAGCTTAATTCTTTTCGAGAGAGAAAAAAAAAAGATTTTTTTTGAACTACACTTTTGCCATCAGACGTGTGTCTTAACAATGCTTAATCGGGGAAATCGAATCGATGGAACGAAAATCTTTATAATTTTTTGACTGCGTCGAATAAAATTTTTAAATAAATCTGCGTATAATTCTAGCATCATTTGAACCGAATCCGAATATAAAATATATTCTCATACTCCATATTTATATTTAAACCATTTTATTAAATGAAATATAATATCATAAATTTTAAATATTTTTATTATTCAATATCATATAAAATCGACTAATGATATCTGCATATTTTTAATATTTGCATAAATATTAAAAACTAAATGCAAAAATAGTTGATTTAAAAAAAATGATTAAAATTCTTAAAAAATAATAATTTATATATAATTACATTTTTATATAACCATCAAAATTATTTACGGTAAATATATATATAAAACATTTTTCTATATAAATTTATATACTTCCAAATTAGATCAAAAATTGAAAACTATTTTTCGAAATATTTCTATAAATCTTCAACACTCGTAAAAAAATTCGGACTCGTCGATAAAAAGCATTAATTCGATAATTGAAAAATCCACTTTCCAATCAATAGACAATATTATTTTGCGCTTCTCATTTCTGAAGTGCAAAAATTGATTTCACGCTTTTTTTTCAGCAATAATAGCTGTAAATTGAAATTAAAGCAACGTTTAGCAAAAATTGCAAAAAAAAAAAATATTTTTAGAATCGATGCATCGATGCAGTTTCGTCGACTTATTTTTTCATATTGATCTCAAATATAATATAGCACTTTGAATCGAATTCAATTTATTGTATAAAATAAAAATTTATATTTTGCACCCTGCAATAATTGAATTTACTCGTTTTATTTATATTAATATTTCACCTTTGTACGATACGTATTGAAGTCGTGATATTTTTTTATATGAAATAGTTATTTTATATATATAATAGAACGCTTGTAGATAATGAAATAGTAAATTTTTGATATAGAAAAACGAAATCAAATCATCATCAAGACGATAAATCAGTAGCACGGTTTGCACGTGCGTAACTAACTAACGATTTCAAAGGAAATCGATACAATTTCTATCGAAAAACACTTATAATAATGGAATCAATGTTTTTACTCAATTATGTGAGAAATTTAGTTTTGGGACACGCTTTTTTATTTTTCGTTAATTTTATAAAAAAAAAATTCTAACACTTTCCGTGCGGTGTTCGGTTGAAAATGATGCTTCTATCTATTTATTGGATGACATCAGAAAAAAATATTTACTACTAATTGAATATTTAAATATACTCTATTATATCATTATAAATAAATATGAAATCAAAATTATTATATATAATAAATTTGATGATCAAAAGTTTTATTGTTAAATAGAAAATTTAAATGTAGACAATACATTTTTTTATTATCTTAATTATGATAGATTATTTAAAGACTAGATTCTCTGGAAATATAGGAAAGTTTTCTAAATAATATAATTGTAAGAAAAAAGTTTTAAAAGTACAATATATATATATATATATATATATATATAATCCGATTTTCTTTTTAGTTAGAATTTTGTCGAACGAATCAAATTATCATGGATGAAATAATTCGATTATACTTCTAATAAAACTAACATTCATTGTATTCATAGTTAAGTTTTTAATAAAATATTCAAAAAAAAAACTGAAAATAAATTATATATTTTTTTTTGTGAAAATATGAAAAATCAAATTTAAAAATTACTTCAAAATTTTAGAATTATTCAATTAGAAAATAATTGATTATTAGTAATAATTATTTTTCTCATTAGTCATTAGATTTTTTTATAATAATATAAATAGTGATATATTTTGATAAATAAACATAGTATTTCAATATTTTATTATAAATAATAAAAAATAAATAAAACGAAAATTTTCAGTATTATAAAACATATTTTATCGAATATTATTTAGAATAATCACAATGAAAAGTGTGTGTTAATATTATTTTAATACATTTATATGTATTTTTAAACATAATAAAGTTGTTATAAATACAATAAAAATCGCAAAGAAAATAAAGCTTCGAATTCAATCCCAGAACGTATTGTAATGAAAAAATAACAAACGGTAATAAAAACAATGTTTTAATGGAAAATTGTATTTTTACTGTTGTAATTGATATATGTTTTAAATAGAGAGAATCTAATAGATTTTTTTTCATAAAAATACTGTAAAAACATTGGTATTATTCAAATATAAATATATAAAATATTATTATCAATATTCGATATTGTAGGAAATATTTAATATTTATATAAAAAAAATTTTTTTTCTATCATTTTGGAATGTTGATTTATTTAGATCGAAAGTTTGAGTCATCGGATTTAAAAGTAAAACTTATATATTTCTGATTAAATTTATATTAAAATTAAAGTTATTTTAATATTAAAATTAAATATTTTTTTCTATAAAATTTATTTAAAAAAATCTATTTTTAATCAAAATTAAAAATTCAAAATTGAAGTTTTAATAGGAAAAAAATATTTTCATTTAGCTATCCCTATATATTTTTTTAATTTAAAACTTTTGTATCGATACTGTATTTTTTTTAAATCATTATTAATCTCATACATTTTATATATTTATATATATATATATATATATATATATATATATATATATATATATACATTCATATTTAATCATTTGATTGCACTTCAGTATAAATAACATCACTACAAAAAAAATCAGTACACATCTTAAATACGAAAAACGATAAATACAATGAAATTAAATCGTACAAATTAATTTCAAAATATAAATAATAAATTTATCTAAATAATTATATTTTTCATAAACAAAATGTGAACAACGTCGTTAATCAATGCGTAGTACAAAACGACGTCAATTGCATTAAGGCGCATACAACAATAATTACGTGCCATCAACGCAACGTATAATTGTAACGATTGCGATTACGTTTTCATTATATAAACCGGTAGCCCATACACTTTCATACGTATGTATATATATATATATATATATATATATATATATATATATATATATGCCGACAAATAAAATAAAACAAGTGTATGTACGGCATTATGAGGCAAATGACTATCCCACCTCAAGAATCAATTTTCACTTAATGACCCTTAACAAAACGACCAGATGCGCTCATTTCGGATATGTCTTATACAGGATGCTCGAAAAACTATATACATTCACACTATAAATTTATCATAATCGACTCGTTATTCTGTATTACATTTTTATACTGATTTAGAATTTTTGAAATGTGAGGTGAATTTTTTTATATAATGTAAATTCTTTATTTATTCTTTCAAATCAATTTGATTGCCTTGAAAATAATCCCCGACCGATAAAACGAACTTTTGCCAACGCTTTTTCCACTTCTAAAAAACAGTCAGCATAATATTTTTCCGGTATAGCCTTCAAGACCTTCATTGTTTCGGTGTTTATCTCCTCAATCGTGTTAAAAAGGCATCGCCGTATTGGCCTTTTCAGAAGTCACACGGAGCCAAATCAGGCGAATACGGTGGTTGAGGAACGACATGCGTCAAGTTTTTGTCAAAAAAATCTCGAAGAATCAATGCATTATGACATGGTGCATTATCGTAATAAAGGAACCAATTGTTGTAAATAATTTATACCTTTTGACAAACAGACGCTTGGCAAATGTTATAGGAAAAAAAATACAATTTACATGCCTTCCTAATGTCTGCGAGTTTTAAATGACAATTTCACCTTACTTTTTGATCACAGTAGTATATATATATATATGTGTGTGTGTGTACATGGAAATCGTATCATCCTGTATATATTTACGTGAATGTATGGTAAAAGTTGACCATCGTGACCGTCACAAGTAACACCATCACCGACAAAGCCACTCTTTACAATGATCGTGTTTACTGATGCACAAAATAAACTGGGCGCAATAAACTGCCCCCTAGATCCATTCGGCCTCACAAACCTAATCACACACGTACGAGCTTTTAACCCTAAAGCTCACGGAATAAAACACACTAAGGCGAATCAATGCCGACAATGGTACGGTAATAAAAAAATCGGTTTTTTTTCCTTTATTTATTTATATTGAAAATAAGAAAAAAAAACGCGGTCGTAATCATCGTTTTCAGAGCGTCTACTCGTATTAAATTGAAAATATAAAGCGGCGTCCGTACGATTTTTAAACGATATAAATCGACGCTTTTTTTTATTATACACAGTATAATCGATCGGTAATCATTTATCATGATTATATCCAATTTTTATTTATTAATAATATAATAAAAAATATTTATTCATACGAATTGAATACAGTTATAAAATAATTAATTCTACGATTTCAATCTTATCGTTCAATTTCAATGTCCAATAATAAAAAAAATTATATATTACCGCAATATTTTTAATTCTGAATCCATTAACATATTATATTCGTAAAAATTAAATAATAATCAAGTGCAACGAAATGAAAAAATATAACATATATAATTGTTTGGCAATTGAATGACTTGCCGAATTTTATATTTGCAATAAATTCATTGTAACAAATCCGCATTAAAACACTATTTTAATTCACCGTTATTATCCGAATAATTACGCAATATATTCGACTAAATATTATATTATATGTATTATGGATATACATCGTGTTCAAAAAAAAAAATATTTATATATAATAAAATAAATTACCTGTGGTATTTTTTATTATCTTTATAATGGGATTTCTACGAATTAATATCGATTTAGCTGTTCGAAATCGATTTCACAATAATGATTAAAATATATATAATATGTTATATAACTTTTTTTTTCTTTAAATATATTTATCACCCCCTTCTATTTTATTATTTTCTATATTTTTTTTATTTGTAATATTCGTATATAATATCAAATTGACGAATCGATTCAATCGCAGAGAAAATTGTCCGAGAGCGTGAAATATGCAAGCTCTATTTCTAGGAATCGAAAAATTGATAATAAATTTTCCGCGACGATGAACCTTATTTATGAATTATAACGAAGTCGTCGCCGTCTTCATTATGTTTCAACGTAGTTTTCTTATGATTTCGAATACATATATATGTTGCAGGCAATATACGTTATCCGTTAAATAATCGATCCAAATATTAAAATTAAAAATTCGTTAAATAATAAATTGAAATACGCATACACTGTGACCGTGGTCTGAATAATTTTTTTTTTACTTCGATCCGGAAAGCACTCAATACTAGTAGCTGAAAATGAATGAATGACTCACGCGTGTCCGAGTCGTTGTACCCGAAAAGCGAACGGTTTCGGATCCCGTCTCTTTCTATTTTTTTCGGTTAAGACATTTTTATTATTATTATTATTATTGTTGTTGTTATTATTATTATTATTTTTATTTTTTGAATTTTTTTAATTCGGTTTCGACCAGTCACGCTCGGAACATCCTGTAATTTAGTTTGGATCCAACACGCCGGCACACGCATGCCTCTTCATTTCACAAGGTGAACACAAATCCTTTACTATTTGCCGCTATTTAATATATATATATATATATATATATATATATATATATATATATATATATATATATTATAATTTTAAATATTCATTATATTTTATAAAAATAATATATATATATATATATGCATCAAAATTTGAAAATCTGATAATACTTAAAATTTTAAAAATATATATAAATTTATTTTTAAATTATTTAATAAGTAATATATTTACACAAATTTATGGATATGTATTATTTTATGAAATCAAATAAATCACTCAGAAATCTTTTAAAAATCATGCTCTCTATATAAAATTATGAAAAGCCGATATATTTTATCATAAGTTCGAGTCACCAGTTCTACATCCAAACTTCAACTTTTTTTTTACTTTCTCATTCATCACATTTTTGAGTTTATTACAACATAAAGATCATATTTATTTATTAAATATAAATCTAGTTTTTTTTTTTACTATTATTATTATAACATAATAAAGTATTAATTTTATTAACAATAATGCGATTAAAATTATTATAAATCATTTTATATGTTACAATCATTTTTAAATTTGACCTATTTAAATTATTTTAATTTTATTTTAAAATAAATATAATATTATTTTTATACCAAACAAACGATTTGCATATATTTTATCGTATAAATTGCGCGCTTGTTGCGTATCGACAATAAATTAGCACAACTTTGTATTCAACGATCGCTGGAACACCGTGCAGTTCGATTACTTCGTATACAACAACAGGTTCGCCGCGAGATCATTTTCCATTAACCATTTTGTAGAGATTGCTTGTTCAAATAGTACTTTGGGTAATGTTTCGGGTTATTACATACAGTAGCACGTTTTCTCAAAGTATAAATTATCAATAATCTTCATGGACAAAAAACGCCGTGCTCAATTCTATTGCTTCTATGAAGATTTAATAGAAAAAAAAATCGAAATAATAATAACGCACATACATACATACATACACATATAAACATTTATACTTACTGTACGATATAAAAAAATATATTGGTCAATTGGCAATTGATATATAATTGACCATCAATATTTTACATTAACAATTCATAGTTGATTAATTGAAAAAAAAATATTATATAAATATTGTGATTTATGAAAATTTCGAAACGATCAAAAAATAAATACGCGTTGTTACATCTCGCCCAAAGATGGCGCTCTTTTTAATCTCGCCGTCGATTTTTTTCTTCATCCGTTTCGTTCGTTCCTTTGAATGCACCTGTCCTTGTCGCGCGCGTTCTCTATCTCACATCACATGGAAAATAACAATTTTTGCTCCTTCGAAAAATAAAACGAGAGCATAAAAAGCACAAATGGCGAAGCAAAAATAATGTTTATGCTTTTGCTAGACAGGCTATTGCAAACGTTGCGCTCACATAAGGGCTTAAATATATATTCGCGCATAACGGCTTTCGTTCCAATTTATCGTTAACATCACTTGTACCCTTTTGTTACTGACGATTTTTTTTTTAATGTGAACTATCGATGGACGCGTTGTATAAAAGTATTTCTATGTTATTTTTAAAAAAATACCCACCATTTTTTTTGCATAAAATTCTAAAGGAATAATAAAAAAATATATAATTATAAACTATTTCTCAATATTCTAAATTAAAAAAAAATATTTTTTTATTTCAAAAAAATCATTCTAAATGCTTCTAATTTTATATATTTCATCTCGATTAATTTGTAGATTAGAAATATGTATTAAATCTGATCGCGGAATAACGATTTCAATTAAATATCTAGAAAAAAAAATAAAAAATAACGAAACGATTAAACGAATCACGCAGTTAATTAGAGTGCGATATAAAAAAGACGCATTTTTCACATTTATCCGTTCGTTATTATTATTTATTTTTATTTTATTTTATTTATTTATTTTTATTTTTTTTTGTAACCGTCCACTTAACAGATCAAATCATGCGGAAAAATTAAACTATTTCGTCTCGGCATCTAATTGCGATTCGTCGTTTACGTACGCGAGAAAAAAAACATTGAATACACCTGAATCCAAAAAAAAAATTGTTCACATTTATATTAGTGGGGGGGGGAAATAAATAATACGTTTAAACCTTATTATTTTTCAGTGGATATTCGCAGTGAGATCGATCGTCGTACAGCGGCGATACTTGTTCTATTTTTCAGCGTTGCGTTTTTTTTTTCTTTCTTCAGCGGCGTGTTTTATTATTTTTCAGATATGATTTTTTTTTCTCGCGTCGTTCGCGATTTTTCAGAAACTTTTTATCATTTTTCGAAAGTGCGGCGTGCGCCACAATCTCGAAAAATTTTTATTTTAAAACACCGACAGAACGAAAAACGTCGACGATGCCAAGACGAAAAGACGGTATGAATATTTCGTATTTTAGACCGGATAAAATAAAACACAATTCCAGTTTAAATTTCAAAATCATGATTCTAAATTTCGTATAAAACTTTAAATTATTACATTTTATTGATATTTAATATTCAATTTTTTATTATATATTTATATTATTATTATAAATACAATGCTTTAAAGTGTGAAATTGATTTTTAATATTACCAATATGGCGTTATCAAAATATTAAAAACATTTATAAAAAATAAATAAATCTATTAAAATTTAAAATAATTTTATTTTTTAATATTATAATAATACATAATCATATTTATATAAATAATTAATAATATTATGATTTTTCGAACCTCAGATAGATATATGAATTTTATTCTATATAGCATCGAATAATAAAAATATACATATTATTTTCAACTAATATTTTAATTATTCATTATATTATTTAAATTTTATAGTGATTTAAATCTATGACTTACTTTTTATAAATAAATATATAAACATTTATAAATACAGTTAGCAATCATTCGCTAAAAGAGCATTATTTACTGTAATATATTATATTGAAACGATTCATTATATAAAATATAAAAATATACTGATTATTTATTATATATATTTAAAATATCACATTTTATGATACATATATAAAGGTTATATATAGTGTTAACGACCGAATAAAAATCAAATCGACGTCATAGATAAATCACGATCTAGAAATCATTTTTTTTTATTGCGGAACATTATTATTTTTTATATTTGTGAAAAAAAAATTACAATAAATTGAACGATTAAAAATACACTTAAATTGAATAAATAAAAATAAAAAAATAGAAAAAATGAGGGGGGGGCGTAACGGGCACAACGAAACCCCCAGAATAAAAGGTAAAAGGGAGGAGAAATCCAACGTATATAAGGAGAAAACGAAAGAGGGGGGGGGGGGGCTGCAACCGCATTTTGCAGTATGAGATGCATTTTTTCGCAATATTCGTTCATATATTGCAAAACTCGTGTCTGCGCAGCGCACGTAGTGCCTTCCATTCCGGTTCGCTCGTATGTTTTGTTGGGTTTTTCATATATTTTTTGTTCAACTATTCCATATTTTATTTATACACTTCTTCTTTTTTTTCCACTTTTCTTCACTCCCCCTCCCCTCTCTTCCTTCTTCCCCTCCTCCACATTTCTCCATCTTCTTCTTCGTCTTTTTCTTGCGGCGCTGGTTGGTTCCTTTTTTCCCGATTTTTCCTGATTTTTTTCTTCCCTACCTAGGAGTCTAGTTGGTTCGAAGCTTCGCCCCGCGCACTTCGCCCCTTTCGATTTTCTTCTTCGCAGTTTTCATCTTTATATATATATATATATATATATATATATTTACTAGAACCTTGCGCCGTTTTAAACTATTTTTTTTTCGCTTCTCTGCTGCTGCTCTCAAACCGGACTCCGTTCGCTTTACGAATCGAATAATCCAATATATTTTCGTTTTTATGGCATTTACTAACGATCGAATGAAAATGTTTCCTCCACGTTTACAGTGCGGAATCTTATTTCATAGAAAAATTTTTGTTTTCGACGTGAAACGTTTTCGTGATTGTTTTAAAGTTGGATTATATTATTTAAAAACGATAAAATTAGTTCATTTTTTTTTGTTAATTGTATAAACCGAGACAATAACGGTTTAATTCTATTCAATACTCGAAATATCACTAATAATATTTTTATTTAAATAAATAAACTATCATCAAACTATCAATTTCAATTATAAAATAAAACTAATAATTATATAAAAATAAAATAATATTTTGTTATATATAAAATAATAATTACATATTTTATATTGAGATATTGTATATGGAAATTTTATGAAAATTATGATAGTCAAAATAAAAAATTAAAATATAAATATAACATTAATGTTTTAAAAAATATTCCAATATTACTATAATAATATATATATATGTAGTATAAATATTTATATATGTATACTGCGTATATATAATTATTAAACATTTATCATATCCCATTTTATAAAAACGATATATATATATATATATATATATATTTAACATTTCCAGAAACTTTATATTTAAAATTTAAATATTAAAATTATGTTATATTGAATAATTTATATTATATTTGAATAAAAAAAATATAAGACCTTTAACCTTTCATAGTTAATTCGCGTCATATATTAAACGACATAAAATAAAACGTCGCAAGATATTTAATTTACTTGTAAATATTAATGTAGAGTAAAAATCTATTTTGTTTTTTGTAATTCTGTCACTTCTTTCACTTTACAATGAAACTATGATTTCGCAAAAATAAACACTCATGATTTCTTTATTCCGATCTCACTTATAAGATATTCAAATCTTTATGCTCGCATATATGTGTATAATATTTTACGTGTTTATGAGATATATGCATACGTGTTAAGGAAAAAGTATATTTTATCCTACCTTCCTCCGCATGTTCAACTTTAAAATCCCGGATATCGCTAAAATATAGAGTGGCGCGGGGCGAAAGGGACAGAAAAGTTTGAGAAGGACCGATCTAGGGGAGATGCGGGGCAAAACGAAAAGGACGCAACGTAAAAGAAAGATAAACATGTGTGGCAAAAGCGTATATATACCTCTCGCCCTCGGGCACATTCAACATTTTATACGAAAAAATATGTTTCTTGAGAAAATGGCTGCCAGCGCGTCGGCCATTTTATAAATATATATATATACATATAGCGTACATTTTAAAAATTTAAAAATTTTCACGCGAAAATATCAAAAAAAAAAGTGACGATTTAATCGGGGTCGGTTTATATTTATTGTATTATTTTTATTTTTTTTATATTATATTTATATATTTTCGACGTATTAAATTTGCATACGAATTGGCGTATAATAAATAAAATAATAATAATGGAAATTTTCGTGCGAGTCTCAACAAAAGCGACGCGTTCAACTTCATTTTACGTTACGTAAAATTGAAATGCAACATGGCTTTGTTGTGTGTTTATTGTTTAAAACTAGCACAAATACACGTATATATATATATATATATATATATATATATATATATATATATATATATAATTTTGTTTGTGTGATGGTGACGATGCTCGATCATGAGCTATCGACTCGGAAGTATACATAAAATAAAAATATTACATTTTAAGTACATTATTTTATATTACATTATATTCTATAAAATTCTGATTTTATTATTTTTAACTTTTACATAAATATTATTTTAATTAATAAAAAATAATAATAATGTTTTAATTTTACTTGACATCTTTGTATGCACTTAAATCTTCTGATACAAAAAAAATTCTCCTAGATTTGATTTATAAAAAGCTTATGATGTTACTTTTTGTGGACATTTCATTATCAGACGCTTCGTCTTGAACAAAGTTCTTTAAGAAACGAAACAAATGATAATTGGAAGGGGCAACATCGGGGGAATAAGGAGGTCGAGTAAGAACCGCCCGACTTAACCGTTCTAATTTTTCTTCGGTACTTTAAACTATATACGATTAGACATAATTGTATTGCAAAATTTCATTATATACTTGTTTTGATTTTAATTTAACAACATATATATATAAAGTTTATATTATATAGTTATGAAGAGTTCTGACTATTTTTGCATCGATTTTTTGACAATCTTTGACATTGACCCGATTTATAAGTTGAACGTGGCTCGTTTTAAACAATAAATACTGAGAAAAATACAAAGGCGATTCGTCGGAAAATTTCATTAAATACGATAATATCGTTAAAAGTGGTGCCACGAGTTGAATTTGCATTAATTATTATCGTAATACTTGACGGATTAACGCGACGAGAATTTATTACGAATTAACATTATTAGTTTTTTTTTTTTTTTTTTTTAGTAAAACGAATCGTACTTTTTTGGTTAATTTTGGTCGTGTTTAATTGTTATTCTCGTTGTTAACTATTTTTTTTACTTTTTACATTACAAATAAATTCAATTCATCAAATGTTTCTATTGTATAAATTTTATTGTGATTATTATTTTGGATTAGGTCATTATTTTTTTTAATTATATTAAAATTTTAAACAATGTTTTTATGTTTTAAAAATATATAAATTAATTTTTCTGATATAAAATCTCATATTTGAAATTTAATATTTTTTTTCTAAATTCGAGTTTAAAAGTTTCACATCGAATTTTTAAATAAAATATTATTTTAATCATAATTTTTATATAATATAATTTCTTTATAATAATTATCACTAGTAATCGCTTTATTATACTATATATATATATATATATATATATATATATGTGTGTGTGTGTGTGTGTGTGTAAATATTTTTTGGTTTAAAATTAAATCTATTTTTAATCACTTTGATCTTTCATTTTTAAATATTTTGATTAGACTTTTTATCTATTAGAATTGCTTTGTTCTATAAATTTTAAAAATATTCTATACTGAAAAAAAAAATATATATACATAAAAAATTGACATATCAAAAGAATTTTTATTCGGAAAAATTTTAATTTTTGTATAAATTTTATCGTACCTAAATATTTTTATCAAAAATATATTTTACTAAATATATAAATAAATATTATTTTTTATGCGCATATATTGAATATTAAATTTTTATAAAGCGTCATTCATGTATAATTTATTTATATATAATTAATTAAATACCACAAAGGGATGAATATGAAATAAATACTCCATTTTAATACAATTTTGACATATTAAAAATTATTATTTTAATAGCGCAACCCTATAAATGAACTATATATATATATATATATATATATATATATATATATATATATATATATCTATATATATCTATATATATATATATATATATATATATATATATATATATATATATATATATAGTCTTCGATATGAATTTATAAATTATTTTTTATTTATATAACACGATATTTTAGATATCATCGGAAAAGTGCGTAGTAAATTTCGTAGATATTTTCCACATTTTATTATCTTACTTCCATTTTATAAATTGTCCATTATATTATCAATCGATAAATATGATAATGGAAAAAAATAAGGTAACAACCACTAATAATAATAACAATAATAAATCGAAAAATGTAGTCAAAGTTCGTCATAGCACAGAATAACACTAATACCGATTTTCAAAACTTCTTTTCAAACTGCAATAATATTTCAGATGTAGTAAAAATTTGTACGCAAATCTTACGCGACGTATAAAAACTTTATTTTTATTCAAAAATCCTCCCCCCCTTCCATTTATTCGACTGACCTCCTCCCCCCCCCCATTCACATCGTAGATTCAAACCGGAAGAACGAAGGTGAATTTTTCCGCATATCCGGAACTGTAAAAGATTCGAATTACGACGTCGTAAAGAAATATCGCGAATTAAAAAAAAAATAGTGCGCTCGCGTTATATTATATATTATATTCGTTGTCGATTTTTCGTGAGAATTTTCCGACGAAAACAAGGAAAATTCGCTTTCCGCTAACCCCCCCCCACCACCACCACCACCACCCTCCCTTCTATTTTCCCCTCCCCCTCCTCCCCGAAATTTGTACGAACCAATTTTGTCCAATTCAAACGATTCAATCGCATACATCTTGTTGGACTTGTTTACGATATGGAATTAGATCCAACTAGTGGTAGTGGAACGTTTGCTTTATATAGTATATATGCGCAGTGGGAATCCTGTGTGATTCTTATAAAGGTAAATCCAGATTAATTCCATATTTTATGGAATGCAAAATCCAATTTTTCGAAACGAATTTTTAGTATTGAATACTAAAAATATAACGTTTTTAAAATTATCCATAGAAATATTGATGATTTTTTATACAAGTTAAGCATAAAACTGACGTCTCGACCTAATTATAGGATAATTAATAAAAAAACATTGAAAATTTATATTATTATTTCATTCATTATATAGAGCAGTGGTTATCAAATATTTTAATTTGCGATCTATAAATTAAATATTTTATCTATAATTTTCTTCGTATGATTATAAATACTTTAATTTTGAGTTTATTAAAAAGATTTCTATATATTTTTTTTTTTTTGTAAAAAGTTTTAATAAACTCATCAAAAATCTTAGTAATTCTTCATTATGCTACAATTGCTGTGTTGTTATAAATATAAATAATGCATTTTTTTCAGTATTCTGAAAATCCTTATTTTTTATTAAATATATATATATTTTTAATATGATAAAATTTTATTTTTTTTTATATAATAATATAAAGTTGTAAAAATTTTAATATAAAAAAAAATGACATTATATATAAATACCAAAAATAAAATATGGCATATACATATATATATATATATATATATATATATATATATATATATATATTAAACTGTTAACGCTACCTATTTATATATTATTAAATAATTAAAACTTCCGGAATCTTATTTTAATATAATAAAAATAAATGCCGGGACGTCAATCAATAATTTTTAATAAGCGCGAATCTTCATAGATAACGGAGGGGGGGGCGGATATCGCCGTTTAAAGTGATCGCGTTGAAAAATTCATACGCGTCCCGATCGGCCGACAATAGTTTAATGGACGTATGACCCCTTTACGTCGATATAACAGAAAAGTGCACTGCTGCCCCCCCCCCTTTCTCTCTCTCTCTCTTCTATTTCGCTGCCCCTCCCCGCGGTCTTTTATCTCTGTTCCGTGTAATAAAAATATATATACGGGCACCGTGTATTTCAAACCCGACCCCCCTTCGGTACGCCGCCCACTTTACCTACGTACAGAGACGGCTTTTTATTTTACGAACGTGCCCCCGTCCCTCTACACCGCCGCCTCCGCGAACCCCCCCCCGGGCCCCCTTCGTATCCCCATTTTTCTGTTTGGTCGTCCCAGCAGTCGGTGTGCTCCTGCGACGAGTGTGACCCCGGCCTGAACGCCCACCACCATAAAATTTCTTTTTTATATTTTACTTTTGTCTCGTACACTTCTTCTTTTTCATCTTCATCCTATATATGTGTGTCTGTTTTTCTTTTTTTTTCTATTCGTTCTTCCCATATATATATATATATATATATATATATATATATATATATATATATATATATATATATATATATATATATATATATATATATATAAAACTTCACTATACTACAATCGATTCATTATATTGCAATTTATTATGATTAATTCCATAATTTAAAATAATAAATCATTATATCTCAATATTAATATATAAAAATAATATCTATTTAAGTATATTAAGTCATATATTTTTACGTTATTTGATTTTTTTTCTTATTTACAGCATCATTAATTTATGCTACGTTCTAAGTTGGAAATAAAAGATATTAATATACAGAATTTAAATTATATATATATATATATATATATATATATATATATATATATATATATATATATATATATATATATTGATTAAAACGATATTTCTTAAATATTTTATTTAAAAAAAATGTTTGAAATATTTTATATATTAATAATATAGAGTGCATACAAAGAGAACTACTCCTTTTCTATGATATTTACTATGTTTCTTCACTCTTTTACAGGATTGAATTGTAGCACTTTAAAACGTATATCTATTTAATAATTTAACAGATTATTCAACATTTTTTTTTAATATTAAATTTAATCATAAAAAATAAAAATATTTAACATTATCAAACGATAAACTGTTTTCGATAATATAATAACACTTATGATAATTTATCGGTAACATGTTTATCCTTTTACTATATTGAGCAACAGGTCGCGGGTTTGATATCTCAATATATTACACATATTATTATTTCAATTAAAAATCATATAAAATTTATCAATATATCACTAATAATAATAATAATAAATTGAAAAAATCTATCACTTTCTTCTATATAATAATTAAATTAAATTTTTATTATTTAATATATATATATATATATATATATATATATATATATATATATATATTAAAAAATCGTTCTCACATAACAACAAACGTCGCACACAACAAACTCCGTCTCACATCTCTCACATAAGCGATCTTGAAAAATATTTTTTTTTATATATATACATATAATATATAAATATATTTATATACAGAATATATAATTCATATTTAACGCGCAATACTATACAGCATAAACGTGCCATATTATCTTGAATGGAACACAGCACCATGTCGAAGTATGGCGTTTTATGGACTGAAAACTTAGCTTGGCGAAAAAAAAAAAGTAATGGCCGTGTTGGATATATAGATTTTTCAGTTTAAGCCGACATCTCTGTATAACGACCGCGAATATTGTACAATACATGTATATATATATAAATTTATATATATATATATATATATATATATATATATGATTTAATATATAATAATATACCCGGAGGCGCATACACGTGCACGTATATTGTCATGTATATAATGACAATAAAACTAGCGCATACGACTTTTCTTATGGCTTTTTCTCATATGCGAGTTTTCCGTGAGTTTTCCACGTGTGTGTGTGTGTGTATGTGCATATATGCAAGCGTGTATGCATTCAACATTGTTCTGTTTCTTTCTAACATATGGTTTTTCCGAATAGACGATGCACATAGTCATCCCTTTCGTTTTTTTTTCAGTATACTACGTTTTCACTCGCACATCACCCATACACGTTCGATTTAGATTTTTTTTTCATAGAAAAAAATTCTATATATATATATATATATAAAACGAGCGCACACACGTATTTTTGTATACGTATATGCGATAAAATCGAAATGTGTTTGTATTTATATATATATATATATATATATATATATATATATATATATATATATATGTGTGTGTGTGTGTGTGTGTGTGTGTGCAATATTTTTTTTTTTTTGGTTCGTTTTCAACGGAATGAACGGAAAATTTCATTTTTTTCCTCGTATGTGAAGATATTGTGTTTTTCCATTTCGCGAACTTTCTTCTTGTTCGCTTTGTTGCCGCCGACGAGACGGAATCTTTACGCCAATTTTCTGTTTATTTGTTCCATTTTTTTATATTTATATTATTATTATAGTTTATAATATTTAAATTATAACGATTTAGAAAAAAAAATAATTACACTAAAATATTATGTTTTTAACATATGAAAGTTTATATTCATATTATTTTTTTTTTCAATTATTTACATGTTATATATAAAACAAAAGGCTATACATAAATTTGTTTTTTAATAATAAATATATTTTCTTTAGAACGACAAATAGATGACAATTTTCATCGACTTACTTTTTAAGATTGAATCAAAATATTATTTAAATATTTTTTTAATCCATTCGACATTTAACAAATTACAAATATATATATTTCATAATATTATAAAGAAAATATTTAACATTAAAAAAAAATAATATAACGATTTATGATACTTTTTTAAAAATATCACTCTCCGCCACTGAAAACTATAAATTTTCAATCGAACAAAAATAATTAAAGATGAAAGGTTCATTTATATTATACAATATATTTAAATTATTTTTTATATATGAATTATTTTATTGTTATAATTGAATTTGTGATTCATAATTATGTACTTTTATTAATACTATATATTTTGTGCATTATTCTAAATTTGAAACATTAAATTTATATATGCATATATATATATATATATATATATATATATATATATGAATTAATAAAAAAAATCAAAGTTTAAATTAAGAGAAATTGTTAAAGTATCGATAGAATTGAAATAGTGGAAATCGAATTGTATAGCTTTTTAAACTAACTATGCCACGGTTGTGCGCAGAACACGTAGGTGAACGATGCACATGTGCAACCTGTATACTATGCGTACACACACGCGTGTACCGGTCGTTTTATATATATATATATATATATATATATATATATATATATATATATATATATGTTTGTATGTGCATTCACTATGCGTCATACTGCACACGAGTGCAACGTAAAGGCACTCACTGCACAACCATACACACGAGCATAAAATAACATCTTACAAGGAAGTATAAGTCGGACACACATGTATATATATTATATATATATATATGTACACGTATACATGAACACGTCTGAAAAACATTCTGAAGACGTGGTGGAAGACTCCAGAGGCGCAGTTGCATGTGTGCTTCAGGCGGAAAGAGGGAGCGAACACTCTACGTCGTAGCATGGAAGGAAAACTGGGGTGTTTGGCGGGGCGTTGGGGGTTTTCGTAGAGGGGTTAGAGATGTGCACTCTAGACTGCACCGAGACTACCACCCGACCACCCACAAAATGTACCCCGTTTTGCACCACCTCTTCGAAGGCTGTGTGTTTGTGAGGGAAAGAAAGCAGTCCGCGGAATATCCTCCATCGAGCGGCCGCCGGTTTAAACTTCGGTTTTTCTTCAAAAGTGCGCTCGTCTTCGAGCAACGCGGAACGATACACGAACGCGTTATACGAATATATATATATATAAATTCAAAAAAAATAATAATTTTAATAAATTATATACTTAAAAAAAATAATTATAATCGTCGTGCGTAACGTGTACGAGGCGTTTTATAAACGAGCGCGATCACTTAACGCGAACACACGGTGATCAAGCGATGAATCACTGTCAAATATTTTAATAAGCAATAATTAAAATAATTAGTGAAGTTTGATTTATTTTTATTTTTTTTTGTTTTACTTTTTGAATAGAAAAGTTTCCCGCGTTCCCTTCGTTCTCTTTCAACGTGTTGAAACACACTTTGCATTAATGGAAGAGTGTAGCATACAAACACACTAATACACACCCATATAAATATATATATATATATACACCCTTCGTGAATAAAGTTCAAACGAGAAGTGAAACTGTGCGCAAAAGGGAAAACTAATAGATTTTCTCATCAGTGTATGTGAGGTGGTGTGTGCGCGGCGCAAAGTGCGCTTATTTTTCGCGGGGGGGGATGCATTTTCTAAACGGGTGCAGGTTATGTTTTCGAAGAATAATTGAATATTGGAAAATAAGGGTTGCAACGATGCAGAACGAAAATTTTAAAAAATTCGCCAACGTCACGACGACGACGATTTCGAAAAAATATTGTCATTTTTACAAAATAACATTTTATTTCTTTGTATAAATCCGCTATAAAATAAAATTCATATTTTAGATACAGCGATAAAGTCTAAATAAAAATTCAATGTTCCTATAATAATTACAGTTGCAGTGTATACTTTATACTTATTTATATGAGTAAGTTTCGATTGTTATATAGTGAAAATTTTAACATAAAAAATTCATATTCTATTAAAAATATATTGGGTCAAAAATATAGGTCAAATTTTATTAATAGGCATTGAGTATAATATTATAGATATATTCATATCTATAAAATATTTTTGCATTATCACTAATAAAAAGCTTATATTATCAATTATATAATGCACTTTTTCATATGAAATTTAAAATTATAGTATTGATTATTTAAAAATATACACATTTTAATAAATATTTTAAATACATATATCACATCATTTCACATATATGTAAATAAAATATTAGTATACTCATCTCAAAAAATAAATTAATAATAACTTTTTATTAACACTGTATCTAATGTGTGAATTTTACATATTGAATACGTCATATACTATTATTATATATTGAAATGTTATGATTTTTAAAGGAATAAATATGTGTGAAACGGCACTGACATGAGTTTACTTATATATTGTTAATAATAATTTAATATTAAACCAATAAAACGAAAGTTCCTAAAATACCTAAAAAAATAATTTTAAGTCAAATATATTTTTATTTTAAACGTATAACGGTTCTATATAATATATGGGTAACAGTCGTCGATGTGAATACATAAATTATTTTATTAATAAATATTTATAAAATATATCTAGTGCCAAAAAATAAATAAATAATAATAATAATAATAATAAATGATTATAGTAAGCGTTGATAATATTAAATATAATCGATGTCTATTACGTTGTCGCCGATTGCACAGATGCATTTTCACGATCGCCTCCAGAGCGGAAAAGAGGAAACCGAATGCGAAAAATCGAAAAAACCGACCGATATATCGGAGAAAACGATGAACCTACATCAAAAAATGATGGAGGACGATCAGAACAGTTGTGGGACCAGCATAACAAATTCCATGGACAATTCTACGGCGAACGATAGCGATTTAGAAAACGATCATCCGACATTGGTACCATCGGACATGAACAACGAAAACGAAGACGAATCCATGGTGTCGTCCATGTTTCAACCGGCTCAAGATATTGTAAAAAAAGAATTTCCATTGGAATTCGGATTTTCTAATAGCAACAAATCCGCAAAAAAGGACAACGATGATCTGATCGGCGGCGCTTTTCCCGGAACCAGCTCCAGATCGCCGTTCCTTCTGCCCGCTCAATTATACAAGAATTTTTTCGCAAGCTTCGGCAAAAGGAAAAGGAATGGTCCCGATTCGGAATGTCCGGCGGCCGGTTTTCAAGTTTATCCGAGAAACATGCTGTTTTCTACCGGGAATAGACCGAATGCTGCTCTATTTTACAATAATGGTTCTGACGACGAAAACGGAGAAAGAGTCACCGATTCTCCGGTGGATGAGGTTATTTGAAAAAATAATGATTTATTTTTTTGCAAGCTTACCTGTATTTCGATTATAAAATATTCAACGGCACTTATATGACAATTGTGCTGCAATTAAATTCATGAAATTTATATGTAATCAATTTATTTCCAATTAGATTTATGAAATGGACTGATATGCCAATTAGAATTTTCGATATGAAAAAACACGCCATCTAAATAATAAAAATGTCGAAATACAATTTCAGCTCTGAAAAATAATATATACAATAATAAAATATTTTAAAAAATATATAAAACAATATTCCATTACATTTTCCAATATAAACTATTGCAAAAATCCTGCATCACTATACTAAAATTTATTACAGATGATATTATTATTTAATTATACACTTTTATTCATAATTATATATATAAAGAATTATATATGATTATTGAGTTTAATATTCTGTGATAAAACATGAACGAGAATGAGGAAAATAATATAATTATAAAACATGTAATTTATCGCTAAAGTATAACAATATAATTGGTAACGCACTTATACAATATTTTCAAAGATAAATAATATTTCATTTCAAATATTATTAAAAATATAGCATATTAAGTTCTTCAGCAATGTAATGTCTAAAAATATCAGTGGCGTAGCGTAACTTTATAGTAATAGACGAGAATTTTATAAGTATTATATTAAATTCTTATATATTATATTCTATTCTTATAAGATTTCTTGTAAGAAATCCTTTACTGAAATATTTTATATTATAACTGATACATATATTTTTCCTTAAAAAAAATATATCAACCATTTTTGACTTCATTGAATGGCTCAAAACTGTTTATCAATTCCTTTTAAATATATATATATTATATATAATTAATACCTATAATATTTTTAAATTGATTTTATTAGAATTTATAGCGTTCTAATGAAATTCTAATATGATATTATCGGTTTAAACATTTAAGAACGAAATGTTTTTTTTATTATTTTCTTTATAAAATATTGATTATATATTTTTCTTTTTTTTTTGAAAAATAATATACTTAATTTTTTTTTGAAAAAAACGTGTTATCATCTCAATAAGAGTTATTATTTTTATAAATAATAATAATAATAACGGTTTGCGAATCGAAATCAAAGAAAATATGGTCGTTTGCGGCATAAAAGCTTCGAACTCAATTTTTCCTTATACGAGTCGTTCTCAAATATTTCCTTTTTTCCAATTTCAGAAATCTTCTGGGTCATCGGCTTTCGTTTGGAGTGGCGGCGGCGGAGGAGGGGGAGGGGGCGGGGGAGGTGCTGGAGTTCAAAGCAGTGCAGCAGATTCGCAATCTCCTGGTTCTGATGTCCAAGGAGCACCAGGACTTCCTCCAGGTGGTAAATAAAGAAATATCCTGTTTTTTTTTAGTTGTATTAACCGAATCGATAAGAATATTATAAAAAATCTATATACACACACACACACATATATATATATATATATATATATATATATATATATATATATATATATATATATAAATGTGATATTTTATAAAATTATTAAATTTTGTACAAAATCTGTGAAATATAATAGTTAATTTTATCTAAATTATAATTTGGAATATCTACAGAGTTGGAATTTTGCACTCAATGAACTTTTAAAATTATTTCAACTTCATACAAGAAGTATAATCAGAAAGTTTTGTATACATACAAAAAAAATACTATTGATTTTCTATAAATTTACTGACTTCTAAAAAAGTATAAAATAAAAATAAAAATAAACATAGTTAGTATTGATAACACAGAATAAAAAAATCAACATTTTTGTCCAAAATAGACAAATTGATTCCAAAACAACAATTGTCTTTCTTTCTAACCTGTCATATATTTTTTTTTATTATTATTTAATAATGAAAATAAAAATTTAAAACATTCCCATATTCAAGTGGTAAAATTTCTTCAAAATATATTAAATAAAACTAAACAAAAATTATACTGCAAAATCTACTAATAATCTAATTAAACTCTAATAAGAAAGTTTCAATCTGTTCTCAGTTACAGCACAAACAGATCTGATTATTTCTTATTTGATTTTTATAAAATATTTTTATCTACAGATATATTATTCATTTTTATTATTAAATTTGTTTTTGATATCAAAAATAAGAATTGATGAAAAAATTAGTATATATTTTCAAAAATATTTAACTAGAAAAGAAATTGAGAAATTTGATATTTAAAAAACGAAAAATATTTTAGTAAAATATTATAAAAAAATAATATTACTCGATTATTAATATATATTTAACGAAATATATTTTGGATTTCTTCTCTTAAAAAGTGATAAAATATCTACTAATGTAAATTTTCATTAGCTTTACTTTTATAATATCAAGATAAAATGATTAAATATTATATAATTTTTATCATTTAATAAAAAACAAACACATTTTTTACTATATAATTGTCTCTGAAAATGTCAATCGATAGTTTTACAATAAAATAACTGTATAAAATATTTTTTTTCGAAAAAAAAAACACACACACACTTTTATATCGTATTATTGTATTACCAATATAATAACAATCGCACCATTGCATTATTGCAATTGTGACAATTTTATTGTACAATCAATATAATTTAATTACAACTAATTGATCAATTATTTTATAAATATGTTAATTGATTCTTATATTGTCATCGATAATGAGCATATATACAAAATTTCAGCTCAATCGAACATCGGAAAGTGATCGAAAAATCGATTATTAAATTCCGCCCAGACAAACTGACAAATGAAACTTATATAATAGTGTGTAGAAAATGTGATCCATACTTCTAACAGTATCCGTTTCTCTTCAAATTTACCTTTATAATTTTATATTTATATATATATATATATATAATATATTTGACTGAATTTTTTAAGGTTCATCAGCATCGGTGGTTGGTCAAAATCCAACCCAAGGCCTCGTTCACTGGATGTCTGTGATGGCAGAGCACATGGGGGCCAGCGGACACCATGACCCATCGGGCGTTGGAGTCCACTACGGTCTGCCCTGGAACGGCGGCGTCGAGGTGAGTTCCGACACTTTATTATCGCACCGCATCAGCTAACTAGCGAACGATCTACTCTAACCGCCCCAACACCCGCAATACTCCAAAAGCCAACCTGTTGATATCGAACACACACACACACACACACACACACACACACACCGGTTCGTTTCCACGTTTAAAAACCTACCAAATGAAAACGTGCTCGTTTTAACACTCTAATTATCCATGCACAAACGACCCGGCGGTAATTCAATTTCTAAGGTCGAATAGTGCAAGCTTTTGTACGCTCCACAGATTCTCAAAGTTATCGCCGACGACTATTTTATACTTTCGAAAGTGCTCGACTATTTTGCAATTTTAACAGCAAAGTTTCGCACGTAGACATCGCACGCTTTATTCAAATATATATTTTTTTTATATTACACTTTTTTAATATAAACACATTCGATATAACAAATATTTAATATTAAACTTGGTTCTCAATTAAACTAATTTATCATACTATAAATAATACTTCAATTAATGCTTTCAAAACAACCGATCATTTATTTTATATCGATCATTAAACATTATTTTCTATGTGAATGTCGTTAGATAAGAAATATTTTTAATATATCAGTATTTTTTTTTTTTGTATATTTAAAAGTGAACATTTTTTTATGATAAATATATTTTTTTTATTTGACATTATATTATTAATAATTCTGAATTAAAAATTTAATTCACAAAAAATAATTTCTATTTTATATCGTATTAGCAAGAAAAAAATTAACAATATCAAAAAAAATAATATCACTTATATTTCTCAAATATAAAAATGTTAAAATTTATTCATCAATTTTAACACGATATTAACTAAAAATTAACTATAACATATAGAATTAAATCATATAATATATGCACATTATTAATGTTATATTTTTACACAATTTATCCATTTTTCTTACCGTGTCGAAAATTGAACCGGAAAATTCATAAATCACGCGCTGTCCAAAAACTTTTCGCTATAAATTAAATAATTTCTATAAATATATATATATATATATATATATATATATATATATATATATATATATATATATATATATATATATATATATATATATATATATATATATATATATATATATAATACATAACCGAATAATGTAAGACATAAAACTTTAAGAACCTTCGATCTTGGACCTTTGTTTCAGCGCATAAAATCAATAAAGACATTGCCTTTATAAAAAGGAAAAAAACATTACATTTTTCCATTTCGACGTGTTCACATAATACACACTATCATATATGACGATTCCATATAAAAATACAATATTAAATATTATATTTAATTTTATTATATATAAAAAGTATAATTTATATTTTTTTATAATACATTTTTGTCAAAAAATTAACCGTCTTCGCCGAAGAAAAAAAAATCTCACAGCGTACCCTAAATGCGAATATATGTCTCGTTTAAAATGATAGAAAAAAGAGGATTAGGCAAATTTCGCTTGTCGGTGATTAATTATACTGCGAAGCGGTCGCTAGAGGGTTAAACACAATAATAAGATGCGTTCCGCGTATAACAAAGAATAAGAATAAAAGTATCGTCACAGAATATATGGAAATCGCGCAAAAATTCATCCTTAATAACGCACTCTTTTTAAACCCCCCCACGGTATATGAACAATGGAAAAAAAATTGCAAATTATTTTCAAACGTGGGGGGAGGGGTCTGAAAAAAAAATTTTAAAAAAAAGGTGGTCGTTTTTCGCATATGCATATCAAATCCGGTTCGATGTTAAGAAATGTAAGGAAGCGTGAATATGTCGCTTTTTGTACCGTTTCGAATAACGATGACGATGATAAAAGGCGATGATAGCGTTGATAATGATGATAATGACGGTGAGAAAATAAATTTTTATTCCTATTCGTGCAAAAGATTAAAGAATTTCATTCTTTTCGTGACGTGCATATAATATAAAGTAGTAATAATATATTCGGATGTTCGTTCGCGTGAAACTTTTGAACTGCTTCAGAAATTCCGTGATAAATGTGTAAAATATTCCTATTTTATTATTATAATTTTCTTTCATTTTTTTTTATCGCGATTTTATCGTCGTTTTAAAAAGAGAAAAAAAAATATTTTAAACGAACGATGCAATGTTTTCGTACGATTTAAACGATTTTTGTACTTGAAAACTTTTGTTGAATTCATAAAAAAAACGAACATGAAACATATTGATTATTTCTATTAATATACATAATAATATATTATTTTAATTATTGCATTCATCGATTATATATTTTATTTAAATATTTATATTAGTTATTAAAATGAAAAAAATATTACTGGTTTTATATCAATATATAAAAAAATATTTTTTATTTATTTACAAAATAATTTATATATAAAATATTTAAATAAAATCATATTGTATTTTAAAATAATATAATTTTAATGTTCTTAAATAATTTTAATATACATAAAAAATAATTTACAAAAATTCATAATAAATAAAAAATCGACGAAAAACATTATCAAATCTTTAAAATTAAATATATATTATTTTTTTATTATTTATAAATATTTCACATTATATATATATATATATATATATATATATATATATATATATATATATATATATAATAAAACCCGCAGCAACAAACCAGAAATCAGATAAGAACATCGACAATAGAATTAAACAATAAGACAATTTCTAGTATTCCATAATATAAATATATAGACGACGATAAATTTAAATATTATCGTATTATATCTATTCTAGAAAACTCGCATATCTCTCAATATCACAATAAAAAGAAAATTAACTACCCTTAGCCGTTGAATAAACACACATACACACATTTTGCATTACTATTGGGGTCTAGAGGCTGAATAAGAAAAGACGGGTCAACCCCCTGATGCTATATTATTGCCGCGATTTTTTTCTCAAGTAATCACCCTTTTTTTTCGGCTATGTATGCGTGGTTTTATAACAAAAAGGGATGTGTATGTAGAAAAAAAAACTCTCCCTTAGCAGGTACGATGTATGGTATGTGTATTTTTTATTTTTAAAACAAGAATAAACAATGAAAATGATGGTACTTGTATCACCTGTGTACAACATTTGCATACGCAGCGTATGCACCCATACACGTTTAATGAGGGATGAAGGGGTTATTTTTTATATTATATATATGTGTGTGTGTGTGTGTGGGTACTTTTTATTCGCTTTCAGATTTTTTTAATAATTATAATTTATATTTAAAAAATATTTTTTATTAAATTATTAATCAGTATAATTAATCATATTATTATATTATATGTATGAATCAATTTTAATTATAATTATTATATCATATTCAATATGTGCAATACATTGAATATTGATTATATTTGTCATATTGCTACATATCGTTAAAAAAAATATTTATAATAATTAAACATGATCTTGATGATTTATTATATATCAAGTTTATATAAAAATTATTATTGCAATATAACTAATATAATATCAGCATTATATCTAAATTTTTAAAATTTATATTTTCTATATGAAATAAAAAAAATATATTATATATTAATCTGCTTCAGAAATCATTAATATTATTTTATAATATTTTTATATCAATGTCGCCACAGCGGCGCCTTATAATCTTAAAAACGATTTTTAAACGTCACCCATACAACGCCCTCCCCCCCCCCCTGAATCTACAATTTTTATTTTATATTAATATTAATACAATATTAAAATCGATTATATATATATATGGTCATGAAACTGATAACCGTTAAAACGAAACGTTAAATCGCGTTTCATTTAAATTATCCCAACGGTTCTATGCTAAATATAATATTATATTATATATAAATATGTTAAAAAAAACTCGATTTTTTTGTCATTGTTTCTCATCGTCAAAAACCCTCCCCTCAAGACATAAATTAATATAAAAATAATGCATGCGCACAATAAAAACTTGATTATATTCGCACACTCGGCTCGCAAAGATACTGGTTCTATTATTTCAACTAAAATGAAAAGAGCACTAACAAAAAAAAAAAGATTCTCTCACTATAATATATGAGAACCTGCAAAAAAAAAATCACACAGATTTCTCGCCCGGGGGGCTATTTTTTCATTATTACTCCTATTTTTTTTTTTTTGTATTATTTCTCTCTTGCATATGATAAAGCGAAAAAAGCTACCCTCGTCCCATCTTTAATTTTTTTCCGCATTATCTTTATTAATTCTTTTATTCTTGACGAGCCTCATTTATCATTTTTGAACCCTTTGTCCTCTCATAGTCTGGGTCGATGTTAATTTTTTAATATATGCAAGAGTTGAATCTATGAGAAAAAAAAATAAGCACCGTACGAAAGGTGTCTATATTGAAAATCAGCGCTTTTCTAAATAAGGGTCGCGAAGGACCCCCTTTTTTTTAATATGCGTCAAATTTTAATATTCTGAATGATGATGAATACTAGTAAATAAATAAATAAATAATGTTAATAGTGTTTTCCTTAGATAATCTTCGAATTTTTATGGACGACATTAAATATCTTCCTTTTTATACGTTCAATTTTATTTATTGCATTGTCGTAATATTTCCAATTTCTCATGTCGTTTTTTTTTCAAATTTTATTTCATACAATAAAATGTGAGAAAATATATTAATAATTTTTCAAAATATCATATAAAAATATTTAATATTTTAATAATCGCAATTTTGTCCTCTCGTCCCACGGTTTCAGAAGCACAACACACCTTTTGCATTTTTTTAACTTAGTCATTTCGATTTAACTATTGTCTAATTCCCTAACAGAAACACAACCCTTTCGCGATGAAGACAGACAGTATGAAAACCTTTTTTACATATTTAATTTTTTTATCATACACAGGATTATACTTTTTTTTGTCTATAGACGCTCATAATAGTTGTGAAAAAAAATTAGGGGTTCTAAAAAAAGTTTTTTTTATTTATTTTTTTTTTTTAGAAGACCAGGTGCTGCAATTTTTCTCAGTAATTATAAACCGATTCCTTCTTACAATAGTCATATAATGATTATAACAATTTCTAAAGCTTTTTATGCTTTTCTATATAAGAAACAATAAAAAATTATGTCTCAGAAATAAAAAAAATATATAGTAGGGTACCGCTTACAATATTTATATAAAAAATTCCTAAAATTATATATATATATATATATATAATATTTTTAATTCATTAATAATATCGTACAAAATGTATAAAAATTAGTCGATATATCGTGATTAATATATCTGAATGACATTTCTACATATCATATATAAAACGAGAATTAATTTTATGATAATTTTTCTATAAGATAGAAAATAATTTTTATATTGAATATTTGAAAATTTTAATCATATAACGAGGGAACCTACTGTACTAAATAATTTTTATACTAGTGAAAAAAAAAAGAACAATCGAATGACAGTTGCCTCATGTGCATATAAAATGTTTAATATGCACTTTAGTTTATTATATCGGGTTTTGTTCAACGTCTTTCCGTTAAATATTCAACGTCTATCTTTTACAATTCTTTCTTTTCTTATTATTATTTATTCGTCCGAAGAAAAATGTTTAACAGCGCGTGTTACATTTAAAATTGTGGACGAAAAACGACGAAAATTATTCCGGAATCATTAAAAAAAATAGGAATTATCGATAAAAAATTCTTTCGTTAATAAATATTATATCTGTACGAATTTTAATAATAATTTTTATCTAAAAAAAATATTGACGTTTATTCAATTGAGATGTAAGAAATTTTATGGAAAATGTTAAAGATAATAGAGAACAAATCTTTGTTATAAATGCTTATTTTAATAAAATAAAAATTGATATAAATACATTTAGTGTTAATAAATAAATAAACAACGATGTCCGAGTCTGTAAATATCGAAATAAATATTTAAAATTTTAATTTAAACGAATCTCCGAACGAAAATAATGCGCGTCGTCGTCGAAACTTTTCAGCTGAAAAAATAATTGAAAACGGACAAAATGGGTCAACAAGTTTACTTCGACGTGATGTCGAACTTCTATTTTAACACTTTAAATATTTATTTTAACGTTTTCAACATTTTACAAATATATTAAATTATATAGATTATTATGAAAAATATTAAACAATAATCGATCGATCAAATTCAATAAAATCAAACTGAACCGCCATTTTTTTTTTCAGTTTGATTTATTTATATTTTTTTTTCTCATTTTATTCTCGTTTAATTCTATGGTTGAGCTTTTCCACTGCATCGAATCGATTCTCTTATATATTTCTTATGTCTTTCGGTCGATAACCAACTGTATTCGCTCTATCAAATGTAGTGTGAATAATTCGAATTAATTTAGTTAAGAAGCCGAAGATATTCTAGTACAAGTTTCAAACGCTATCTGAATTCAAAAACAGTGATAAACTGTGAGAAACTCGACTATATTATTTATTTTAAATTTTACAAAATTTTATCATGTGAATAAAGTATGAAAATAAATATATTTCAATTATCTATAATGGTTAGATAGTGAATAAATTATTTTATGCACATGTGCCCTTTGCGTTTTCACAATAGCTTTATATGTACGTATGTACTTTTTTTTTCCTCTGGAAAATTGTCGTCATATAAAGACAATAACGGAACAAAGGAACTTCCGATACAATCGCTTTTCATATTCGAGATAAACGTCTAGGAATTTGTCTTTTTCGCTGAAAAATTCGCTGAAAAATTGAATCCTCCCCCCCCCACGCCCGCCCGCGCGCGCCTCCTCCTCTCATCGCCTCTGTGAAAGCTGAAAACGAAAGAAACGACTGAAAATAAACACATAAATCGAGTTCTCTTTTTGAATTTTCGCGACGATTGTTAAAAACGATGCACGTATATAAATGCGTTTTTTTTTAAACTGTATATACAAATTTCGTTTAAATAAATGTATGCAATTTTTGTATGTGTTATTGGCAAATTTTGAACGCGAAATATCTACATATCGAATCGCATTTAAAATATTTTTTTATAGTATAAATTTAATATATATATATTATTTTTTATATTATATCGAATATTTGTATACTTAGATCGATTATTATAATATATTAGTCAATACTTTTAATTATATCGATTTATTCGTATGAAATGTCGGTAAAATATGTATGGATTATATGTGTTCATATAAATGTGTGTGTATGTGCATCAAATATATATGCAAATATATTCGAAATGTATGCCGTTTCGAATACTAAACGAAATCATTAGTTGTATGCATTTAGAGAACGTCTTGCATTATTATTGCGGTACGAAATACGCGTAAAGGCGATAATTTATTCGTATTATTTATATTTAAATAATGTACACATGCACATTGTACGCGTTATATAAGTGCGTTTTCAATGCATATATATATATTATATATATAATATATACATATAGAGCGATTCGTGTTCGGTGTAACTAATCGCGGTTACATGTCAAAAATACTCTAAATAGTATTATGCGCGTATTTATTCCTTTTGTGCATTGTAATTTTAGTAAGCGTGAGAATCAGTTATCATTATATAATTCGCAATCAGAATATAATTGAAAATTTTTCATATAATTCTGATATCGAATATCAATAATAATATTCTAGCAATTTTTTTAGTATAAAAATTTAAAAAAAAATATCATCAAATAATTTTTTTTTTTAATATTCAAGTTATTATGATATTGCTGTGTATTTTTCAGAAATAACTTCGTATTACACATTCAGTTTATAAGTGTATTTTTTTTTCCATAAAAACGAATCGATTATTTAGACGGTTGTTTTAAGACACTGCATATAGAAAATCGCTGATCGCTCTCTCTCGAAAGCTTTAATAACGCTCATATAAAGCTTAAAGCTCGCCATATTCGCGTATTTTACGTCCATAAAAATAACATAAAAAATCGAAATATCTCTAAAAACAACCTCACCCGTTAAATAACAATATTAATATAATAAAAAAATATTGCTAATATTTAACGTATCTTTTTTTTTACTATCGTTATCTATTATTATTATTATTATTATTATTTATTTTCCTTCTTTAAAAAAAAAGCCATCATATAACTATGCAAATCTTCATGCGAATATGCAAAGGGATAACTAACGGGTTCGATTCCCATTAGACGGGGTTTTCAACTATTCAGATCACGCTTCGGGCTATCTAACCGTTGTGTGTATGTATAATTTTATATATAGTACCCGTACTGTACCCGTTTTTATTTTTTTTTATTTATTTTTTTTTTTTGGACTCGTATGCAAATTTTGCAATAAATAAAACACGGTTTACTATTGAGATTTCCGCATTAAGAATTCGTTTGATACTTGTATATAAAATCGGTGTCATTGCTTATTAAACAAAAATTCTTATTATATAATAATATTGCATTTTTATTCATATAATTATATTATATAATCGATGATTATTAATTCGTTTATAGATACATTACTGTATAACTTTTTTTTAAGATACTACATAAGCAACTTATCAACTATATATTTGATCTTGAATCATAATAGGAGAATATTTTTATGAAATTAATATATTATGTATATATTTATATAAAAGTATTAATTTAATTAAATACTGAATATCAATATTTTATGTTTTCATATCTCTTTATAATAACATTTTTATCGAAATAATATAAAATTATAACACCTTAATCTACTAAATATATATATATATATATATATATATATATATATATATATATATATATAAATTTTAAGTATTTCATAATATATTTTATTTAATATTTTTTGACGTTTTTCAAAACAATGTCAATGACCAAAATAATTTTGAATTTTTATATCGTTTTTATTATATCGAATTTATACTCAACAATCATATTTTATATTCTTTTATAAATAATTTCATATATAATTTTCCTAATAAATTCATAATAAATAAATTTACACACACGAACATTTAAATATCTATATTATATTATTTAATTTATTCACATGCAATTCACATATAAAATAGATAAATTAATAAAAATAAATTAAAAGTGTCTCGATTCCGATTCGAATATAACGCCGCAGTCGTCGCTAGTCGGAAAAATCCAAAAAAAAAAAAAAATCAAAATACATTATACATGCAGACGAATTTTCACATAAATTTCAATATGTGTATGTGCGAGCGTATTTTATATACCTTCGGGAATTTAAAAGTGCAGAATGCATTTTCCAAAGCAATTTTCTTTTGACGCCTTAGCGACGCTCGTCGCTTTCGCTCCACGGTCTCATTTGGCTGCACGCAATATTAATATTTCAAAGAAGCGATGGGATTGCCTTCAAAATATATATTTACACACACACACACACACACAATATTCGCGTTAGTAAAAGTAATATTATATAAAGTTACAAGGCGCATTCGCGAAAGTTAAATTTTAAGACGATTGCAAAACATTGTAACGCGCGCTTTTCACAATACGGCTCATCTCGTTTGAAAGAGCGCATTTTTTTTTTTCGGTGTCGGAAAACGGCATTTTCCGACATCGGAAAAGTCTCGTTTCGCGGAAACGCTGTAATCGGATAGAGTCGGACGATGGCTTCGAATTTGGAACAAAGTTCGAATATAAATAAAGTTCACTTTTTTTTTCAATATATATAATAATACATACAATAAAATGAATTCAATACAAAATAAACGTTTTAAAAATTGTACACATAAAAAAAATAAAAATTAATATTGATTATAGGATTTAAATAATTGTAAAAATGAGTTGTATTTTATAATAAAATACATAAATAACAATTTAATAAAGAAATCGAGTCGCCAGGTCTACGATTAATACATACATCTCAAACACAGATCATAAAATTATCTTAATATTTTTTTAATAAATACATAAATTATATATATATTTTTTTTTTCTAGTATTGAAAATATTCTAAATGAGCATAACATTTTTAATATTAAGATATTAATATAAATTTATTCGATATTTATTATAGTTCTTAGAAATATATTTGATTTAATTTATTTATTTTTTATATAATATAATATATAAATTATTACTATAAATATTATCATCGTTATTTCTATAATAATATCCGAATTAACATAAAAATATAAACGACAATTTATTCAATGATATTTAATAGAAATATAACTTCTTAACTCTCGTTACAGTTCTCACAATCGTCAAAATTTAAATATTATATAAATTACTTATCATTTATCACTAATCTAAAAACTTAATAGTATAATTATTTAAATACTAGAAATATTAAAACGCAATATATTTATCACCGCAAAAAAAAAAAAAAAATATATATATATATATATATATATATATTCTAAATATTTATGTTGTCCATTGTGAAAGGTGTAATGATAGTCGAATAGATAGCTTTTAACTCCCCTATTTCTGCATATGCACAATAGTTGAAAAAAAATAGGGAAGAAAAGGGTTCAAAATACCCCGACGTTTACCCGCTAGACGCATAAGTGTGTCAACCCTTTGCGTGCCGACGACCTTTTCAACAATCGATTCTTACGATGCATTATTTTACGAATTGCAAACTACAAAAACATAATAATAAATCAAATATTCGAATTATTTAATCGTCGTCCGATTTTTCCGATCTGAACAAATTTTCCGCCGATTTTCTCAGACGATCTTTTTTTCTTCCCCTCTTTCGGAAAATAAACTTTTTTTTTTACGACACGTCAGACGCTTTTTCGGAAAACTTCGATTTATTTTTTTTTTTTTTGGTTTGTTTGTTTGTTTGTTTTCGTTTTTCGCGCAGTTTTTGCGTGTTCGTTTTTAACCCTCGACTCGCCTCGCCGGTAGTATTGCCCTCTTCGGTGCAATATTTGTCGCAAAGTAAGGGGCGGAAAACGCCCCTAAAAAGTACCGAGAAAACCTTTCCAATTATTAATGACGTATCGCTCGTTTTACTATATAACTATTTATTATGTTTTTAATACACAAATATTCGAATCAATATTATAAAATATCAATTTATTCAATTATTTATTGATTTTTTAACTATAAAAATATTACATACTTATTTCCATTTTTTTTATCATTCGTTTTATTAAAAAATATACATATATTTATGCTAATTAATTATATTATATACTATAATATTACATATATAATAGAATAATAAAAAATAAAAACATTTTGATATTATTTCATTAATTATAGTAAATTTTTAATGGAATAATTTTATTTAATATATTATTTATATAATAATTATTCGTAATCTAAATATTTTTTTGTACGCATTGCATTAAAAAATTAGCACAACGTTATCTAATAAACCATTATATTTTTGTATATATATATATATATATATATATATATATATATATTTGTGTGTGTATGTGTGTGTGAATAAATACGACAAATATATATTTTTTTATATATAGAAAATCTCTCCAAATCATAAAGAGCGAAAAGATAGACGGTTATTATTCATAAAGGAACACTGCGTCGATATTAATATTTTATTTTTATTATAAACTTTTATATTGAACATTTTCAACAAAACACATATTAAAAAATATTTTAATTTATATTTGAACATTGTATTTAATATAATTTAAAAAATATATATTATTAATATTAATTTAATAATTTACAATAAATAATTTTATATAAAAGATATAAAGAAAAATGATTAAATGCTCACGGGTTAATTGTTTTTTGTGAGTGTTGACGTGTGTGCGTAACGTTTAACGTTGCGTGTTTCCAATTATTGCAAGTTGTTACGGTTTATATTATATTAAACATGCGTTGTTTGTTATAACGGATAAATGTGCGCGTGTTCGTGTGTGCGTAACGCTCGAAATCGCATAATTTTCTTTTATAATCATTAACAACGCCATATATAATATAATATATTAAAATTTATTTTAAAAAAAATATTTTTTTTTAATATGATAAAATCTATTTTCTTAAAATGAGTCATCAATTCTATATTTAACTCAAATATAAGCATCGTCATTTTATTATATATATATATATATATATATATATATATATATATATATATATATATATATATATATGTATTATAAATATTAAAAATGTAAGTGATATTTCTTGATTTAAACTGAAAACTTGTTTATTTTATATATTTATACAGACAAGTTACCATATATAATAAAGTACTGCATATATTTTTTTTATAATAAAATTATATATATATTCGACGAACATATAAAATTTTAATAAATGATTAATAATAATAATAATCCGTCAAATTTTTCGCATTGATCAATCGATCAATATTAAAATCACTGTAAAATCGCGGAATATTCTCATCAGATTTTCATATTGGACCGTAGAAGCTTTCGCGCCGAGCTTGCGAGACTTTTAAAAAATTCAATACAAATTTTTATATGGCGGAAAAAAGCTCGAAAAAAAAATATAGCACGTATAAAAGTTAAATAAAAATATATATATATATATATGTATATAAAATAAAATAAAATAAAAAAAAGCATCCGGCGAACATATCGGCGCATGTGCTCGTCTGGGGCTATTGATTTTTTTCGTTCAGACATGACGTATATGCGCGTATATTCACTTTGGCCTAGGTTCGGATAGTGTCCCCGAATCGGTCAATGTGCACAATGACCGGTCAATGTGCGGAACACTTCCGCCCTTAGCCAAAAACGGCCAAAATACAACGATAAAACGATACCGCTTTATTAATTAATCGTTTTCGACTACTTTATTTAAAAAATATATATATATATATAAATATATTGTTTTTTTTTTAGTTGCACTACGATGCATTTGTGCCCTTTGTGTTTGCTGACTTTTGTGAATCGATTTTGTAAAAAAATACCGTATAACAATGAACTCGTTCGTCGGCTTTTCTTTCATCCGCGCGTTCATTTTCGATACTATTAACAAAATTGTCGTCGTATGCATTTATTCCACATATATATATATATATATATATATATATATATATATATATATATATTCACAGGGTGATCAAATTATCATCAACACTTAAAAAATAATTTTACAACAATATAACGCATTTTTTTAATATTTAAAAATATTAAAATAAATTTATATTTTCAATATAATTTTTAATATATTATTATGCTATATATTTATAGAAAGTAAATAAAATGTATAGAATTTAAAATCATGCTGTATATGAAAAGCCTCGCATTAATAGATGCTCCCATTAAACGAACGAGTTCCTTTGTTAAAATAAATTAATCCGATTAAGCGAAAAACCTACATAAAACCTACATATTATAAACACACATTACAGTCAATACGTCTATAAAAGAACGAATATAATTGAAAATAATTTTATACACATTAATATTTTAATAAATTTTCATTAATTTATATATGTAATTATATATATATATATATATATATATATATATATATATATATATATATATATATATATATATATATATATATATGATAATCAATTATCGATACTCAAATATTCATATATAGATAATATGAAAATTATAAACGTATCCGTTATCATAGGAATGAAATATATAGTCGGTTTCCGAAATGCTATTTTTGGATAGAAATATAGGAGGGGGGGTCTTCTCTTTAACAAGACACTAGGGATGAATGGGGGTTGTAAAAGGGAGGTTTAGACACGGAACTCTTGGGGTGATCTTCTGCGGTCATTACCGAAGACGATTCATTTATCTTCTTGGAGACCGTTTTCCCCGAGTTTTCTTTCCACGGGGTTCGTGGTTTCCGTGAAACCATCAAAGCGTATCCAAGATGACGAATGATAAAATGACATTTAAGCTGAAAATTTTATTTTCAGCAAATTCAGAAACAATACTTAAATAGCTATATAATTATATAATTTTACATAATTAATTTATATAAATATAATATACATAAAATTTCATAGAGGTCGTTGGAAAATTTTAATTATTTAATTAACACTGATTAATCGATTAATTTATAAAATTGTTAATTGATACATATATTGTCATCGATAATGAACAAATATACAAAAATTTCAACTCGATTAAATATTGGGAAATGGTCGAATAATTGATTACAAGAATCCGTCCGGACAAATAAACAAACAATGCAAGTGAATAAAAGTGCTTAAAAATTATTTACGAGTCATATTGTAGAAATTTTAATCGGTCATTTATAATATAAACGTGTCACTATCGAGCTATATGTATATATATATATATATATATATATACAAGAAATATTCATATAGCGCCGGATCTCGAAGTAACAGCCCGTTTCTTAATTGTTAAACGTAGCCGTAATAATAATAATAATAATAATAATAATAATAATAGTATCGTATATACAGGGCAGTCGAGAAAATGACGTTCTCGTACCCCTAATGCGTTCTTTGGCTAATTATGTGCCGGTTTGTCCGATGGTCACCCTCGTAGTCTCAGGTCGAGATGAGATAAAGCATTCCCGTTCGGCCGTACAGAGATCGTCAACCTTTCTCAATATAAGACATTTTTTTCATAATAAAAATTTTTAATATATTAATGTTTATATTGTTTTATAAATTCTTAAAGAAACCGCTATAAAATATTAATTTCTCCAATATATTATAAAAAAATCAAAACTCATTTTTTTCATTATTAATTCAGTTATAATACTCATACGATTAATTATATTTTTTTCTTTCAAATTCATCATTTCACAATATTCTTTTTTTATTTCATTTTTTTTTTAATTGTACAGAATGTAAAGGTGAATTTGAAATTTAAAAAAAATATATATAAACACATACACATTCATATTTATAACGTCAACTTTTTACATACATAAATTTTAACGAACTTGAAACATTAAGATAGCGCTATGAAAACATTAATCAGCCAGCGATGTACATCTTTAAGAAAGAGCATCCAATTAAGAACTCCCAAACGTAGCTGCGTCTGTCTGTATTTGGTAACAATGCGGTCGATCTAGTGCAACCACATAATACACACACACACACACACATTTTATTCTTATGTATGAGAAGAAAAACGACCTCAATCATCGCTTGAATTCATACCTTTGGCGTAAAATACAATTATGTCACACTTGCCATTGCGTTTACAACATTCTTAACGTCGTAAAACAAGTCTAATGACCGAGCCATTGGACGTTGAACCACTTGTTCAACCTTATTCAATCGAATTTCTATACGACTCTAGCATTCGAAACACTAAACGCAAACTCGTCGTCTTCAACTTCCGCTTGTAATTGAATCGTAACGGAAGCGTTTGGCGCACATATTAATTACATTTTTTTTTTAATCTTTTAAATATTTTTAAAATCTCTTTTACATCTTTATACAGATATTATAATTATATATATATATATATATATATATATATATAATATTATAAATTATTTTGGATCGAAAACCGATTGTTTTCTATCGGCGACGTGTCATTAGCTATCCGCCCTATGTGTGTACCGATCCTAATAACCGCGCGGATGAGACGGAAAAAATTGTGATATCGTTCGGAAAATACTATCGTGTGCTGCCGCCTTAATGATGTGAGATCGAACCGATGCCTTATAATCATATATATACCGATATAAATTAATATGTGTGTGCGCGCGTGCAGGAAAATGCGTTTTTCTCAAAGAAATCTAGCATCAAAAAAAAAATTCTGCCTAAATCACACATCCGACAAACGATTTAGCGATATATTAATATAATATTATATAATACGCAATTTTCTTACATCAGAATAATATTAAATCACTGCTGCATGTTTTGAAAAAAAAATTGACGCATTTATCAACGTCGACAATATATTATATTTAAAAAAAAAAATAGAAAACGATAGATAAAAACTCATTTTCGCATTGCGACACACGTTGAGGATGCCTCGGTTGCATTTGACACACAAAATGCAACCAAACATCCCCTAACTTATATCCGACGAAAGAAAACGAGGTTCAATTCCCGGGATAAGATCCATCAGTCAACGTCTACGACAGGACTAGAACCGCCTACGAACTATTTCAACGACTTTAACACTAGACACCATCATCTATATCCACTATTAACCGTCCCCGTTTCGATATTAATATCACTTAAATTTAAATAAGCGTTCACAATTTAAAATTTAACAAAAAAAATACATATATTAAAACTATAATATCGATAAATAATATAAATTTTATATTATATTGTAAATATTAAATTCGACACAATTAAGAATAGTGGAAGCATAAAAACACAAAGAAACCAATGCATTGTTGTTTCTATCTAAAATAACCGTGTATTATCTAAACATCGACAATAGCACTCATATATATATATATATATATATATATATATATATATATATATATATATATATATAGTATATAAAAACTGTGAAAACAATAAAAATTGAACCGAGAACACAAACGATTCAAGTGTCGTTAAAAAATTCACACATACAAAACCGACATATATTCTATATATTATATATGCTAACATATATAGAAGTGTGTGTGAGTTTGTGCAAAGTCTTTCTAACGTACAAACGTATCTTATTCCGGTACAAACATATAAATCACAATGAATGGGACAATTTCTTACGTCAACCAGAATAAAAGTTCACCCACCACGTAATATATTATTCGCATTTTATGTGTGCGACGCCTATATAAATATATATATATATATATATATATATATATATAAATTTCACAAACTTTTTAGCCCCCCCCCCTAAAATAAATTTTGATATTTAAAATTTTTCATCGTTTTCTTTTATATGTGTGATATAATAATAATGGATATTTTTTTGAATATTTTTATGATTTATATATATATTTTTATATTTATGTGTTCAAACATAAAACTGGTCATTGGTATATATATATATGAGGACTAGAGAAATGGGACGTCTAGGGGTGTATAATACGTTATTGCGATACTGCACTATTACTCACTATTATGTTTCACTATATCTCAAGATATATATATATATATATATATATATATATATATATATATATATACTGAAGTATATTATAAAACACATAAATATTATATATACAGGTTGTTATCGACTTCCGTAAACTCGAGTTTCGCAGTTAAATCCGTTCGTACAATCTAAAAATCGATATATATTTTATATATATTATATATAATATACACTTATATGGATAGTAGTTTTGGTAATATAAGTTTTTAATATGTTATATGAAATTTTTTAGTATGATTATTTATGTTATATTAAATATTGGTTATTTTGAAAGTGTTGTTTTTGTATTTCAATATCAAAATATTCATTTTTATTTTGTGTATTAATTTTTATTTTATTTATTTTGTTTTAAAACATATTTCAGATTTAAATATTAATAGTTTTTATGTATAAAATAATATTTTAAGTTTAGAAAATGAGTCCATTTATAAAGAACTATAATATTATTAATTATTTTTTAATAGTTTGATATAAATATTTGTCTTTAATCAAAAGTTGATTGAAGAACCTCTTAAAATATTATAAATAGAAATTGTAATATTTTAAAATATAAAGATAAAAAGTTTTCTTTACAGTAAATATAAAGTATAACAAATATACTTTTACTAATAAATATTATTTTAGCATTTTTAAGATTTTTTCTAAATATATATAATTCGATTTTTTTACTTTTCTAATATTTATATAAAGTAAGATAAGAAAAAATAAAGTTTAATAATATTAATTTAACAACGATCAGATAATAAATATAATAATGACGAAGAAAACAAAAAAAAAATATATAAGAATATGACCTCATTATTTTAACGAATAAAAGGGAGGGAAAAAATACACATATATGTATATATATTGCGTCCGTTCGCGAAACGCGGGAAAATCTCGGGAAAAACTTTGAGCTTTTCCGAGACAAGTAAATGCGTCTAAGGTTTTATACGTTGTCCGGGTCAGGAATATAAGGGGTCGTAACGTGTGTTCGTATCGTGATAAAAACGCGTTTTATTTATTTTTTTTTTTTAGCCCCATATATATATATATATATATATATATATATATATATATATATGTATATAATACATATAAAATATAAATATTTGCGTTTTTTTATATATACATAATATAATGATTTCTCAAAGTAAAAAAAAAATTAAAAGAAATAAAATGCCTTTCGTGAGAATGGGTTGTTTTTTTTCTTACTTTATTTCTATTGTACATATGCCTTTTGGCATTTATTCAGAATGCTACGTTTTCTTTTGTAATGTTGAATATTTACTTCTATTTAACGTCTTCTTTCAAATATATATGTATTTTTTTAAATAAAATATTTTTTATATTATATATATTACATTATATATCCATTTGTCAATATATATATAAAATGGTAACGAACTTGTTCGTCTTTTTATTAATTTGCTACTACACTTAATTTTAACTTTAATATCTATCTATATATATATATATATTTGAATTTGTAAAAACGAATAATATTTAAATATATTTTATATTATTAATTTTGATCTTTATATAATAAATATAATAGAAGCATATATTTTGTTCAAATTCCAATGATTTATATATAAATATATTAATACTTTTTTTTCAATTTAATTTGAATTACTGTTAAATCAATATCAATATTTATTCAAAAATGATATTTATATTTATATTGATCAAACTTTTAATAATTGAAAAAATAATACATTAAAATTAATTAAAATAATAATAGTTAAAGAGTTCATAGTGTATAAAAATTATTTATCTATCTATCGATTAAATATTACATCACGTATTATTTTTATTTTAAACATTTATAATTTATATATAAATTAACGACATAACCTTTATAACGATGAATAATCTTTTTATAAATAAAAAAATCTTGTAAAATTGAACAAAAATATATATATATATATATTATATTTATTATGTATTTCATTCAAAAAAATTCTTTCGATATTTCTCTGAATAAAAAAATATATATTATAATATAATTTCATATATAAAATGGCGAATTAAAATTAACAAAGATTCCACATCACAAATTTAACTTAACAAAAATATTTTCATACCGCCCACCACGAATCACTCCGACGATTCTTTCGCCCAAAACTCAGCCAAATAATAATAATAAAAAAAAATAAAAGGATAAAAATAATCAAAAAAAAAAGTAAAAATTCTTATATTATTCATTCTTTATTTTATTTTCCGGGCTTACATTTTTTTTATTCTTTAGGTCGATTTTTTTCGGGTAGTAACACGGGCGAAAAAATCACCCGTCACAACACACACGTTCACGGCGCGCGGGAGTGGGCGGTTTTTTGGGCGGTCGAAAAAATCCGTCTAGGTGGGCCTCGCCGGGCGAATTCGGCGGAGGGGGGGGGTGATGGGGGTGGTGATGGTGGAGGAGGAAGAGGTGGATTTTTTCGCAAAAACCCACCCGACCCGTTCTACCGCCCTCTCTTTATACACTCGTTGTACGAGAAACTGGGCGGTGTGGGCGGAAAGCGGTGTGCGCGATGTTTTCAAACCATCCATACCGCCCTCGTCGACGAAAGAGAACCTCTCTCGCCGCCGCTTCCCCCCCCCCCGCGAAAATCCATAAAAAGGCAACGGTTTTTCCTCTTTTTACAGAAACGAATATTTCCACCCGACCGCCCACTCACCCACTTATCCGCCGCCCCTCGCTTTTCCAAACCGCCACCCCTCGTCCTCATACTAGAAAACTCTTTTGTGCCGATACACACATGAACACACACACATACACATGTATATATATATATATATATATATATATATATATATATATATATATATATATATATATATATCATATATGTGCATTTAAATTTTCGCGTGTGTATTTTACGTATACGAATGTGAATACAACCACGTGGAATTTTTCTCACGACCTCGTCTATATTCTTCATAGTAAGAAATTTTCAGAAATATATTACGCTTATAAATATTTGCGGGACGAAGGGGTCGAAAAGGGGGGGGGAATATTATATTGTGAAGGAGTCGTATATATATATATATATATATAATATATAATATATCCAATAAAATTTTTACATCTTCAATATGCAGTGTTAAATTTTTATTTTCACCGGTTAACGTTTCGAATTAATTTTTATTGAGTTACGCGTTGAAGGGGAATTTGAAATTTTACGAAAGAATTTCGACAATTAAATATGACTATATGTATTTTGATACGGTTTATTTGCGAATTATAAAATAAATTTCATTGTGTTTTTGAACTGTCGATGATTTTATCGAGGATTTTTAATATTGTCCAAACGCAACCTCATATAAAACTAATTTAACTGTTGATTTTAAAACTAATAATATACGGTGATATAGTGATAATGAAAATATTTGTTCATTTTTTAAATCATTTCAGAATTTTAATATAAATTTTAAATCAATATATATTACTAAGTTATAAGTTAAACTGACAAATCAACATTGTATTCAAAATTTCTATGAATAAAAATAATCCATTTCAATTAATATATAATATATTATTTTTTTCAATATCTAATAAATTTCTTTCAAAATGAAATATGAAAATTATATTATATATTCATAAAAATATTTCACTTTATTATTTTTCTTTATTAAACTTCATTAATTCATGAATAAATAAATTATTGAATAATAACATCACTTGTATCGCATTATAAAATAATTATTATATAAGCAGAATTTTTATTTCTTTTTAATTTGTATATATATATATATATATATATATATATATATATATATATATATATATTGTTGTCAGGTCGAAAAGCCAAAAATGTAGAACACGTTATTTGTTAACCGCGGTTAGTAACGTTAACAATCGATATCATTATTCGGTCGGTTTATTTTTTTTGTTCTTTATTTCATTTTTATTTTATTTTTTACTCTTCTCGGCCTTTACACAAAATTGAAAATTACCACTCCTCCCCCCACCCCCCACCTCCTAAACCCCTCCAACCCAACCCCCCCCCTCATTAAATATTTACAAATTCATCAATTTTTAAAAAATCGATACTATACCGACTTTTGATAATAATATTATATTATATATATATATATAAATATATCGACATATAACAGATAGAAAGAACATTAATAAATTATTTACATATTACAGCGATCGTTACAAAACTTGTCACCCCTTCATCGTCCCGATCGTTTGAATGTCTCACGCCGAAACCACCCTTAAATTCGCGGTAAAAATAAAACGTCATCCGTGTTTATTGTTTCCTTTTTTTTTAATTTAATATATTTATATATATATATAAAAATAAATGTAAATAAAAATTACGAATTCCCTTAGCTGCGTCGCTCATCGCTCCTTTCGGTTTTAACGACGTTGCAGTAAAAAATTTTATATACGCCACCAACGTGAACCGCTCCTCACCATTGCAACACTATACAGGGTGATATAAAATAAATATCTGCGGCATCCTATTTTCGAGATAAGCCTCTCTATTTCACTTCCAATAACGTACGTGTTTTATTTGAAATATCGTATGTGTGTCATATAACCTTTTTGCACTATTAAAAACGCGAAGGCGTCCGTAATAATCTTATTTTTTTTTATTATAGACATTCATTGTCAGAATCGTATATAAATTAAACGATAACACGATACTAAATTTTTAAATTATCTATATATAAATACAATAATATTTCTTTCATATATAATATTTCCAATCTTTATATATGATGATGCTTCAAATATATATTTATATAATTATATTGTTTTTATATAAATAATCTTAGTAATGGAAATTGTATTAAAAATATAACTATATAAGACTTTAATCTTGATATATAAAGTTTGATAGTTAAATGTAGAACTAACAACTTTATCATTTCGTAGAAGTGGAAAAAAACCAGCGCTACGTAACTTAAAGTAAATGCCAAAGTTATACAAAAAATTTCACAGTCAACATTATATGTGTGTGTAATTAAATAACCTTACGTAGAAAACTTTGGATATCAAAGATTTTTTTTCAAGCAGCTAGTTAACGAGTCGAACTCTATTCGTTGTGACCATTCGATATGATAATAATATTACAATATTAATAATAATAATAATAAAACTATGAAATAATATAAGTACAGTGCGTACAACAAACACATTCACATACCGTTTGATAGTTTTACCTCGATAACCCACATATGCTCACCTGATTTCCATTTCGGAAAATAGCTCATACCACGCAGATAAGCCGGCGATGACGCAAGGGATAAGTTTCCCGAGAGGGGAAGGGAGGGGGGGAGGAGGACTCGTGCGGTGGGTGGGCGGTCGTTTTCGGGAACGGGTTCCTTTCCTGGGGGTGAAATTGAGGTGGTCGAACGGGTATTCGGAGTACGGGTGTCGTCTCGTTGCTATAGAAACGGCAAGGTCGTCGCGGCGCCCAGGCGTCCCCCGACTCCCCCTAAAAAAAAAAAAAACCACCTTCAGTCTAGATGGGGGTATTCGCCGACCCCATTTTTACTCGTGTTCACTAAACCACCCACTCGGTCCCTGTATCCGCGAAAACGAATTTTTTTTTTTTGCTCGATTCTTTATTTCTCCATTTTTTCGAAAAAAAAAATTTTTTTTTTTGAATTTTTAAAGGGGGACGCAATTTTTTTTTTTTAAAGCGACCGACCCACGTCGAACGCGTCGAAACGATGCATCCAATTAGCCCCTTTAACCGATTTCGTACGTTTATTGTACATATATTTTTATCTGCGACTGTTGAACCGAGGTGATGTTATGAACGCGAAAATTGGAAATTTTTAGGAAAATAGCATCGTATCATTTATGAAAAAATCATAAAATATTTCCTATATCATATTAATTTTTCATCTGTAAAAATATTACATATGTTTAAATTCAATTTTTTAAACTTTTAAAATATTCATATTCCATATAACAATATTAAATTTCAACCGAAATCATCACATTTCATAAAACCTTTCGACAAATTGATCAATCAGTTTACTTCAAATATTCACAAATATATTATATAATATATAACAAAATTTACATATTTATAAACTTTTTAATACACGATAATATAAACGAATCATTTTTTATATATTATATATATAATATTAAAAAATTCAAAAGCTCAAAATGAAACAATACATTCTTTTTTTTTTCAAAAAGCGTCTCTCACTTTTACGCCGTTTAGAACCCAATTTCCGTACTTTAAGAGCCTAATGTAAGGGCTTGTTAATATTTGAAATTTGTAATTGTAAAACATTTTTAGAGTGTTCTGTGCGCCTTTATGTCCCTGGATCTTTTTGACCGTTTGACCCTATAATCCTTTTTATTTCTCGTCCTTATCCGTTCTTTAACGTCGAAAATTCGCTTTATAATGTAAAAGCGGTAGAAAAAGGACGACCTTCGAATTGAAAATCGTCGATATTTTTTTTCATCACATTTTAAATTATTATTCATTGTACTCAAAAAATATGTATATATATTATTAAATTTTGACGTATTTATAATATATTCTAGTCCACATTTCATTAAATTAGATTCTATATTATATACAATATATATATATATTTTTTTCAGTTCCGCAATAATTCTGATATAAAGTACGAAATCTTTCGGGTCGTTCTGTAGGGTTTGATTTCTGATTTCAATCGACAATACCCGAGCTGAATCTAGACGATAACTCACTCTTTTTTCCATTGAAAAACGACGATGACATATTCTCGGGAAGCTGCGAAAAAAATCCAGAAAAAGTCCTCTACGTATCATATTTTCTTCTCTGGAAAACGAACGAAAAGAAAAAATAGAAAAAAACTGGGTCAAATTCTCTGATTGATTGATTTTTCTATCGTAATCTAGAACCTATTTATAAAACGCGGATTGAAATGTGAAACGTCGTCAGCTGATTTTTATGATGTTCGCATAATTGAATCGTATCGATTTGGAGTCGAAAATTATAATTTGTACATTTCTTATGGAGTTAAATTATTATTATTATTATTGTTGTTATTTTATAATATGACAAATTAGCTCAGTCTATCTTGAAATATTTGTACATTTGAAACGTCCGTAAAACTAGGACAAAATAATTGAAATTTTCGTATGAAATTCCGGAGTCGAAAAATCGAGGTCGAAAAATTCTTCGACTGTGCGTTTTAAGAGACGGAATTTCGATTTTGATTTGACAGTTTTCCTTCTTTTTCTTTTTCATTTTTTCTTTTTTTGATTTTTGTCTTTTTTCCGTCTTCCGTTGAAGTCGTTATATCGAAAGTATTTGGCGCCAAGACGAACAAACAACCATTAAATCACGGTCACACTTGAAACAGATTTATATTTGAACAGATAATTTTATTTTTATATTTCAAAAAAATCGATCGATATATAATGCCTTATATCAACCTTCATTTTAAATACACTTTGTTCTGGGAAATTTACTCTATTTATAATTATATATTAGAACAATGGCGAAAAATAATATTTTTTCATATAAAATATATTAAATTTCTATATATTATCAAAAAAAATGTTGTTTTGAATTCATTTTTATCAATTTAAATATAATTTATAAATAAAATATTATTTTAATTAAAATATTATAAACGCCATATTCTATCTAATAATGCCAAATATCGATTAAATTTATCGTCTTACATTTGATCTCGTTTACAATATACTAATTTAATATCAATATATTATATAAAATTATTTATTAATTAAATTTAGAACTAGAGAAATAATTTTGATAAAAATATTTTTATACTCGAGATTTAAACAATTTACAACACAACAATGTGACCGTCGCCTTGTTTCTCGAGCAGACCAACGATTGTCCGTCGCTTTTATAAAACCGGACCTCAAAAAAAAAAGATAAAATAAATTAAATAGAACAATGCGAAACAAGCATAAAAATCTAAGAAGGGTTAACGGGAATAGGGGAGGGGAGGGGGATTTGAGGTTTATTTTTTATTTTTTTTGGAACCTAGCAAAATATAATACGAAAAAGCACTTGCGCATTGTTCAATTACCCGCGCAAAAATAAGCCAAATGTTTAAGTTCGCTCTTTTGTTGTGTGTCTTGTGCTTGTTGTTGTGTGTCCGGCGTCGTTTTATTCGAATTTTCAAGTGCATCCGAGTGACAAATTTTAATTTTATACAATTTCGATGATCGATTCCGTTATCCGCTACAATGTGACCGTGTCACAATGTATATTTATATTTAAAAGTATTATTTTCATATATAAAATATTTTTTTTGAATCGTTAGAATACAGCATAAATCATGAAATAATGTCATAACTTAAACGCAATTTATTACTAGAAAACTACATAATTCTCAATATAGAATATGAATAACATGTAAAAATATTTAATATTAAAATAATTCAATATTATAATCAATCAATATAATATTTTATATCAATGTATCTAATTTATCATTAAAAATATAAAAAATCTCATCATATACCTTATTATTTGAGAATATAAATCACTCTATAATATTTTTATATACGTCAAACATGCAATATTAAATATTACTAATAATACTGCATAGAATTATATTATATAAAAATAAATATATCATATTAAAAATAAAATATATTACAATACGTCAAATGATAGCTATATTTGTAACAAATATTATTTTTTTATACACTTTTGTTTGACTGTTTGTTTGTCTAGGCGGATTTTTGTAATCAATTTTTTGACCACATTCCAATGTCCAATTGAGTTGAAATTTTGCATACTTGGTCATTTTTAATGACAATACACGAATCAATTAACATTTTTGTCAAATTAATCGATCAAAACTTTTCCAGCGACTCTTTTTTTTTTGTATTATATACAATTTTTTTTTTTTTGAAATTTATATTTTCTCTTTCACAAAACGAAACAAAATATATTTATTGCAGTAACGTTACTATTGATCGACGCCTGTATATCGCAGACGTATTATTCGATACGTTCAAGCGTAGATGGATACGTCACATGTGTACTGTTACAACTGTAAGTGCTGCAATTCCGAAGTATCATTTACTTCCCACGCCACATCTCAACCCCCTTCATCCCTTAGCGGTGGATCTTTTCTTTTCTTTTGTCCACCCCTTTTCGCCGCCCGCTTTGTGTAGATATTTCCGTATTTTACCAACGACTAGATCCACCATCTTTTACCACCCGAACCCCATCGGACCACCCCCCCCCCCACTCGCAAAACTTTAATTCCATCCCCTCTTCAAACAGCTAGTTACAAACGATCCGAATGACTAATTCCTCATCCAGAAAATGTGTCCTAGGCAATTCTCTATCTACCCTATCTCGTGGGTGTCTTTTTCATTTCAAGGACTTACAAATGTTCAACTCCTAAATATTTATATACGAAATTATTTAATTATACATATATAATAATAATATAAATATTTTTATATACATATTTGCATGTAAATAAAAAAAAATATATATATACTATATATTCATAGTACAATCTTAAAAAACTTTTATGATTAAAAAAAATCAATGTTGCTTGAGCCGTTTACGAACCTGAGCTTATATCTCGAGTCCCTTGGTGCCAATTTATTTTTTATGAGATCGAGTTACCAGTTCTACGCACAACCTTCAGACCTTTATTTTTTTTTTGTTACTGGATAAGTTTGTTTTTCAAAACCGGAATAAACTATACTTGTTATATATATGTTTCGCTTTTATATCATAATTATACTATATATATATATATATATATATATATATATATATATATATATATATATATATATATATATATATATATATATATATATATATATATATATATAACATTTCTATCATTAAACGAAATATTTACACCAATTAAAATGCATCGATATTTATATATGATTAATTATATGAAAAAATAAAATCGAATCGATTCTCAAAACTAAATTAATTAATTAACGTTAACGAAATCAAGATTTACCACTTTTTTTTTAATCTCCATAATCTTGAAATCTCGTTTAATATAACGTTGTCAATTCAATCGAATGTAAATTCAATACAAACCACATTTATATATATATATATATATATATATATATATATATATATATATATAAATATATATATAGGTATGGACCGTTAATTAGCCGCTCGATTAAAAGCGGCAATTAAAGTTTATAAATGAGAGACGTCCACTTGTGCAAGTCACTTGTATAAAACTTGGTATATCAGGCTTTGGAACTCGATGAATTTTAACCAAGATTGTCCAACAATGATTCGTGAATTCTTGTACTGCCGGGTTCAATTTAACTTCTACGTTACTAGTTTTAACTCGATGGAAAATTCACTTGATAAAATTTTCAATCGAACCCGTTTATATATATATATATATATATATATATATATATATATATATATATATATATATATATATACTACTGTGATCAAAAAGTAAGATGAAATTGTCATTTAAAACTCCAGGACATTAGGAAGGCAGGTAAATTGTACTTTTTTCCTAGGTTGGTAGTACTGTTTATAATATTTACCAAGCGTCTGTTTGTCAAAAGATTTAATTATCTCCGAGTTACACATGCTTTTATAACTCTTGATTCCTTTATCACAATAATGCACCATGTCATACTGAATTGGTTTTGCGACTTTTTGACAAAAACTCGACTTATATCATTTCGCAACCACCGTATTCGCCTGATTTGGCTCCGTGCGACTTCTGACTATTCAGCATACTCTAAAGGCCAATGCGGGGACGCCGTTTAGACGCGATTGAGGAAATAAACATCGAACCGTAGAAAGTCTTGAAGGCTGTATCGGAAAAAGACTATTCAGACTGTTTCGAGGACTGGAAAAAGCGTTGGTAAAAGTGCGGCTTATCAGACCGGGATTATTTTGAAAGTGATGAAACTGATTTGGAAGAATAAATAAAGAATTTACATATCATAAACAAATTCACCTTACTTTTTGATCAGTGTTATATGTAAAAAAATATAGTTTATAATTGATGAATAATCATTTATAAATTTATATAAAGATAGAAAAAAAAATAAGAAGAAAAATAATAGTTTTTAGAGGAAATTTATTAAATAAATTCAATAGTAAATTTTATCACGCATAGATGGCAGTGTTCGCCGCGGCAATTTCACTCGAGAAATTTATAGACGATAAATTTTCTGGAAAAAGGAAAAATTCAATAAGAATACACACACACACATATATATATATATATATATATATATATTATAAGACGAGGAAGCAATTTTCAGAACAATAACCTTCGCGCGTTTTCGTCGTATTTCATTGAAAATTTTAAAATATTTTTCCATAGTACAAAACTTTACTTACAGCTACAATAAACGTACATTTTCAACATTATTAATATATTTATATTATATAAAATAATTCGACTATACTTATATATATATATATATAACTTTTCTTTTATTATTACATATATAAAACGTTAAAAACGATAATTCAACATAATCGTTTGTATGCATTCAATGATACAACGTTTAACCCTTGAACGGGTCTTGTCACATTCACGGTTAAACCGCCATTAAAATGTGGAGAGCGACCCCCTTCTTAAGGGTTATAACCCTTCACGCATATAAACTGTTAAATTGTTTGTGCGAAATGCCTATCCCTTATATTTATATATTATACTATCAGTGGTGTTACGTAATAAATTTTATTTAATTACTTAATTTAATTATTTTATAATTTTTATTTAATACTTTAAAAAAATATGTACTTATAATATTCTATTTATATTATATATCAATATATTGAACTTAGTCCAATCGTGTTATATGTGTAAAACTTCCGAATTTTAAATGTAATTTAATGATTGATAATATTAATTAAATAAAATATTTTTTTCAAATGATCTGTAATATTTTTCAATTTATTATGATTATTTTTTAAATATAACTTATATATAATAGAGATAGTTTTATATCCACTAAACCTAAATAAACACTTTTCTTAAATATAGGTAACTACTTTATAAACATAAATAATAGTCAATTTGTTATTGAATTAATTATTAAATTAATAAAATAACGATATAAATTTTATTGTTTGCATATTTTAAGAAAAGTCGTAAAGTTTGATAGTTTAAATATATTAAAGTTTTTCGAAAATTTGAAAACGGTCAAATTGACCGATAGTGGTATAAAAAATATTATATATATATATATATATATATATATATATATATATATATATATAATATAGTACAATATGGTCTATAAATAATTTTAAATCACATTTTACTGCCCATATTTACATTTTAACCTAACGTTAGCTATTTAATTTATAATATATATTTAAATATATTTTAATAAATAAATTAATTTAAATTTAAAAATTGACAAAATGAGACCGCAAGTGCGGCGATACGAAAGCTTTTCAACCGCACCGTCACTGGATTTTATACGGGATTACAACGAGTCGTACAAGGCTCGAGTTAACCCTTAACGCGCCGTTCACTCAACGTCTAATTAAATAAATTTAATTAACACTCAAGCGGCTGTAGCACTTTTCGCAGTGAACTTCAACTGCGGGAAATGAGTGGTCCTTAACTCGATTTGGCCGAGTAGAGACTATTTGTCAACGCTCAACGACAATATATCTTCATTTGACCGAATCGTGCATTAACACATTAATACCGGAAGTTCAAATTTTCCATCTTAAAATTTTGTTTATTTATTTATTAATTTTTTTCGTTGTTGTTGTTATTATTGTCCCGTTGTGCCCTCATTCCCACATAAAAAAAAAATACGATCGCATATGCAAAAAAGTGCATCTGTTATTCAAATTGTATCCGAAACGATATGCAGAATGTCAGTTTTAATGCCAAAACATACACACATACAACGCATCGGTCCTACATGTCAATCTAAATTGGACGTTTCGTCTACACCAGCGCTTCTCAATGTGTGGTCCGCGTCCGCGCCACGATTGAAACATCCTGTGAATATGCAAAATTGAAACATTATGCAATCGAATAGGTCAGCTCAATTCTTTTCATTTTATTCCTTAATTCAACATTTTTATATATAAATATAATTATAATATTAATATTAAATATTCGAATAATTTCAATATATAATATATATTACGTTTAACCAGATTTCAATTTAAAATATTTCGAAATTTTTCTCATTTTTTCATCATAATTATATTAAAAATTTTCTTATATATTAAATTCTATATCAATAGCAATATTTATTAGTTCAACTTTTAACAAAAAAAAATCTTCTGAAAAAAAATATAAAAAATGTCTTCTGAAAAATATCGACATAATTCAAAAAAATTGATTAAAATATATATATTTATATAAATTTTATTATGAAATAATAATAAATCATAAAGCGATTCTTATACAGAATGTACTCTTATAGTTGAGAAAAAAAAAAGATTGACCACCCCTTACCGCATACAACGCGCCGGGGGGGTTCTGTTAATATGGGATTTTTTCGAGAATAATTGCATACATTTACCGGTCTAATGACACCGCAGAGAAAGCGAACAAACAAACAAACAAATAAATAAATAACACACAAAATGTATACATGTTGCATTTATTACATTGACAAAACCCGTCGTCACGGTTTTTCCTGTATATATTTTTTTTATTATTCGCGTAATAAATAAATTTAACAAAATATATTGTACCCGAAAAAAAATCATGTAAATACGGTTCGAAATTAAATTATCGCTATCAAAAAAAAAAAAATATATATATATATATATATAAACGTATTATTCAATATTATTTCCTGTTTTGTTCGTTACAGCAATGCGGTCAACATAAGGACGGTTTGGAATATTCAGGATGGCCCAGATCGCGCAACGCAATGGCTATGAAACAAGGATACGAAGTGAGTCCTAATTATCTTAATTATTACTGAAAAAAATCATTATAACTATATCCGTCCTTTAAATAATCATAAATATTTAGAATAATAATTTTTCAGTATGTCTACTATATATAATTTTAATCAATTTATTTAAAAAAAAAAAAAAAAAATATATATATATATATATATATATATATATATATAAACGTTACAATTGAAAACAATATCAAACGATTGAATATATAATATAATTTTAAATTGAATCTTTTAAAAATAAATATATATAAATATATCCTAAGGGTTTTTCAAAATACGGAAAATATCAAATTTAATTTTATACATAATATATAAATATAAAATCATGTTAACTATTTGAGAAACATGATTTTAATGGAAAAAATATGTACACAATATATTTTTCAATATGATAAAAAAAGTAGTAAAACATTATTCATTTTGATTTTTTAACATGAAATATTTTTATATATATAAATAATAAATAAATTATTTATTTTAAAATAATTTTATATTATCTAAAAATTATTATTCATAAAACGATCAAATTTTTAACCCGTTTTAATCTTAATTTTTTTTTAATTCGTTATGTAACTGCATTTTGAATTAAAAAATTAATTAAAAATCTACAATACGGCAATTAAATCGTTTGTAAATAAAAATCGATATGATATATAATTTAATTTATTCACATTATGTTATATTTATGTATGTATATATATATATATATATATATATATATATATATATGTTATATTTAAAAGACATTCTCCATACTTTTTTAATACATTTATTTATACTGAAGAAAAAATATCGATCACGTTCAAAACTAAACCATATATTATCTAATCAAACAAAAATAATTTTAATTACACACAACAAACAATAATTCAATATTGCCGTTTCACTATTTATTATAACGGTAGCATTAAAATTAATATTTTATCCCGGTTAAATAATATAAATAAATTTCGATTATGTTTCGATAAAAATTCATACATATATATATATATATATATATATATATATATATATATATATATATATATATGTTACTTGATTTACGACTCGATAAAAATTAGCTAAATGTTTAATTAATAGTACGTCGACGGGGCGAAATTATAACGACGAACGTTTATTTATTTTTATTTTTTTTTCTTTTAGCTAATAAGAAAATGGCGTTTCGATAAATTTAGATCGCGCTTTAGATTTATGGTTTATTGCGGTTATGAAATGCGAATTTATTGTCGAAACGACGCCGTATTAATCATGCATTGAGATTCAATTAGATTGTGACGTTTTAGCAACACTGTTTTAAATTAGATTGCCGCGAATGTGACGTGTAATGCATTCGTGTATATGTTATAGGCAATTCCAATAATTTAATTAGTGTTTGAAGAATATTTTTTTTTAGAATAGTATGCATTATTATATTAGATATTTTTAATTTATGACATTCTATAATATTTAGACGTGTTATCTGATAATTAAATTTTGATATATAAATTAATTAGAAACATATATAAATAATTAAATCGCGTAATATATTATATATTTAATTTAAGAAAAAAAGATTGATTACGAATATATATTTTTCATTTAAAATTAACTTTATATATATATGGATATTTTTTAAGGATATATTATATATAGTTTTCAACCTTTAATTTATTCACAAATACCTGAAAAAAATATATATCCATGAATTTTTCATATTTTTTTTATCTAATTACAAATCACAAAATAATTTAAAATTTTTTAGTAAAAATTTCCTAGTGTATAAAAAAAATGTTTTAGTTTAAAAACATACTTTTCTATGATTGTTAAAAAAGTATGCGTAAATTTCATTGAGAATTCTGATTTAAAAAAATAATGCTAAAATCATATCGATAATATTTTTTCTACTGAAAAACTTTATACTTGAATATGTACAAAGAAAATGTAAAAAAAGATACCCGTCACACATAGAAATTTATATCTATTGATTGGCAATTTACAAAACACATTAACGGTTATGAATGTATCGATCGGCAATTAATCAACCGACAACATTGCACTTCATTATATTAATTATTATTTATAATAAAAAATAAATAAATAATAATTCTAGAAAATATATAATATAAATATATTATAGAAAGATTCACTATTTTTTTTAGAAAAAAAAATAACAGACAATTCTAGAACCGGATTCGAAATAAAGAAATCCCTACACCCCCTCCCTTTCACACTTTCCGGTTTTAATCTACGCATTTGTTTCCTTTGTCGCCTGCACGGCACTGCTATTAAGCCGACGCCCCAGGCGGCACACATGACCACGCATCAATTCAATATTTAGGGTTCGTATATTGTACCGGACTGAAGAAAACGAGACGGTCATCTAAACTACCAACCCCAACCCCCACCCACCCACCCCCCCACCCCCCAAAAAAAAGAAAAACCAACCCTAAATGACCGAAAGACAATTGCGACACTGTGCAGGGTGATTTTGCACTTTTCATATTTGTCAAGGTTTTATCTCGTCGTATATGGCAAACATTAGTAAAATCAACCCTCCAAAAAAGACTTAGGGAAATAGATAATGTGAACATATTTTTCACTTTACGTCTAAATTTTGCATTATATATATATATATATATATATATATATATATATATATATAATATAAAAATATTAAACAATTATAAAACGTGTTGATGATATTTTATATCAAAATTTAACCCTTTACATGCGAGAAGTGCCATTTGGTCACCATTTAAATTAATGCAAAATGTTTATGGACGACAATAATTATTTATATATATATTTTTTTTTTTGTAACAAATTTCCACACTATTTCTATATAATATTATAAAGTATAAAATGACACCCTTATAAATAGAAATATTTTTATAATATAATTATATATCGAATTACATTTTCGGTATTGAAATTTTAAAACTTTTTTTTATTACTAAGGTTTAAAAATTTTAATCCATATAAATATATACCATTTTAAGAAAATTTCTGAAATGATGACGAAAATTGTTTATTTTTAGATTTCTAAATTTGTTCAATAAATTCATATATTCTATATAAAACCATTGAACAGCATAAATATATCAAATATTAAAATATAAATATTAATTTATATTTATAATAATTAAAAAAAATTCACCAAAAATACTACGGAACGTCTCGAGTGGAAAGTGTTAATGAAAAAAATAAATATGATAAAACTGACAAATAAATCATTTAAATACAAGAGATCTATTGATCACAAAAATTAAAAATAAATATATTTAAATATATGAAATTTTCTACACAATATAAATGTTAAATCAAAACTAAATGATAGAAAAAAAAATCCAATTTCAAGTTAAGTACACATTTCGCAATACCCTTTAGTCGGATGACCGCAAGCTTTTTGGTGCAAGTGTTCTATGATTTGTGACTGTTATTTGGCAAACGTCGTTCACCACCGCAGAACCGACGAACAACCCTCTTAAGTCTTTTTCGAATGCGACGAAAATCTGTGTTTTCGAATCTACTGTGAAACTGTGTGGGGAAAACTCGATAAATTGCCCTGTCGCAATCGAAAATGATGTAAAATTAAAGCGGACAACTTTTTTTTTCACAGATGCATTCGAATAGCATATATATATTTACAATACTAACACTTATAGTATATTTTATGAACAATTTTACTATCGTAATATTAAATTTTACTATAACTACTTGATCTAATTATAGTAAAACTCTTTTATTATATTCACTAATATAAAACACGACAATGAATTAAATAATAAAAAAAAATATATACTTGTCGAATGATTTGACATAGAGCTGACGACTCGTCTGTATATAAAAAAAAATAAAACGATATTTTAAATCTTAATAATTAAATATCAATCCGCATATAACAAAGACACCAATAATTTAAGTTTAATTTTAGTATATAAAAGTATTACAAATTTAAAATGTAACTTATGATCACATGTGCCGTTTGTACTTTCAACGCAAATGCAACGATTTATTTGAATAAACATCGTATAAATTATGATTATATCGTTAATTAATTAATTAAATGCTATAACGATTTTTTTTTTACTATACATATATTTCTTTTATATAGTTTCCAATCGACCGCATATACGACACGATAATGACCGTAATGATAATGACGATAATGATAATGGCGATCGCTAAAAAGACGCATTTGCATTGAACGAAAAAAAAAACCGATTTGCATGTTCGAAAAACGTGCGCCCGACGGTTAACGTGTTAAATGACCGATAGAACTCGTCTACCGCTATGCGATCTAATTATAAATTGAAATTACTTTATTATTATTATTATTTTACACGTGTTAATCCAATATTAAAATTATCGATAAATATTTTATTTTATAGAATATATATATTATATTTATTGTGCGAATTTAAAATTGATTTTTATTTATTGATTGTCTTCATATATATATGGTATATATAATATATAATTATTTTATTCGCATATTTAATAACGAAAAAAAATGTGTACATCGTCTGATTTCGGCTTTATGTTTAAATTGTATCACGATGATAAATAAAAAAAATGGACAATTTTCAAACCACTTCCGGTGTCCGTTCTTATTTCTTCTTATTTATATTCACCATTATGTTGGAAAATTTACGTGAATATCGGCCAAGATCGAGAAGTTAAACGATTTCATTCTATCTTATTTATTTTATTTATTTTTTTGTTTATTTATTTCCTTCCAGCCGTTGCCGCGTTTATTTCGTTTTGTTTGTTATTATTTTGTTACTTTTTATATTATTTATCGGCATTATATATTGAACGACGGCATCGTCCGTCGTAATGTCGTCCAATTGTAAAATACGTGACCGTAAAACGTTAACGCGTCATACCAATCTGAATGCTATTTAACACTTTGAATGCGGGGAATCGTAGCCGCGTTTTAAACGTATTCGATGACTTCACAACGAGAAATGTTCGCGTTTAAATTCGTTCTAATGGTATTTTTTCTCTATTTTTTTTTTTTTTTTTTTTTTTTTTTTTGTATAAAAAGAAGATCAAAATGAAGTATGTCAAAAATTGCACAGATTAATTTGCAAATGACGAAACGGTAATATTTTAGAATACAAAATATGTATTTTTAATATTTATATATATATATATATATATATATATATATATATATATATATATAGTAAGTGAAATGATGACGAAATTTATTTATAGATATTTTTAATTATTTATTAAAAAAGTATTAATAACAATTATAATATAATAATAAAAAAGAGAATCCAATACCAATAATAAATAATAATATATTATTTACATCAATTTTTAATTATCTAAAATCTCATATTTTCACTATATATATATATATATATATATATATATATATATATATTTTTTTTTTTTTTTTGATATGTTATAAAACGATGTCCAACTAATAATTATAAATAATTTAATTTCAACATTTAAAAATAAACATATTTATTCTCTGAAACGACTAAATAAACATAATAATAATATATATCAAATTAATTAAACAATTTCACAATAAACATCAATATAAATAATTATAGCTCACTGAAACTTTTTTATTATATTTATAATATATTATATATATAAAAAAAAAACGATTCAATCATATTCGATATATAAAGAATATTTTATTATTATTATAATTAAAAAAATCGTATCGTTGTTATAAAAATATTGTAAGAATTTACGTATTTGATTATAAATTGAAATAATCAATAATTTATATTCTAATAAATATTAACACATTATAATTATAATCGAGCGTTTATAATGATTTATGGTGAATGTTAACCGGTACGACTTGTAAGACTGAATTAAATTGAATTGAAAGGAATAATTGTTTCTATTTATTATTGTTATTATTATTCATTAAAATCATAATTAAATTAAAAATATTATATGTTGGGTATGAAAAAAATATGCTCATTATTGCATTAAAGCCGGATTCACACGAATTTTATACGTGCATCTGATATTTTTTCTCAGTACTACTAAATAATAATGAATTCATTATAATTGAATGTAAATATTATAATATTAAATATATAATAAATCGTAAAAATTTCAACCCTTCGTGAATTTTTTATATTTTAATTAATTGAAGTCCTTAATTATTCATTTATTTTTCAAATATTTATACTTTATAATTTCATATATAGTGTAATAGTGATATTGTAATGTAAAATAAATATATATATATATATATATATATATATTAAAATATATATCTAATAATAGTAACGCACATGTTCGCCTACTATAAATCTATAATTTATATATATATATATATATATATATATATATATATATATATATATAAATCCGGAAATTGCGGCTCGATTAGTCATTTTTGCGGCTCACGAAACATTGTAATAACAGATAATCATTTATTAAATTAAGAAAAATATTTTGAGATTTTCTAATGTACTTCATTAATTATAAAATATTATTATATATAAATTATGCTTCCTTAAGAAAAAAAGTTTAAATTCTTTAAGAAATCTTACTATTTTATTTTAAAATTATAAAGAATGATCAATACAACATAAATATTATATAAATTTAATTCTTATATGAAAAATATTAAATTTATATAATAATGAATATCCAATAGTAATATTGATGATTTAAATATTTTAAAATTTTCTGATATTTATAAAATAATTTATTTATACAATTTAAATTAATATATAAAAAAAAACATTACAATTCAAATACGTATATTTATTTCTATTATTATTATTATTTTTAAATTCCTGTACAAAAATCATTCCAAGAAACGTTTATTACAATTTAACCAATATTACAAATTAAAAAAAATCACAATCGTACGTGCATAAATAAATTCTCGATTATTCATAGAAAAAAATTAATAACATTTGAGAAACATCAAAAATTTTTCGATATATATATATATATATATATATATATATATATAATAAATTCGTATTCACCAACCGTAGTCGGTTAGTTAACGGATCGTTTTCATTCACGGCTCCGTTCGTTAAAAGTATAATAATATATAAATAAAATGTTTCGCCATTTTTTTTACGGCGATGATAAATTGTAAAGCGGCGTCCACACGAGCGCATTTCACATGCGTGCACCAACTTAAATTTTTGCATGCAAACCTTCGTATTAATTCGAAACACCGAGACGTTCCCGTGATGGATGACGCTCTGTAAACTCGTTCCTATCGCATTATATTCATTATTATACCTTTTAAATCTGCGCTTCTCAATCGGTACATTATTTTTCTTGATTAAATATAATATTTCAATATCAATATTTATTTTTAATATATGTTGTAATGGAGATTTATTGAGTGTTTTATAGAACGTTGTATATAATAGCAGTAGTATATTTTAAATTAAAATTTTTTTAAATGATCAATTTAAACATTACATTTAGAGCTGCTCTGTTTATCTAGGTGAAATTTTGTGATCGATTTTTCGAGCACTTTTCGATGTTCAATTGAACTGAAATTTTTTCATACTTGCTCACTATAGATGACAATGCAAGGATCAATTAACATTTTTTTTTTAAATAATTAACCGATTAATGGTAATTAATGATATTGATTTTACGATATATATATAATTGTTATTATTTGGTATTAATAGTAATACAATATAAAAGTGTGTTTTAAGAAAAAAATATTTTTATCAATCTGACTTTAAATTTATTATATGAAAATTTATCACGTCTAAATAACCATTGTAATTAATTTATTTATCTTTTTATATGAGAATGAAATCTAAATATACATTTTATTATATTCATATGTGATCGCCGATTCTTTTCTCGGTCGTATTCGAAGCGATATATTTATGCATGTGCGATGTATTAAAATGTTCGAGGGAGAAAAATATGGAAAAACTTTCACGAAGGGGGAGTGGAGGGGTACGGGGGGAGGGCGGTGGAAAAAAAAGAGTGAAAATAAAAAAAAATCTGGAAAATGCGAAAGCCATAAATCAAGTAATACGAGCATTTGCGAGATCATGAATTCGAGTGGCGCAACACGTTCTCTTTAAATATTTGAGAGATTTTTCCCTTTTCGCTATGTAATATTTTATTTATTCGACGGTCCGTCGCAACATTGTTTCTTAGGGGTATGTGACTTCTAGGGGTCACCATATGGTCCACAACTCATAGTCAACTCATATATATCCGCTTTTTACCCGGGGATTTTCTTTATACGTATATTTTTTTTTTATATTTTCGTTTTTCGCCTTTTTTTCTCATACTTCATATCGTACGCCGGACACTGCATTTAGATGTGTTCAACTTTTTTCATATATGAATCGTAAATCTTTTTTTTTTAATATTAATTAAATTTAATATAAAAATATATTACATATATATCATATTTTTGTCATTTTTTAAAAAAAATATATAAAATTTTATTTTACAATTTTTTTTAATATGGCAATATATATATATATATATATATATATATATATATATATATATATATATATATTGTTTATCAAAATGAATGATTTTTATATAATGAATAAAATCCAAATTTCTTTCATATTTATAAGAAATATTTAATAAAATATATTTTTATTTTATATTAAAAAAATAACATCATTTATGAATACTAGAATATTATTAATCGCGTAAAATTAAACGTTCGAACTTTAATATTTATTATATTCATATATAAAAATATTGTAATTTTGTATAAAATTTTATTTAATTATTTTTTACTATTATATAAAAATTTTGTTTTTTTTTTAAAAAACGACATATCTATAATTTAACATGAAATATATTAAATCTGTTTATATGTATTTATTTTTGATACGTCTCAATATAACGTCGATTACAATCTGATATATTGAATATATTAAACTATAATAATATATAACAATATTCATTTTGGCATGATAAAATTGACCATCCCTGATAATCGTACATATAATACGTATATATATATATATATATATATATATATATATATATATATATATATATATATATATATATATATATTAGCCAGTGTTAGTATTAAAAATCGCAGTTGAACTACGAGCGAAACCCTCAAAGTCTCATCCCCCCCGATTCCGAGTCATAAATAATATAAGATTTTTTTCCCAGCATGGTGCCACACCATTATTTGTTCTAACAAAACCTCAACACGTCTCTCTGTGGCCGGTCACTACGTGCTTAACTCGCAATACATTATATATGAATTAAGATCGAATCATATGTATACACAGCCTTATAAAATAAAACACCATATAATAATAATATTATTATTATTATTAATGATTTTAGGCAAAAATGAACACAACGGATCCGTTGGGTGCTATGAGCCATCAAAAATCGAGTGGAGAAGGTGACAGATTATCACTGGGTGGTCATCATCATCATCATCATCATCAATCGGCAGTTAGCCAAATGTTATATGGGGCAGCCGGACTGTCAACCGGTCGCTCCGGTAAGTGTGTCATACTATTGTGATCAAAAATTATGGTGAAATTGTCATTTAAAACTCCCGAACATTAATTAGGAAGGCAGGTAAATTGTATTTTTTTTTCCTAAGTTGGTAGGACTGTTTATAACATTTGTCAAGCGCCTGTTTGTTAAAAGATTTAGTTATATGTATTTTTACAACTCATCACGATAATGCATTGGTTCTTTGCGACTTTTTTGCTAAAAACTCGACTCATATCGTTCCGGCAACCACCGTATTCGCCTGATTTGACTCCATGCGACTTCTGTCTATTCATCAATCTCAAAAGACCAATACGGAGACGCCGTTTTGACACGATTGAGATGATAAAAATCGAATCGAAGAAGGTTTTGAAGGCTATATCGGAAAAAGACTATTCCGACTGTTTCGAGGACTGAAAAAAACATTGACAAAAGTACGGAGATTACTTTGAAGTGGATGAAATTGTTTTAGGAAGAATAAATAAATAATTTACATTTTTTTTTTACAAACAAATTCACCTTAGTTTTTGATCACAGTGTTATATATATAATAATTATAAATAATTATAATTGATATTTAAAATGATTTTTAAGGTTCTTCAAGTTCCTCGCCGGCTGGTGGAACAGCCAGTTCTCTGCTAGTAGTTCCACAGCCAAAACAACCATGCAGTCCAAGACACGGAGTAGGAGGTCCCACAGGTTCCAACTCCAGGAAATACCATTGCAAAATGTGCCCTCAGGTAAGTCAATTTTATATTTCATCAGAATTCTATTCGTGGATTTTTAGTGTGAATCGTCTTTTCGTAAAATAGGCCTCGATCGTTTATTTTTCATCTTCCGCTCTCTATTCGCCGATTTTTTTTATTATATATATATATATTTATACATTTTTTTTGACCCCCTCGGTATTTTATTGTTTTTGCGAGGCTGCTCTCATTTTATTCCTTTTATTATTATTATTATTATTATTTCGCCGTTTTATTTTGCGGTCACAGAGGAGAATTCTTCGCGAAATTCCCGACATCAAAATTCGAAAGAAGTCCGCGTCCGTGAAGATGAAAAGATGTTTGCAGGGGGAGAATGAGGATGAAAATGAAAGAAAAAAAAAAGACGAATAAACTCGTTCTGTTCTTTTGTTATTTTTCTGGCGGCGAAATTAAATGTAAGCATTGAACTAGGAGTTTCGACACCTTCGTTTTATACGAGAAAAACTTCATTTTTTTCCTCGCCCCTCGCCCCCCTCCCCTCTCCTCTTACTTCTCTTCGATACGTTTCGCCGATTCTTTTTAACCGGACCGGTTAAAAAGAGAAGGATAAAAAAAACAGAGTTTAAAACGCGCTTTCTAAGAAAAGACAGTTTAAATTTTCGTTTATTCGACGTTTTAAAATCAGTTTTCAATTTCCATATTGCCCTAATTTATTTTTTTATTACATATTAAAAATAGTAAAATATAATTATTTCAAAAAAAATATTATAGAATAATTTTGAAGTACGGTAATATTTTTTATCATAAATATATGAAATAAATAGTAGCCAAAATGTGTCATTGTAATAAAAATAATATAAATTAACATACTTTTTATTTAGGCGACTAATTATTATTATTTTGGTTATTAATTTATTGAACATATTTTTTTATAATTACATAAAAAAAATAATTAATTAATTTTCATAGAATGAATTAATTAATTTATATAAAAATCCTTGAAATATTATATAAACAATTTAAAAATTTGTTATGATTATTAATTACATAAAAATTAAACGATAGCAAAAATATATATTACAAATTTTAAAGTATACTATTTTAATAATAATTTATTTAATATGATTAAATTTTTCATCAAATTTAAATATATTTAATTAATCGTTTTATGTAAGATATATTTTTTACTGTATTTAAATTTTCATATAAGAAGAAAATTCATTACTTTTAAATTAAAAAAAAAAAAAAATTTATCCATCAAATATTATATTAATAATATTCCATAAGAAATATATTATATATAATAATTCAAACAATAATTATTATTTTTTTAAATTTTATTAAAAATATTTTATATAAAAAAAATATTTTCTAACCAAATTCAATGCATATACACCTTTGTGCATTGAATATATTGGAATTTTATATATATATATATATATATATATATATATATATATATATATATATATATATATATATATATATATATATATAATTCGAGCACGCACGTCGTTTTACACGATGAAAATTTGGTCGGTGAAACCTTTAAAAACGCGTTCCACAGATTAAATCGAATCGACGACAATCGTTCCGATTCAGGGGGTACGGCGGGGGTCCGGGCCCCGTCTAATCTAGCGTATCTATTAATATTTTATTAGTGGAACGGACCCTTTTCTTTTCGGAGATCAAAAACCGGGAACATTAACGATTCCGTTCGATTCGGGGGCCACGTTTTTGTCTTCGGCGACGATCGATCGCATTCGAAAAATCGATATAGTTTACGAAAATAAATAAATAAATAAAAATATATTCATATATTATCGATTGACGTCCTCAACATGTCATTAAATAATATTTTTTTTTAATATAAAATAATTTTTATTCTTGTAAAATTGTAAAAACGCATTACAAATATTCTATTCAAATTTAAATATTTTAAAATTAATTTTAATTATGAAAATTATTTTTTTTATTTTTCATATATTTAAAACATCTATCTTCTATTTTCATATTGTATAGAAATATAATCCATAAAAATTATAAATTATTCCTTCTTGTTTATATACAACAATTTAATCTATATTATAGAAAAAAGTATGAATTTTTATTATATCAATAAATTTTTTAAATAAAAAAATATTTCAATATATATATATATATATATATATATATATATATATATATATATAATATTACGAAAAAAAATTAATAACACTAAAATATTTATAAATCTGATTCTTTTTTATAATATAAATTATTTAATTGAATTATTTTTTTTCATTGATATGTTAAATGAAATATGACTCGTTTATATAATACAATATTACATTCAAACTTTCAATATAAAACATATCAAAATAAAATAAGTTATATTTTAACGTCACCATTCATAATTTATTCTAAAATTTAATGAAATAGATCAATAAATATTCGTCGCAGTTTCGACTACCATTTTTTTTAATTATTTTCAATTTTTTTTTTTCACCACAAATTAATTAAAAATATATACGAACTAGATTTATCGTATATTAATTACTATATTATACACTTTTATTTATTTTTTTATTATTTTTTAAACGACGTCGCACGTATTAAATTTTATATAAGTGCAATTATTATTATTTTAGTATTTTCTTTTAGCATTTATTTATTTATTTACTTATTATTTTTTTTATGTACGTTTTGACAATCGAATTCAGAGTGAAAGGATGCAATCGAAAACCTGTCATAAATAGGAAGACATAAATTTTACGACATTTAAATTGAAATTCAATTTATATATATATATATAAACACACACGCGCGCGCGCTCGCATATATATATATATATATATATATATATATATATATATATATATATATATATATATATATATATATATATATAGCAATTTAAAACGTATATAAAATAAATTGTAATATTTAACAATCGTTTTTAACACGTCGTATATTTGGATCAAATTCCCTCCCCTTTTTGATTAATTTTTTTATTTCAAAATAAATAGAAAGTTTTTTAACATGAAATAGAGATCAAGTTTACTGTTGATATAAATTTATTAAATATTGATAAAAATAAAACTTTATTTCATTATAAACGATTTCATCAATTTTCATATAAAAAAAATCTTTAAAAAAGTAAAATAGCTATTGTATAATTTTTCACATATTTAAAAATTAATAAATGTATTCATAATTATTTAAATATATATATATATATATATATATATATATATATATATATATATATATATATATATATATATATATATATCATTTTGCGATTTACTTAGCACGTTAATACTTCAATATAAATGAATGTATAATGGTTAAGTATTGAACTAATGACTCGACTTGATTTGCATCATAAATAATAAATATGTATAAAATTGCTATGCAGACACTTTTATTAAAATCATTTTTGATTAATTTAACATTGACATTTAATTTTTTTTTATACATAATATAAACAACATGGAATTTTTCGCTCATGAAATAGTCAAAACAAATATTTTTTTTATTATTTTCACAATATAAATATCTAATGTTAATTAAATCGATTCATTTGAAATTAATGTATTCGTAATTTATAAATTTGACACTATATTTTTCATTACAATTGCACAAAGTAATACGTATTTAATTCAAGTCAGTTATCACAAATACACACACACACACACACACACACACACACACACACACACACACACACACACACACACATATATATATATATATATATATATATATATATGCATTCATTATTCAGCCACCTGTCGGCATTTGAACCAGGACAAACAGCATTCCGTCTTCGCGAACCGCCACTGAAATGACGAATGACGTCACATTCCTGAAACAAAAAAAGATTTCCAAATATTCCATCATTTTGTTATTATTATTCAATTTTGATAATAATTCAAGATCGATTTCGCGATTATATATATATATATATATATATATATATATATATATATATATATATATATATATATATATATATATATAATTTTTAAATAAATTATTTGCAGTCATAAATATTATTACGCGTTGCGAAAAATAGACGAAATGCAAAAAAAAAATAGAATAATAATAAATAAATAAATTCCCGTTGCAGATAATGCTGATATTTTTTTTGCGATACACACTAATTGTACAATAAATCAATTGCAAATAATAAACGAAGTAACACTTAGTTTGACGCGCATAAATTTATGACTATATCGGATATGGACGTACGAACGCATAAATTTTAACTATAGTCGAAAAATTACAAAACACACCCTGATCATAAAGTTGTGTATATTATAATAAATATATATAATTTGCGCAATCGATGAGCGTTTTTCGATAAAAAAATGTACAATTTCGTCTATTCGATAATATTTTTAATAATTCATAATTAAAATTAAATTTAATTATCCGCATTGGGTTCTTCGAAATATACAAAATTCAGAAACGCATTGTCGCCACATATTATCGCATGAAAATATTATAATTATAATATTGATCTAATTTAATCTTGTTTTTATTCTAAATTTAGCACACAAAAAAATACTATGATATCATACTGTATGAATTATTCAACGTAGAACTGACGACTCGTCCTTCAACTTGATAATATTATTAATCAATACTTTGAAATTTAAAAATATAAACTCTTAAAAAATATCTAATATCACTTAATTCGAATAAAAATTAATTATACTATAGTTATAAACTCTTTTTTATTGTATATAAAATTGTAAATTATTTAATTATAAAATCAGTAACTTCATACGATATTTTTATTAAAATAATTATCTATCAAAAAAAATATTAAACATTTAAAATGTAATATTGATTACTATTAATTTTATATGAATTAAATATTATATATATATATATATATATATATATATATATATATATATATATATATATATATATATATATATAACGTCTAATTGAAAATAAATAATCGACTTTCGAAAACGATTATTATTCGATTAAAGATTGAGAATGACCGTTCATAGACGGCAAAATATATTCAATTTATGTAATATTTAATGCACTATTGTTAACACGCGAACGATTTCATAATCGTCGTACACATTTTAATTGATTAACCGGTCTTTTCTATTTCTATCGAGCGGCGTTCATACAAAAATGCGACCCACAATCGAACGATCGAAAAGTTACCGGATCAAAAATAATAATATAATCGTTCGTGTTTTTTTTTTTTTTTTGTTTTTTGAATTTTCGAATATTATAATGACGGCCCGCCGGTTTAGTTGTCGGTTTTGCCGTTTTCGGTGACGTCGAGCTTTTCCGGACGGCGCGCAAAGTGTTAACGCCTGGTAACAATTAATCACGGTGTCAGCGGCACTTTCTGAGGGTTTTCTGAGGGGCGTTTCGGAAGTTTTGGTTACACGACCCTTCCGCGATACCCTAGCACCGTTCTTCTTCACTTCCCGTGTATAAAACTCTTTGAAATATGAACGGAACAAGGGAAAATTATCCCAAAGTTATTCACAATATAACAATGCCACGATTCATTCTCTCTCGCTCTCTTATATAAATATACTTTAGTATATATATATATATATATATATATATATATATATATATATATATATATATATATATATATTACCGATTTTGAAAAAACATAAAAAAGATTACTTATATAATATATTATGAATAAAAATAAATTATTTTTAAAACTTTTCCTTGAAAATAAATATTTTATATCTAGTTATTAGTATTTAATATGTATCTAATTTATATCAAAAAATTACGTTGTTATAAAAATTATAAAATTGTAATTTTAAAATAATTTTAATAAAATAATAATCATTATGAAAGATACATATGAATAATAGTAATTAATTAATTATCAATATTTCAATTTTATTATCAAAAATTAATGTTTAAAAATATAACTATTGAATTATTTAATTGTACAAATAACTGAAAAATTTCTATAAAATTTTATAATAAAAAAATCTAGAATATTTTTTAATTTTAATATTATATATATATATATATATATATATATATATATATATATATATATATATATATATATATTATATTTGATCAAAAAAATACAATAAAAATGTGCAATTAATTTATAAGTTATTAATTAAGTATTATATTACTTATTAAAATTAATAAATTTATATACATCCAATCATTATATATATATAAATATATGTCAATAATACGCACGCTTAAAATGCTTCGTACATACGTTTCATTATCGGTGTCCAAAGGGAACAATTACGTTGTCAATTAAAAAAAAGTGTGCGCGCGCGCTTCATCAAGCGGAATAAATAATAAGGCTGACACCGAAAACGAGTCTCCAAAAAAAAAAAAAAAAAACAATAATAAATAAATAAGCAATAATAAAAGAGCGAAAGGCGAAATAATTACTTGCTTCGATAACAAGAAGAGCGAATAAAAAAGAGCGACAAAATGTCGAGAAAAAAAAAATATATATATATATATTCTTTTTTCTTTAATTTTCTTCGACTAACGAATTTAAAGGGACAGCTGTTGGCACAATGGAAAAATCGCACAGGTGCCAATCGCGCATAACAAGTTCGTAACCCGTCACTTTCGCATGTACGCGAATTTTTTTTTATATATTCGTATTTTGTATAAATATACCATATATATTATTTATATTATATAGAGTTCATGGGGAGACAATTAAAGTGCGTAAGATACAAGTGCACGACACGTGTACGTGGTAATTATCGATTTTGCGATTGATTAAACGACAATCTAACATTACATTAATAAATGAGTAATTTTAAAATATTTTTATAATATAGATTTTTTTAGTTACATAATTCAGAATATTATTTTTTTAATTTATCATTATATTGCAATTGCATACTTTTATAAAAAACTGTTCGTTTCTGTTTCAAATCAAAATTAACGATATAAGTGTCTTATTAATATTCATATATATATAATAATAAACTAACGAAAAATAATTATTAATATATTACACGATCATTTCACCATTATAAATTGTATATTTTTATCAAATAAAATATAACATATTTATCACATAAAAACAACACACAACGAATATTTACATTTTGATTTATCTAAAAACCGGTTTGTACAAAAATAAAATAAAAATAAAATCGACGCTTCTCAAAAACACACACACACACACACACAACAATAGTTAAATTCTGACAAAATCGAATTTTCATCCGACATTCGAAACGATCGGACGTCCGATGCGATCCAAAAATGAAGTAAAAAAAAATCATGTTTTCCGGACCCCCCTTTTCTTTATTTTCACCGTCAATATATATATATATATATATATATATATATATATATATATATATATATATATATATATAAAATGACCGAAATCTCGAACAGACACTGATGATGCCGCTAATAAATTAATAATGAGAAGCGACTCACATTCCGCAAACGCCGGTTCGAGTCCCGCTGCGAAACGGTCCGGTATTTCGTATGAAATTAAATCGACGACCCCCCGATCTTTTACTATATATATATATATATATATATATACAAGTATTTTTTTGTATATATATATATTTTTTTTTCATCTTTTTGGGTTCTTTTTGTATAAAAATTCGGGTCCCCTTTGTGTCCGAGGCCGCTTTTGATGCTCGCCGCGCAAAAGTATTATTCGCCTCGAGGAAAGGTTTCGCCGGTTTGACGAGATGACGGATTATTGAACTAGTTGACGCGAAATATCCTCAGATTTCGAATGTGAATCGGTCCGTCCAAGATGCGGAGACGAGGACGATATTTTTATCTGAATTTTCTACGAATTGAAACATTTCTTCTGTATCCGCTATTTTCCAATATCCGATGCGAACTATGATTCAGCAAAGGTTTCATATATATGTACATATATATATATATATATATATATATATATATATATATATATATATATATATATATATATATATATATATATATATATGAATATTTCTTATATTCAATATGAAAAAAAAGTATTTATTATAATCCTCTATGATAGTATTCGATTTATAATTTGTTTATATTAAAAAAATAAATAATTTTAAAGTATCTCTTCAATACAATATTTATATAAAATTATATTACTTTATTTAATTTGAAAAAAAAAGGTTTTCAATTTCTGACATCGTTTATTCTAAATATAATATTAATATAAATTCAATATCGACAACCAACAATTCTTGTGACGAAATTTTTTAAACTATTTATTTATTACCTTTTTTACTTTTATAATTGAAATATTACTTTTTACTGTCTACATCAGGGGTGGCCAAATTGGGGCTCTTTGAAGGATTATTTGTGGATCTCGATAAATGTACCCTAGTTCCCTTTTCATTTTTAATTTTAAAAAATTATCAAAAAAAGTAAAATGTATTTAATTTTTAAATTCAATACGTATATTTTGTACTTTTATTTATATTTTTTCAATAAATATATTTTTTGTATAAAAAAAAACATAACAATACGTATTTAATTGCGGCTCGCGAAAAACTTTAAATTTTGAAAAATGACTCGGAAAAAAAAGAGCTTGGCCATCCCTGATCTATATTAATTTTTAATGTCGTCTATTCTAGATATAATATTAAACTTTCAATATTACTATATTGAGATAAATTTAATATCATTTTTTTGCTTAAAAATTGTTTTACATCTAATTACGTGATCGAAATCTCAGAAAAGACAAATTTCTAATATATCAATGTTGAATTTTTTTAAAAATCTATGAATTAAAATCATTCACTTTTTATATTAAATATATCTAACACTTTAAACACAATGATATTTTAATCAAAATTCTATAAATTTATATTAAAAAAATATTATAAATATTAATTTCAATAATAATATAAATTAATTAACTACATTCTTCAAATACGCAATACGCACTATTATATATATATATATATATATATATATATATATATATATATATATATATATATATATATTTATAATTAACCAATCATTTTTACATTGATTGAATTTCAAACGGCACACTTTACATTCTATATATCAATTTTAATTATATAAATTAATCAATTTATAAATTTAATACGCGGACATGTCGTACTCGCGCATTGAAATCACTTATTAATTAATTAAAAAAATATATATTAAAACAAATTAAAATATAACATTAAACTATTAATTATTACATAAAAATAACGAAATTCGCTGTAAAAAAAAACGTTTTTCAATACAATAATTACTGTATTCGTTTGCTATAGTGAACAAAAAAATAATTATTTATTATATATATATATATATATATATATATATATATATATATATATATATATATATATATATATGTATATATAATAAAATACGCATTTTTAATTTCGCACTTTTGCCAGTGAAAGTATTCGATATTTATTCGAAACGATTAATTCCAAAATAAAATATGTTAAATTTCATTTTCAAATTACCAAACAATATATAAACGTTAATGTTATATATATAATTAATTAACGTCTATTCTCTTCGACGCCGTTATTTTTCACGTTTACATCATATATATATTATATAATGAAAAATTTAAATATATACATATATTTATACAAACGTTCTGTACGAATATAATTATAATTTTCCAAGAAAATCTTCTTTCTAAGAAAATTTTCACTCATTTAATCGTTCAATTAACAACGTTCTCAAAACTGTGTAATACCATAAATTCTCAAAGGTATTACAAATATAAATTTAAATACTTGGTAAAACCGCAATCGTCTTTTGTCTGCTTTTCTATACGATATATATTATATTTCTTATTATATCATTTATATTTCAAATATATATATATATATATATATATATATATATATATATATATATATATATATATATATATATTCTAACCTTCATCACCTTCATTAAAATAATCTCATATATAAATAATAAATATTAATATATCGTAAAAATTATATTATTTTTAAAAAAATAATTTGTATATTATCTATGAGATATTATATTAAAAGGGTCTCAACCCTTTTGTGTCACAGTCTTCACCCAGTTCTAAAGGTCTTAATGTAACCTCTATAATGCTGAAATTTTACCGCAATATCCCCTTATAGACTAATGTTTGAAGATGTCTTAAGTTAACCACCCCTTTGAGTCATCAGTGCTGATCAACCCCTGCATTAAATTAAACGACGCAATATAATTTATTATATTTTTCATATCTTTCAAAACATTTAACATATTTAAAAATATATAAATTTTCTTATAACCTATGATATCATTTATACAAACTTTTTCTTCATTATTTAAAAAAATATTCAGTCATTTTTTTATTTTAAATATTATAAAATTTCGTATATTATCTAAAAAAAACAACGACACTTTCTAATACGAATAATTTTATCATTAATTATTAAATTTCATAGAAGTGGTTCTCTTCTGTTTCATCCCCTATATAATTCCTGTGAGAAGTATATTAAGGATACGCCCTTAAGTGACATCCACCAGACAATGTGGTGACACATTCCATAGTATTAATTACTGCCAAGTTTGTCCTGTGTGGGTAAATTTAACCCCCTTATTCCTGTCCGCAACGAGACATAACATAACTTCGCTTAACAATTTTCGCGTTTGTGACCGAACATGTAATGATAATATTACATACATACATACATACGTATCTATGCGGTTTCGGTGATAAAAGATGATTAATTTCAACATAAATATTATAAATAATAATTATTATTATTATATAAATATATTGATATTGATGTAAATTAATTCATAGAAATCTGGCGTTCATATTCCGATATATCTGATTTTAATTTATTCAATTTGATCAATATATTTCTATAATTTATTAGCTAATAAAGAATATTATAATAATAATAAATAATATATGCAAAATATATTAATAATTTTATATATAAATAAAGTTTCGTTGACGATAGTTTGTAACCGAGTTTCCACCTACGATCGCCGATTGCTTACTGTCGTTGCATGCGAAATACATTTTCATCGTTCAGTATTACAGAGATTCTCAAACTTTTTCTTAAAACAACATCTTATAATATATAATATTTTTAACAGAGTCTTAATTACATGTAAAATTAAAAATAATGCTCTTCTATAAATAATATATTTTTTTAATCTCTATAATATTTTGAATCGATATAAAAAATGCCGAAATATTATAATTACATCTTCTAACATAATTGAACTGAATTTTAAGATGTGATCTTTGTTTAATTTTTAAGTATATTTATATCATTACACAATATATGTATATTATATAAATAGCACATTTATAATTCACTTCTACAATTAATTAAATATAAAAATTCTATATAAAAAAAATGAACTCTTTTACCTCTCAAACGAATACGACCTTTACATACTATAAAACAAATTTACACAACACACACACACACACAAAACACTGTCAACGCGACAATCCGTAACGTCGTTCATTTACAAAAAAAAAAAACAGCGATCACATTTTGCGAAGTTTGTTGAGACTATTTTTTTGCGAGGCACGTGCCTCACAGTTTGAGAATATTCGTGTACGTCATATGTATGCGCCCGCGCAGGTGCAGCGTTTGTCCAGTGGCATTGCAGGCTCCGCCCACTGCATCCTATTATGTATATTTATGTGTGTGTGTGTGTGTGTGTGTGTGTATTTATATATATATATATATATATATATATATAATAAGTGTGTGTGTAACTAATAAATTGCATCCACAAGTGCACGTCATTACTGAACATCGAACAAAAACAATGCACTTCGACTTTGAAACCACTCAACGAGTACAAAATGAAAAAGCCTCATAAGCACGCACCACTTTACTACTTACTGACTTCCACTCTTAAATGAAAAAAAAAATAAACAACAAATAATATATATATATATATATATATATATATATATATATATATAAATGGAGGCTTTTTTATGCGACGAATAAAACTTGGCGTAAATGCCGCGAATTATTCGTCGTTTTATTTATTTATTTTGTAAATATTTATACGGTTGTTTTATATTTTGAACTTTGTCGTTTCGAAAATTAAACGCTTCGCTGTTAAATAGAGACGGATCGTTCGTTTTTCACACGCGTATGATTTCGTCATATTTTCATTATATCGTTCAATCGTTATTTTTGACAAAAAAAAAAACATCGAAAATATATAAAAATGATCTACACTTCAATAATTGAAATATAAATTAATATTAACTATTTAAATATAAATTAATATTAATAGACGCACTTATTGTGACCGTAGCTTGACGGGAATAATATAAAAGAATATTTTCCCAAAGAGGAAGCGTCGTAAGTCCATAATGAAGCGACGAATCCAAAACTAATCAGACATGACGAATTGGCTTATTATCGGCGACCGCTCCGTCAGAAAACGAATCGATTCCAAAATAAAACAATATAAAAACGAAACGAAAATAATTAAAATTTCTCTCATAAAATACTAACAAAGAAATATAATATATATATATATAATACGACAATAGATGGCGCGCGTCTGAGAACGCGTCATAGTGAACACGGACAAAATAAAACAAATCATAATTATCGCTTAATGTTAATGACATTTCAATTTTTCGTCAGTACATATATATATATATATATATTAAATCTGTAAAACCTTATCGCATCCGCTAAATATCATGGTCAGTCCAACTGTGAAAGGTTAATCCATTTTTGAACGGCTATCTAAATTACGATCAAAATGTTAGAACGAATACTCTAAATTTAGTTATGTTCGTGTTGACAAATTACCAATTTATTATCTTTATTATATTATATTTCATTGTTATTATCATCATTAATTATCGTGTTAAAATATTGAGCTATATTAAAAAAAAATATATATATAAAAATATGTAATAAATATTATAATAAAATCGATTTATATATACATTTTTATCTTATTCAAATTATATCAAATTTGAGATATAAAATTTCAGAAAAAAAAATCCTTATATATAATAATTATAAATTCAATTGTGAAATGTCTAACATTCAATTGCATAAATCCGTAATTGAAAATAGTTAACGTATTATTAAAACATTATCTCATTCAAGCGTAAATATATATATAAAAAAAAATAAGTAAATCGTGTCGTCGACCGTTATAAACATTTTTTATTACTCAATACTCTTCTTATATTCAACGCTAGCTTTAACACATTAACGACCGGTGACGATTTTCCTAGAAAATACTATATTTATTTTTTTTATTAAAAATCGAATATTTCACATCATATCAGAAAAAAAAAAAAAATATATATATATATATATATATATATATAAAAGCGTTGCAACTCTTGCAGACTATCTTTTTTTTTTTTAAAAACCTTAATCAAAAATCGCAAAGGCTCTCTCGCTCCTTTACATTTCCTTCAGGACGATTGTGACTTTGAGTCCACCCGTCGTCGTCATAACAAAAACATGTCGTCAATTCCAGTAGCCGGTCAGAGTGGGTCCTCCCGAGTCCTCTTTCTTTTGTATTTTTACTCTTATATATATATATATATATATATATATATATATATATGTATGTATTTTTTTTGCTTCTTCTTCTTCTTCTCCTTCCTTCGAGCGCTAAGTATCCTCTCTTGGAAGGACATCAAAGGCCCGCCGAACACTCACATTAGGACCTTTTTATTCGCGGGCATGAGTTTTCTTCTGTCCCTTTTTCCCTTCGTATATTTTTCACTTTTATATGTGAACGGCATCGCTTCGTTCTCTTATCACTGTCATAATATTTTATTTCAGCTATTCTCAAACGTTCTTAAAATCCTTTGGATAATAACCGTTACACTGTCTCGTTTTTTAACGTGATAATTGCAACGATATAATAAAGAAAACGCGCACAATTAAACATTTCAATATATAATATATAAACGTATAAAATTATATTACGTAGAAAATCATCTTTTTTTTTTTAATCAAACATTTTCTAGATATGAAAAAGTTTGAGAATATGCGTTTTATATGTGTCCATGTGTGAGATTGTATTGTATTTTGTTGTCGTTTTTCGGCAATACAGAGACACCAAAAAACTTACGCGCGCATTCCGTCGTCCGATTTTGGCACCGCGAATTCTGAGCAATGATTGAATTCCAGACATTTCAAAAAAAAAAAAAATTAAAAAAATATTTCTATACACTCAGACGATGCCGCTTATTGTAATCATATCCGTATTTATAAAATCTATATTAATATATAAAAATATACGTCGATATTTTAATACTAATGATTTGATTTCATGATAAATGAATGCCTATAAAGACATATGTTGATCTAAAACATTGTATTAATTTTACAAAAATATATATTTCGTTATTAGATCGTTGCTCTTTCTTTATCGTTTAATTATATATGTTATCGTGAAAATTTCAAAATCGTAACTCTAATAACAAAAACGCATTATACTTTCAAAATAGCGAACGACGTTCAACGCCAACATAAATAACATGCAAAAAAAAAATTGTGACGTCTTGATAGAAGCTAATTAACATACATAATTACAATGATATTTTATTGTAATTAAATTCTGCGATGAAGTAAAATCAGCGGGATTCCAATTATGTTACGCCGTATATATATTAAATAATTTTTCCAAAACGTTTTTATTATATAAAAATCCCTATTCAATACGAGTTAAGTCGGTTAACTATTTTACGATAATCTAAATATACGACATCTGAAAGTATTTAATTTTAACCAATATATATATATATATATATATATATATATATATATATATATATATATATATATATATATATATATATATGCATATTCGACACACAAAATTGACCAGTCTAACGAAGTTTTAATTATCTGAATATTGGAAAATTGAAATCGTCGAGAATGCTTATTAATTATTCATTCGTATATTATTTTCTCTAGACATTTATATATATATATATATATATATATATATATATATATATATATATATATATATATATATATATATATATATATATATTGTTAGAAATAATTTATAGATTTTAGATTTGCAATCCTGTTTTAAATACTATAAATACGCATGTGTCACCATTATTTCATCATATATATATATATATATATATATATATATATATATATATATATATATATATATATATATATATATATATATATATATATATATATATATATATATATAATATTACATCATTGTATAATAGTTTTTATTCAAATTAGAAAAGTATAAATTGATGCTTATTAAAATATTTTTTAAGATAAAGTACAATATCATGAATTTAAAATAATATAAATATTTTTTTTATAATATGATAACATTGATACATTATAAAATATATATATAAAAATCTTTGAAAATATTTAAGATCTTAAAATAATCTTATTTTTTATTCTAAATAAATTTTAACGTATTTTTAAATCATTAAAAATGCGTATTTTATTAAATCGCATTTATATCAATATTAAAATATAATAATAATAATAATACTTTTATAACGAATAATTAGAATCCATGCATTTTATTATAATATTGCCGTTTAGGAAAATTAAATATAATAAAATTATATATTATATAATAAAATCATATAATGCAAAAAAAATATTATATAATTATTATTTATTTTTTGTATATAAAAAATTCGTATATTATTATTATTTTACCTGTATTTCTAAAATAAATCAAATTCAAAAAATAATTTATATCCACTATTTAACGTTTGAAAATGATTCATACGTTTTAGCTACTGTTTTTACATAAATATATATATATATATATATATATATATATATATATATATATATATATATATATATATATATATATATATATATATATATCGAACGAGAAATGTATCAAAGTAAAAACTAGGTACATCAACACAACAACAAAAACGAGAACAAGAACAAAAATAAAACAAAATAAACAACCGTCGGCCTTCGGCTAAATCATAATGAAATCAGAAATTATATGCTTACAACTTGTCTATATATATATATATATATATATATATATATATATATATATATATATATATATATATATATAATTGTATTTTACCGAGTCGTTTTACGTTATACGAGTCATCGCCGCTCTGGACAAAACCTATAAAATTTTAAAATCTATCCGAACTGATAATTCGTAATACAATCAAAATTAAAAAAATAATTTATTATTATGTCGGCGACGCACAGTTCTTTTTTCTTATATTGATAACTTGATTCGCTCTTTCAAATGCTAACCCTTTAATGACCGTAAAGATTTATAGTCATATTTTATTTATGGTATTGTTATAATATCAATTATTTTAAATTATATTTATTATATATGAAAATAAATTATATTTTAAATTTAATAATCTTCAAAATTGATTTATTGTTATAATGCTAACGGCACAATAAGGAAATTATGAACGATAATAATTTGACGTCCTTCGAATTTAAATATAATAATTCGAACGATGCATTATTTCGGCCATAACCATAATAAAAACCCGATATGCGACATAAATATAATAAAATATAGACTTTTGTTGATATCAATAGTTATTACTATAATTTTATAGGCGCCTTAAAACAATATTTTATTTCATAAATAAGTACTTAATTTTTTTTATATTACAATTCAAAGTATTTACGTTGACTTAAAATTATCTATAAATTACATTTCACCGATATTATTATAAGAGAATTTATACATAAAATTAGAATTGTCCATTTATTTATTTATTTATTATTGTTATATTGCGACAACCGCGAAATGAACATTTTAAAAACGTTTTGCATTTAACAACGCAAATAAATTAGAAAATTTTCGATCGTTTCGTTCAAATATTCGATTCGATTCCGTTTCTATTACTATTTATTCTATTTATTATTGTTTGTACGATTCGATGCTATATATATATATATATATATATATATATATATATATATATATATATTTTCTATTTATGTGCGCTTTCAATTGCTTCTGTGTAAATATTTGATTCGAATTCATTTCGCTACTAAATACCGAGACTAAAAGATTCCGATCGCTTTAAAAAAATATAAATTTAAAAATATGTGATTGATGAAAATAAACTATAATATCAAAGAACCGAAATATATATTTATATAAATCTGAATTTTTTCATTAACAAAAAAAAATAACAATCTTCATAATGGTTTGACTGATCAGTCTCAACATTTCACACTTAATTTTTTTTTTGATATTAAAATTAAACTTTTATGTAATTAATCAATAGAAATTTTATTTATAAAAAATAATTATATATAAATATAGTATGTCTAAAATGACAAATAAAGCAGATGATACACTTCGATAATGTCAGTAAGAATAAAATTATATATTATAATATCATTGTAAATATCCGATACAAATTTCACTACATATTGAACGTGTCGTGATTATAGTATTACTGCATTATAATGCAAAACGATTACAATATAATAAAAAAAGGAAAAAAATCGATAGTCTCGTTATATGACGGCGTTTTCTATGTACGACGAATAAAAAAAAAAATATATATATATATATATATATATATATATATATATATATATATATATATATATATATATATATATATATATATATATATATAACAATAATGTATGAAAAAAGCCAAATACGCGTGTGCATCGACAATGGGATCGAATAAATCCTTTCGACACCGAATCAAAGAATCGATAAATAATCCTTAACCCTTCGAATTCGACGCGGAAAGGGTTAAAAATTCGACCCGGAATCGATTAGTATTGTAAAAGGCGTGCGCGCGCAACCTATTGTTATCCAAACATATGTAAAATACGCATTGCGCTTCTGAAATATTCGATAAATACAATAATTGAGAAACGCTGGCGCTATATTATATCGTAAATATATTAGAAAATTGTGTGATAATTGTTCGCTATTTTAATTTTATCAATTATTTAGAAAATTTGTTGACAAAATTCATGATTCAAAAAATATGATCCACATATATATAAAGATTCATTATTATATTTTAACTTTATATAAACATTAAAATTTTATTTTTTAACGATATATCTTATTTTGAGTGAGAATAAAATTTAAAAATCTAAATTTTTATAATAATTTTTAACAATGACATTTCTTAAACTACCCTATTTTACGTATCGTACAAAGTATACTTCTAAATACTATATAAAATTTCTTTATTCACCCCTTTTCTATTGTAGACTATTTCCACAACATTTTTATTATAGAATCAAAATCACGCACAAATTTCAATGCGGCCTTTTCATAAATACACACAACCCCGCATATAAAGTATATATTTATAAAGCCGGTATTAATGGTCTTTAAGCACATTGTGCTCTTCCTTATTATGCACTTTTAAGTGCACTTAATCCTTCAGGCATACGAAGAAGAAAAAAAAGGGAACGTTTCTTCTATATATGACCATATAAAATATGCACTAGTTTTGATCACGGAAGTTATGTGAGAAAATTTATAGTAGAATATATTATATTTATATGTAAATATATATTAATTTATGTTCAATATGCGACGCTTATCTAACACCTTAACGCCCACACGTTTGAAACGATACAAACGTAAACTGGATGGTATAAATTTACCCGAAACGATAGTGTCAAATTCGTTATTGACATAAATGATATTTACGCGTTTATAGCGTGCTTTATTCGATTAAATTAATTATGCCTGAAAAAAAAATGTTTATTTATTTAAATTTTTAAACGGTTAGTCGACGGTTAAAATTCGAATAAATTGTTTCCGACGAATGTTTGTCGCTTGAATACTTTAAATATTATATTTTAGAATATATATATATTAATGTATATGATAAAAATATTTTTAATAATAATGAAATATTTTTTCCATCTTGCAATAAATATTTTATTAAAATGCGATACTCAAATTATTATATAAAAATTATTTTGAAATGTTCAATTAATTTTATATTTTTTAATTTTGATTTTTATAGATAATATATATATATATAATATTAAAAATATTAATATTAATTTCTACTATAATATATAATATATCCACAAAGATCATTATATTTTTTTAAATGTTAACATATATAGATTTAAATAATAATAATCAAAATTGAATATAAAAATTTCATTCATTAATTTATTTATATTATTTTACAAAATGAATATAATTGATATACATATTGTAAAGTATATTCCAGGGGTGGCCAAACTTCTTGATAGTCCAAACCATATTTCCAATTTTAAAATAAGTATTAAAAGGTATTAATTTTTTTACAGAACATAAATAAAATTTTTATATATATTTTTTTTAATTAAAAATGAAAAGGAAACTCTGATACATATATCGAAAGCCACAAATAAACCTTTAAAGAGCCGCGTGTGACACGCGAGCCGCATTTTGACCACCTCTGATATAATCAATGTGTCGCCCATTTCTCTTACATAAATCTCTATATTTTCAATAAAAAAAAATCATCCCTTAAACTACTGCTATTCACACACACACACACACACACACACACACACACACACACACACACATATATATATATATATATATATATATATATATATATATATAATCAATTTAATAAAATATAAAATTAGTTACACGTGTGTATATAAATCGAAACGATTCAGCGTACAAACGAAACAAATATAACAAAGCGCACGATTCGTGTGCCAAATTCATAATGAACCGTGTAAAAACGGACCTCGGAAACAATTTCGCCACTAATGATATCACTCAATTCCACGGATTATTATAAAAATGTGTTTATTATTAAAATTCTCATTAAAGACGAACGGCGAACGTCACGACTTTGTAATATTTATTTTTTTTTTCTCCAACTATTCGCGTCTTCCTTATTTCGTAGCGCAAACGAAATAAATAATAATAATAAATAAATAAATAAATAAAAAACCGGTAAAAGTGACCGGCTTACCGGAAAAAATTAAATATATAAATAATGATAATATATAATATATAAAATAATAATAATAATAATAAAGACAATCGTGACACACTTTTGGGCGCATCAAATACTTTTTTAATATGATAATTAGCCAAAATATACGTTTAATTTCTTTGAGTTCAAAGGTGTATTCGAAATTAATGTTCACACGCCAAATACAAATAATAAACAAAAATATATAAACTTAGAGTATAAACGATCTAAATGCACAATATCTTTGAATTAAAAAAAAGTATTATATTATATAATAAATTACACAATTGATATAGTATCGTTTAAATGTATTTTATTTTCACTTATATCCTTTTGTTATTAAGATTTTTAATTGTAATATAATACATTTTTAACATATAAATAAATATTTTAATATATAGTCGAATTTTATAATGTCTCGTCGAATTTATAGATGTCTCTTTTTTCTTCGCTATTATTTATTATTTATTTTATATGATATTATTTATTATTATTACTTGGATACCATTTATAATATTAATATTTATTTTATTCATGTATATATTATAATTTATATGCTTTATACGTTAAATTTTTTTTTATGTCTTTTTATTGCTATTTAATACGGAATATTCTTGCTCTGCTTCTTAGTAATAAATTATTTTATACTATATTTTTTATATTATATAATATTCAACTATTTTATTACATATATTTTAATTAAAACTGACGATATTTATAAATATCAGAGGTTCTCAATTTTAAACAAACTTCAGTCAATTTTTAACGTTTCGAAATTAAAACAATAATAATTCTTATATAAAAAAAATATAATATATCAAAAAAAAAAAATAAAAACAAAATATATAAACGCCATAAAATTAAAAATTAATGATTTTTTTTTTTTAATAAAATGAAATTGCAAAATGTATTCTAAATCTTTATATAATATGATTTTTATAGTGTAAAAATTGATACATTCTGAAAATTAACCCTAAATGTGCGATCTTCAAAATAAACGAATAAGTCATGGGAAAAATTTTCATTTTCATCATTATTAATAATATCGATAATCGTAAAAAAAAATATTGTATTTTATAAATATGACGGTTAACTAATTGTATCTGTATCAAATTTTTAAACGTCACTTTCACATACAAGACGTTTAACGATTTTATAAATAATGCAACTACGTGCGAAACATTACCGGTTATGCATTAATGACATTTCACTAACGGCGTAACGAAACAAAATAAATGTATATATAGTAAGTATAATACAAAAAAAAAAATACAATACAAAAAAAATATGTAGTCAAATTTTTTCCATCAATCACCGAAAAAATTCCCATAAACTCCCCCCCCCCTGATGCGACACTTTTTTTTATATGGTGATGATGCGACTCAAACCGGAGTTTTTAACCCCTAAGAAAATAAATAGAAGAAGAAAAAAATCGTGTAAAATAAACAGAACCAGATACGTGTAAAATAATAATGCGGGATCTTCCTCGATTTGCATGCGAGCATATAAGGGTTAAAAAAATACTAGAAAAGAGACGGTTAATTGCGCACTTTGAAAAATATATATATATGTGTGTGTGTGTGTACCTGAATAGTTTTAACAATGCTTGGATAGAAAACAATTGGTATGTGAATGAAAAAAACGAGTATATATAATTTCTAGGAACCGGTAATGAACGGTTTTTTTTTAAAGTGTTTCGCAATATTTAAACGAATATAATACGTTTATCTATAAAGCAATTAGAGTTATGAAGATATATATGCAAAAAAATATTGTTTTAAATATATATATATAAATTTGTAAAATCAAACTTTAGAGCCAGCGTCTCGGTATTAATGAAAATAAAATTAGTATACATCCATAATTATATTATAATATATTTTCAATTATATTTTAAAATATATATATATATACGAATTCTGATATTATTTATATATATATAATATTATTTTAAACACATTCACTGCGGGGCGCGATTAAAAAATAATACAATTAAAATACGCCGGGTACGCCGTGTAAAAATGCACAAATTTGCATAAGAAAATGTATAAACACGCTTAATTTCGTTTACATTATATTTGCATTTTGTTTTTTGAAAAAAAAACAACAACAAATAAACAAACAAAACCATTCCGGTAGCTTTTACTTCGTTTACAATTTTCGTTTATTTTTATTTTATTTTTATTTTTTGCAAGTACCGAAACGAAAATTGATTAAAATTTGGCGATTTTTAATTTTTTAATTTTTTTTTCGTGAGATTTTATTCTTAACACGCGTTTTATTTTATTATTGTGGGTATAAAAAAAATGTATAAATTTACATATCCGTCATATTATTATAATCGCTTCCGCATAATGTAATCTTTTAATTTATTCGTTCTGTTTGATACAATAAATACCTGAGAAAGTCGGGACACAAAAGGATTTCGTCCCAATATATAGTTTAGTGCAAAGTAAATAATTATTATTGAAATATTCAAATATCTCCAAAGGATATTTTTGCATAATTTTTCTACTAAAAATATAATGTTATATTATATTGCAAAATAGACAAACTTTTTGTTTACTCTATAGATTAATGGATTTTATCTCATGAATAAAATAGTTATTGTAATATATATATATATATATATATATATATATATATATATATATTCAAAAATTTGAATTTATAATAAATTAAATATATTAAGTAGATATCAAAGAATTATGATACTTGCAATAAATCAGTGGTAACGTACATATTCACATATAAAATATTTCTATTTTCATTTTTTAGATTAATTTTATATATTAATAGTTCAAATATAATAAATAAAATCTATATATTCCAAAAAGTGCAACAATTTACTTTGAGAACAGTCCCAAAGATCAAATTTATATTATATTTTTTTTAAATATGAATATTTCAAATATAATAAATTTTAAAATAATCTTAACATAATTATATCCTTAAGATTAATATAATTTCATAATTTATATATATATATATATATTATTTATCTCGTAAAAATACACAAACAAAAACGAGTAAAGCTATTAAAGGAAGGTCGTCACAGTAAATTATATGGAAATATATCGTTTAAAATCGATATGTCCTCTATATATTATATATATTTATATATATTTAATTGTAATTTTATTACATCCTTTGTTCTTGAAAAATATATTAATTTATATATTATGTGTAATATAAATATCGCTATAATCATTTCATAGATATTATGATCCAATATTATTATTATTATTATTAATAATAAAATATTGAAAATAAACTTACATATTGTTTATATATGAATGTTTTTTTAAAAAAAAATGGGAATAAATCTGTTATATAAATTATTATTATAAATATATACATAGCGCTTTACAATTTGGTGCAAACTAATTGCTAGCCCGGTCAAAACAATAAATTGCCAAAAAGTGATATTGTATAGCATTTAATTTTACGAAATTGCACACATTTCGGATAATTAGAGTGTTATTAGATTATTATCAGTCGATAGATAACCTTGCTACCGCATTTATTAGAGTGAACGGTTACCGAAATATGAATTTTCCTTGACATAATATATCAACTAAAACGAATTTTTTACGCTTGACTTGAGATTTTCGCCGTTTGCGGATTTCTATTCTGGTGTTTCATCTTTTTTTTTCTATTTTTTAACAAAAATTATCGATGTTTTTTTTTTTGTATCTAATTTAACACGTTTACGACGGCGTGTACCACCGGTGGTCCGCACTAGGCCGTTTCATAGGACGGGCCCGGCGTGAACTTGTTAATACATATTTTATAATTAATAAACGGATTTTGTTAATTAACTTAAAAAAAATGTATAATATATATTTTTAAATGTATAAATAAAATAATTTATCGTTTTTATTATAATGTGTGATATTATTATATAATATTACATTATTTTAATTGTATAAAAACTATACGAACTTTCTTTCTAAATTACAATATTATATTTTAAAATATATGTATATAAGATTCTAAAATTATTTTAAAATAATTCAATTTTACTTGAGATTTAAACATATATATAATAATAATAATAAATATTATAATATATCTTTCAATAATCTAAAAAAAAACAAATATATTTTTTCCAATTATTAATTATAATATAAAAATGTTCACGCTAATTAAACTTCAAAATTAGATCATTATTTTTATAATAATTTATTATAAATCGAATTAAAAATATTACGTGAATAAAAAAAAATATTTTTTTTAAATATCATTTATTTATATTAAATTAAATAAAATTCTAATATATATATATATATATATATATATTATATTATTTTTAAAACTGAACGTCAAAGGCGATAAATGACATTTAAATAAATTTAACGATCATTTTTGCACATAACCATTATTCTCTTTGTCGGTTAAAAAGTAGATAAATTCAAAATGTATTACATACATATATTCGTTAAATTCGCTATAGACCGGTTTTAATATACACAATATATATATATATATATATATATATATATATATATATATATATATATATATATATATAATCAAATTTTACAGGTGAACTGTGCCAAACTGTAATCTTAGGCCAAATTGGCAACGAACATAGAAACTAGACTCGTCAAAAGCGGACAGGCGAACTAACTAGACGAAAAGTTGGTGAATTTGAACACGATTCGGATATGCTCGTTTTGTTTTTTCTTATGATTTAAATCATTTTCTTTATTTTTTACGACTATCCATGATTTTTTTTTTTTTTTTGGTTGCCCCTTTTTGTGTTTGTCATGATTTTTTTTTGGTTGTTTGTTGTTTGTTATTGTTGTTTTTACTATTATAGTCGGCTAGAAACGTGATTCAACTAATCGAATTTCGAAATGATATAGTTTAATGTACGACGGTTTTGTATTAAAATGTTTATAATATTCATAGACTATGATTTATACCGGACGATGTTGTCAATGATTATTTTGATTGATATTTAAATTTAAATATTTACACCTCATATTCACCTTATGAATACAGACAGTCCGCGACTTGTTACTAGATTTAATTCTGCAACATCTCACGTAAGTCGAATTTAATTGTTATTATTTAAATTGAATAAATAAATAACTACATACATAAATAATTATATATGCATGTTGTCAAAACAATATTAATATTATGAAATTATTACTGTTTCTATAATATTTATATATATATATATATATATATATATATATATATATATATATATATATAAATTTTGAGATCGTTACATTCTTATAATTTCATATGAACTTTGTCAATAACAAAAATTCACTATATAAGAATATTAATTTATCATTTTCGAATATGAAATTTGAACTTTTGAATAAAATTATCCGCCATTATAATATTATAATAATAATAGATAAAAAATGATTCATAATGTTTATGACTTCGTAATTTAAATATTATAATTATTATTGATGTAATAATTATCAATAATTTTTTTTCTTAATTATTAGGTTAATTTAGATAGGAAAAAAGCGATGAAATTCTTATTTAATGAAAAAAAAAAGAGAAAATATTTTAGTGATAACCCTGATGACTTTGAACATAGAGGAAACTGGTTTTTATTAAACGAAAATAATTTAATGTGTTTTATAAAAATAGAAATTAGGTGAATTGAAATTACCATAAAATATCAAATTAAAAAAATAACATTATTTGCGTTACAATTCTGAGCGGGTTTCAACTCTTATGGAATTTTTTTTTTCTTAACACTTTTTTATATAAATTCTTCGTCTAATTATATTTATGTACAATTTTTGAGTAATTGAATTCCAAACTTTATTTCAGCTATTTTTGTTGAATTTAAACCATTAAACCGTTATTAAGTATCTTTTAATACAACGTGATTCTAACAAACATTAATTATATAAAATGAAGCATAGCTTTTAAACTTAAATACCGTATTTAATTATTTATTTCATCCGATAACAATTCGTTATGAAATTAATTAATCATTAATGTATTGCACAAACATTAAGAAAAAAGCTTTATATTCTGATCTTGGATTAATTTTCATTTTCATCAATTATTTTAAATCTCTTACTAATAATAAACGCCACGTTTTATAATAGTAAAAAATTATTCATTTATTTTCAATTGTATTATTTTTATAATATTATATAAATATAATATTCTTCTTCTAAGTGTTTTTTTTTATTTTTAAGAATCAAAAATATGATTCAATGTGTTTCCAAGTCTAAAAAAATACATTTAGATATAATTATAAATTTAAGAATTATATCTATATTTTAAATTGAAATCTATTTTTTGTTATATAAAATATTAAAAATAATAATAATATTTTAATAGCCGGGCGTATAATTAATAACTAATATAATAAAAAAATAATTAACACTACGAAACTTAGAAAAAAATTGATAACAAATCTATTAAATGTATCACACTGGCAACTAAATTAATCATTATTATATATTTATTAAAATAACTAGTTGCAATGATCCCAGTTTCCCCTCACATGTCAGTGAGTTGATTTGACAGATAGCCATCATACATCAGCCGATGTCAGGGCTGACATAGGATATATATATATATATATATATATATATATATATATATATATATATATATATATATATATATATATATATATATATATATATAAATATAAAATTTACCAATCTTTACGTCACGTCGTAAAATTTAATAATTAATGATAATTCTAGAGTTCATCACGATCACGATCGAAAATTATTACGTTAATTTTTATACATTTTATGTGTGTGTGTGTGTATGTTTTGATGGTCATCGATTATTATTATTTATTTATTTATTTTATTTATTTTTTTGAAGATTTTCGCTAGAATCGCGCAATGATAATAAATCGCGGAAAAATCGTCGACTGTCGAAAAAAATTTCGAATGTTTTATCATTTTTATAAATAGCCGAATGCATAAATTTATACGTTTCGTGATGTTCCTTTGCGCGGTTTACTTTTTCAAAAAAAGAAAAAAAACCGGACAGTCCTGATCAAAGATGACCAACTTTTTTTCTTTTTTTTTTAGATAAAAATGTGTGTGTGTGTGTGTGTGTGTGTGTGTGTATACGCGTCGGGTTAACGACCGGTAGTTGTAGTTAATAGATTCCGTTAAAAGTTACTTTCGGTTATCCCGAAAATGTTAATTTTTTTATGTGGAACATGAGAAATCGAGGGATTTCTTAAAATCGTTTCCAAAACAAAGCGTCGGTCAAAGTCTGCTTCAAAAATCGAAAATCTGACAAAATTTCTCTCAAAAATATTATAAAAGTAAAATGCATAAAAAAAAACGTTTTTAGTGCAAAATATTAAATATAATCAATTAAATAAGAAAATAAATTAAAGCATCAACTTGATAAATTTTTATTCAAAACTTAATAACAATATTTTTATTACCATATATTATTAAAAATTCTAATTTGCGCATGATTTATTTTCATTATATAATACGAATAATTTAATACCGAAATATCATTATTTAATTGGTCACTAATTTTATTCACACGACAATTTTTTTCTGATTTTTTTTTTATTATATTAAATCATAATAAATACGATTTAATATAATGCCTAAACACGTATCGACGGTCATTTTATAAAATTTACGGTGTGCGAATTCGACGAAAGCGTATCGTTAGTATGGAATGCCATTTCATAAGTAATCGAAATGTGTTTTTGATTATTATTTATTATTAACGTTTTTTTTTTCTTCATACGTGTCATTGCATATGTGTGTGAACCGATATGTGCATAACGCTCTTACACGAATAAATACATATATATATAATATATACATACATACATATGTATATAAATGTAATCGCACTTATGCAATGCGTAAACGTAAATAATTACACACTTTACTCACCCATGAGCGTATTACTTTAATTCGTTTGTATGTTTCTTTTTTATTTTATTTTATTTTTTTGGTCTCAAGTTGTAATTCGTGTTGTGCAACAACAAATATTCGTCGACAACTGCTAAATTTACCATCGTCAATAGCTAGTAATATCATATTGACATGTGCACATATAATATACATTGCAGGCAATTTATATAATTCATCCATGTATATATATATATATATATATATATATATATATATATATATATATATATAATATATATATATATATATATATATATATATATATAATATATATATATATATATATATATATATATATATAATATAATTATAATTTTATCCATATATTATATTATATATGTATTTGGATCATTTTACTTATATTACGCAATTTTTTGTACAAATTAATTATAGAAATTCATGATTCAAACTATGAAACGTGTATATATATATATATATATATATATATATATATATATATATATATATATATATATATATGAATATATTAAAATCGTTAATTTATATAAACAATAAACGATACATGAACTAATTATAATATCAAAATATAATTCGTAACTTGTTATGGAAGCGTAAAAAAATTAGATATATGTAACTATCAAAATCGAACCTATTAATATCTATCCGGCGATCGAAGAGAAAGATATATAAAGCTTTCTTTATTATTGTTATATATATATATATATATATATATATATATATATATATATATATATCGGATGATTATGAGCGAGAAATTTATTGCAACCGTGAAATTTTTGCATAAAATTCGCATTATCCTAATGCGTACATATTTAACGGCGTGTTTGATGTAATTTATTACTGCAAAATTTTAATATTTATTAATTTTATTTACTTATAATTACGTTTAAATGTATATATATATATATATAATATATATTGATCGCTATGAGAAAAATTACTATGCATTTCTTACTAATATATAATAATTAATTAATTTTACGTACACTTTGATGATGAACAGGTGGTGGTAATTCACATGTTCGATTATTCACTTATGGCGGACTTTTTGCACGTTTAATTGTGCAATATTAAATTTTTAATTTACGAAAAAAAAATAGATAAAATAATATCATATGTATACTTCATTCTCCATTTTGTCGATCATAATATAATATTGATATATTTAATATATAATTTTAAATTAATTTATCAATATTTCAAATTATATAAGAGTTTTTAGTTCAATTTACGATTAACAACTGAAAATATAAGTACGAAATTTATCATAAAATACCGTATACACTGTCAAAATTCCATATAAAGCCTACAAATCTCCGATAGCGCATTTATTTCAGATCATCAACTGAAAAACTTGTAATGATAGCAATTAGTATCGTTTTAGTATTGTGCGTTTAAATGCCTCCTTAAATGGAGGCCTTAATTGGCGGTTCGTTAACCGGAAAAACCTTTTACTATGCGATCGTTCAATTACGCATTATTACGACAAAAAAAAATATATTTATATATATGAAAAAAAAAATTCGAGTTATAATGAAAATAAAATTGCATATTACAATATTATTATTAAACGTGAAATGCCGAAAATCACCTTTTGTTGCATGTCGATTCGAGTCACGACGTTATTCCAATATATTTAATCGATTAATTTTTACTGTTATTAAAAAAAATATTTTTTTAATATCTAACAGTATTAAAAAAATATTAATAATATATTAAACTTATTAATTAAATTTTAAATAAATAATTTTAAAAGATATTCTAATTGTAGCGCTATTGATTTATTATTATAAATATATATTTGTAATATTTTTTGGATATATAATTTAAAGTTCAAACTCTAACTAAAATTCATACTCAAATTTTTCTTAATAAATATACATATACATATATTTATATATATATACCATACATAGCAACAGAGACAAACAACACAATAATAATACCTCTGTTATTATGTGTAAATTACATGAAAATTGCATATTATATCTGATAATAAAAAAAAATATGCGAAGCAATACGAAATATTCAATAAGATTTGCAGACGCAAAAAAAATCTCTATGAGGAAACCGCAAAATTTTTCTAATATTTCTAATACCGCAAACATATAATAGAAATATTTCTACAACATTTTTTTGAAATAATATCATTTTTTTTATTTTAACACATTCTACACCCCAATTTTTAATATAATAATTCATTTACATATTTATTTATTAAAATTTTATACTCTTTTTAACAATTTTACATATATTTTGAGTGCTGATGTATTTATTTTAATTTTTTTAGAAGATTGAATCCCAAATTTTATCATCGTGCACTGATATATCATTAAAATAATAATTCAATTATTCAATATATAATCACTAATCTATCACAGGTGTCTTTAAAACGAATTCATACATATTTAATATGAATAATAATAATAATAATTCGATCAATAAATTCGTTAAAAAAATTCGTACCGTAATCGAATTATTAATAAGCTTATCCGACAAAACGTTATTTTTCCCATAGATGCGAATAATGCTAGAAAAATTAACCGACACTTTCGATACACAAAAAATAATCCGTTAATAATTATATATATATATATATATATATATATATATATATATATATATATATATATATATTTAAAAAAAACTGACCAATATGCATAATTATTTGAGGGGAGAAAAAAAAACGATTTTCCAATCAGACTAATCGGAAAGATCTCAATTAAAAAAAATATTACACGTAGTTCTACGGTATATATTTTATATATATTAAAGTCAACCGTGATTAATACGTTAATTGGCACTAGTGACGTGTTAAGCTCGGATTCTTCAAATATTTATAAGAAAATTTTTAGTAAATATTGTAGAACGTTCTCACGCGCTTGACGCGGAAGGAAATCGATTTATCGGCAAATTATCGTCGTTCGTTTCTTCGTTATAAAATATTTATTAATTTTATCGGTCTAGATCAATTATACGACCCTTTAATTATTATTTTTTTAAATATATGTGTAAATAATAAACGGATCGCTAGTTTTATAAAAATGATTTTTTTTATTACTAATTGCTTACATGGATTTACATTAATATTTAGTATGAAAAAAAAATCGTATCTTTTATTTTGTGATTTTATTTTTTTTTCATATTTTTGAAAAATGCTGTATTACAAAAAACGGATATTGATTAAAATGTTATGAATTTAAAATTGACATTCTATTTCATAAAATATAAAATTACAATCTACTTTTATAAAGTAATTCCAAGAAATTATAAAAAGCTAAAATATTAGATATATAATAATTTATCCTTTCCATTGAAGAATATTTACTATCAAAAAATGAATAAATAATTAAAATATTTAAAACAGAGATGACCAATCTTTTATTACTCGTACACCAATTTCTTCGACTTCAAATATTGAAGATCTTCTCCAAAAAATAAAAATAATAATTTTTAAAACACATCACTGTTATTCTCCGTAATATACTGCGCCACATATTGACTACCCCTGATTTGGAACATTTACCTATGGAAAAAAAATGAAATATCGATTATCAAATTAACTATTTAACACGTTCAACGTCGAAACGTCAATATTTTTCATACTTAACACTATCAATGCGGGAATACTCGGTGTCGAATAAAACTTTTCATATTCCACACGCGTGTGTATATATATACGTTGAAAATCCGATTAATCCACAAAAATTTTCACATATTCCATCCGGCATATACTACTGGCATTCTTGGACGCGCGTTTTCATTATAAACTATTTATTAATTTATTAATATTATATAAAACATTGCGAAATACCGACAAATCCAATTTCCAACCGGTTAAATTATTCCGCATCCGCGGCAAACACGGACGATTTTTTTTCCACTTTATAATTTCCCCGATGATTCATACCCCCCCCCCACCTATATTTGCTTTTATTTTAATTTTTTTTTTTGAACAACCACATACGTATTTTTTTCCACGATTTTCCTCGTCGTCAAATTTCAATACGGCTTCGTCACGAATAATTTAAAAATATAATGAGTTATAGAGACGATTGTTTCGCGTGCAAAATTCGCACTTTAACCCGTTAAACGCTTCGTCCGACGAACCTATAATATCATTAAATATTATTATAGAGAATTTATGTTAATTTTTATTAATGTGTCATATACGCAGAAATGCAAATTTGCAAAAAAAAAAAGTTTTTCGCAATTTTTTAAGCCTGATTCATGCCGTCAATTTTTTTTTATTATAATATATATATTAATATAAAAAAATCACTGAAAATTATATTTTAATAATAAATATATAAATATAAATATCTCAATTTATATCATACGAATATAATTATATTGAAAATTATTAGACTCTTTTATAGTGTATAAAAAAAATAATATACGCACAAAAAACGACTTCATTAACGTCGATGCAATTTTCTATTATAGAATAATTTATTCATAATAAATATATATATATATATATATATATATATATATATATATATATATATATATATTTGATAAAAAATATATCCTTTTAAAATTGCGTACGTAATTTCCGAATATTTTTATCATTTCAATTAATCTCATTGCATATAATTAGACAACCTGCGTCAATACATGAATTTTTATTCAATGTAGATTTTCCGCGATAGTTGAAAAATAATCGAATTCAAGGACCGACACGTTTAATTTGAAAACGACTTAGAATCATATATTTGATATCGAATTTGAAAGTATTTTTTACAAATATAAATCGCCATCGTTTACAATAAATATAATAAATTAAACAAAAATAAATCATTACGTATCTGAACTCATTTTACAAGATTTGAGAGATACGCAATATTTTAAATTATACGAAATCTTTCACTGACAAATTGTATTGTAAAATTTGAACCAAAGATTTATTATATATCGTTCTGTCGATTTATCCATAGCATGTGTCGATATTTATATATATTAAAATTTGATCATGGCCTTACATTATATGCACTTAATACTATTTATTATACGAAGAACCTTCATATAAAACGATATCAAAACGTCATTCGTATTAAATTAAGGAAATATATATATATATATATATATATATATATATATATATATATATATATATATATATATAATCGTGTTATATAAAATAAATAGTCAAGGCTGACGTCGAATATTGTCGAACATTTTCCTATTTATATTTTCATATAAATATATAGAAAACGGTAATGATAATATTTTGTCGACTCATTGATCTAAACAACTATTGCTTTTATTTCGCGTATCTTATTGATCTTATTTATATTTAATTTAAAATATTATAATATAAAAAAATATATTTTTATTATACAACTCTTATGCAATAAATAATAAATTCCTCACCAAGAATTAAAAAAAAATGTATCGAAATTAAAATTCGATAAATTTCATATATAATATAAATTATATTTATATTATAATGAAAACTATTGTCTCATTATTTCATATATCGATGCCGACGTCAAAAAAATATCATTAAAATTGTATTTATATATATATATTATTTTACCTGTTCGTGTATTCGCGTAATTATCTATCGGTTAAATGTGACCGCGACCAATCGCTAATTTTTTTTAACCCGACGGTTAATTAGTTGCCAATTAGTTAAAAAAATAAAAATGGCGCAACTGACAATATATATTACCGTTATAGCACTATTTTAAAAATTAAACGTTCGACAAATTGATTTAATTGGATTTAATTTTCTTCACATATCGACTGATTCATTATTGATATATTAAAAATTATATAAATTTTAACGATCTATATCAAAAATTCTCACATTTTTTAATGTTCATTCATATAAATAAATAAATACATCATTAATAATGAACATATATAAATAGAATATTTATCGGCAATATTTTATAAAATTTTTGCTCGATTATATTTTAAAATATACTAAAACAACTCGCTAAAAATATATTCAATGTAAACATTCAGAGAGATTATTGATTTTATAACAAAAAATATATATATGTGAATCAATATTTTCTTAGCTTTTCCACGAAAAGCTTACAACTGAAAATTTTACAAATTTTAGGATATTTCGCGGAATACTTGTATTTATTCAACAATTTTTATAGCATATATCAATATAAATGTAACATTAATCATCATAAAATAATATTAGATCTAGACATTATAATTACAATTAATTATTAATATTTAATTTTTATATTGAAATTTAAAGATTTTTAAATATTTTTGAAGAAAATTTAATTATTGCGTTGTGATGTATTTGATATCGGTCACAATTTTACCGGAACACGCCGCGTATAATTTAATATTTTTCAATAACAAAATGTGGGAAAAAATATCGAATAAATTTAATTACATATTATACAATAATAAATACAAGTAAGAAGCCGTGTGCTGCATAATCACAGCGTGTCGATTATATCGTAATTTCATTACAGTGTCAAAAAGATCACGATCCCTTCAATTATGTCATTATCGAAAAATAGTTTTTTTTTATAGTAAAAAAAAAATTAAATTAAAAAAAACGTACGTAAAAATCGAATTACATAGAAAAAAATATACGTAATGATAACCTGCTATATAAATTAACGCACCCGTTCACCGCAAAATACAAAATAACTTTATACGTTTTCAATGTCAAAAAATTACGCTTTATCATTACGTGCTTATTTCACGATTTATTTTCGTAATCGATTTTTATATTAGATATATTTTATAATTATCAATAAGACACCTGCGATAGTTTAGTTGATAGTTTTGTCATTTTGTATGCAATATATACCGGATTCAATTAAATTTTTGAAAGATTACTTAGTTTTTTTTTTTTTTTTTTGTTAATGAAAAATCATTAATATTTTAAGTACTGTGGTCTATTTCAACTCAATGATATATTTGTATAATTTAATTTTTTTTTAAAAAGTATGTTCGTCGACAAGCGTTTCTTTTAAAATTTTGAACGAATAAATCGTTGAAAAAAAATATGAATTAAACAAGATTGCATATAAATTTTTCTATTAATGAATGAAATTAAAATTTTATCTGAACAAATTTTTCAAATTACTGTTTTATTAAAAAAAAAATATGGATGATTTTATAATTTAATTTTAAGAAAAATGATAAAAATAACATGAAAATCAATGAAAAATACAACACGTTTTTTTTTGTCATTTTTTTTAATCATAAAATAACTAAAAAAAATAGTTTCATATTATAAACATAAATATATACGCATTTTTTAATTTATATATATTTTTTTTATCACTCCTCAAACAACTATTACGTATAATTTATTCACAAATATATTTACGCACATGCGCCCTTTGTGTTTTAAGCCGTCTTATATATTATATTATTAACGCGTAAACATAATTATAATTGATCTATCGTCATCACGGCTAAAAACCATGCATTAATAACGAAGTTTTTTTAAACTATATTCATCCGGTAGCTTCTATAGTTAATTTTCGTACAGTATTTATTCATATATAATATGTATATATATATATATATATATATATATATATATATATATATATATATTACACTTTCATTTTGTTAACTAGAAACAAGATATTATTATAGAAATTGGAGACTAGAATAGAAAAACTTATAAACGCACATAACCAAACCGTACACGCTAACGACATAGTAATTAATCATGTTCAATATATATATATATATATATATATATATATATATATATATATATATATATATATATATATATATATATATATATATATATATATATATATATAGTATGAAATAAATAATAAAAAAATTGCTTCAATATATTGATGTATTATATTTTGCTTGTACCGCGTGATATACGAACACTTTGCGTGCAGTACTTTAGCTGCGGGCTAAATCGAAATATTATATTCGATATTGTATGGGGGTTTTGATTTTTATTTTGACCCTAAATGACCCGCACAACGTTCTACGATATTTACATTATCGTAAATTGTCTTAGTTTGTTGATAAATTTAAATATTGTTGCCGTATTAATATGAAGATGCTTGTATTATATAATATAGTTGTGGATTAATGACTTCTATAATGATATACTTAAAAATTTTATTTATTTATTTTAATAATGTTTTCTTTCGACCTTTTTGAAAGTTTTTATATTTGAATTTTATATATTAAAAACAAACTGATAATGAAAATGAATATTTAAACATTTGAAATAAAAATGGTGATACAAATTTATAAAAAAAATATTACGAATAATTTAAAAAAAAATATTTTCAACAATTTATAGAGAAACAAAACGTAGAAAATTAAAAATAATTATTACATATATAAATTATATATTATTTAATGTTCAATCTGATAATTATCGATAATATCTGACCGCAAATATAAAAATCAATTTTTTGAAAGGTCTGTAACTGATTAAAAAAAAATCAATAAAAAAAACTTCCTTAAATTTATAATAAATATTTTATAATAATCATTTTTCTACTTACTTTTATGACAAGTCGAAAAAAATCGCAATATCAATAATTTATCATTGTAAATATATATCATTACATAAATATAACATACATTTCGACACGTTTTATTTTATCGTGACGGTATTTTCAAACTGTGGGACGCGTTTGCGACATTAAAAAAAAAACTTTATAAATATACTATATAACAACGGACCGAAATAAATCATTCTATCGGTGACAAGAAAAATGCATTTTTAATATATTCTCATTTTGCAAAATGCGTAATAAATATTAATTTTAAATTAATGGCTATTCCGTGTCACTTATTGTTAACATTTTATAATTTATACGGCCGTAATAATAATTTATTTTTCAAAGCCGCATTTTAAAGAAATCAATAATCAAATCTAAAAAAAAAATTTTTTTTTTCATATTTCTATCATCTTGAAATAATTTATAAAATTTTATTTTATAACAAATTAACAATATATAATTTAAGTGACACACTCTAGTAGATTTTCGTACTTATTTAATTATTTTTTTAAGTTTACAAACCATACTTTGAACAAATCCATTCAAAATAAAATTTTAAATCAATGTAAAATAAATACATAAAAAATAAACAAATATAGGAAATCATATTCTGCCTAAAAATGAACCAAAAAAAAAAAAAACACGCACATATTATAAAACGTAATATAATATAATATATCGAAAAAAAATTAAGGACAATAATAACATTTAGCTAGATATTAGAATTAAGACAAAAATAATAAGAAATATACAACAGTGTCTAGTAAAACTATTAGACATAGAGTTGAAAAAAAATTCCATCAAAAATCTGCGCCTGTCATAAAATTTACTTTTAAAAAACCTTGCCTTATTATAATTAATCAAAGACAACCAACAACAAAAAATATATATATAATATAATATATATATACACAAAAATACGAAACAAACTTCAATCTGACACACGTTTCGAATTTTAGTTTTCATTTTTCATCTGACACCGAAATTATTTTTATTATTTTTACGTAATACAAATATATTTATATAATAATAATATAATATAATATTTAAAACAAGATGACGTACGTTAGCCTTAAAACGGTATCTTATCGTCATCTACATTTGTAGATCTTTTTTTTTTTGTTGTTGTTGTTGTCGTTTATTTATTTTAGTTTCGACCTTATCAGATTCAATATGCATGAAAATTGTAGTATAATTAATCATATTGTGAAGAAAATTTGTTATTCGGCCGCAGCCACACGATTTATACCACGAATTTGACATGCAACATGAAAATTTGATTGGAAAGACCGATCTTTAGAATGGAGATGTTTGTTAGACAAAAATCCATCAAATACGTCAAAATATAATTGGATAAACATTTTCCAATATATTAAAAAAATAATTTCAATATAAACATAATAACAATAGATTTAATTAAGACGTACAAAATTTTTGATAAATAATATTTATATATTTTTATAATTCTATAAACTTTTTCATATATAAGAATGAATGAATAGTTAATTTAAAATGTCATAAAAATATTTTAATCTGAATTAAATTCATCAAATTGCATCTATTGTTATTCAATGTAAGTATTATATTTTTATTAAAATTATTTTGTATTTTTTTTCATAAAAAATATTTGAAATTCAAAAAAAAATATATATCAAATCCTCTTCAATATTTCAAAAAAAAATTAATTGATTTTATAATTTGAAGATATATATTATATTTTAAGATACTAGAAAAAATACGTATATCTTAATTTTAAATATATTTATATATATTAGATATAAAAAAATAAATCATAAATGAAATAATCATGAAATCATATATACGCTATTAAAAACATTCATTTCATATTATTTAAAATATACAACAACATTTTTTATATAACTTTCTATATATATATATATATATATATATATATATATATATATATATATATATATATATAAAATCTATAAAACAACAAAATCCATTTTTATTTATTTATATTAAAACACAATTGTCCTTCATAAATTAACTTGAAATCGTCGACTTGAATCTCATTTTTACCCGTCGTTCGTCTTCATATAATAAATAGTACGAAAAAAATTAATTAATTTTCACATAATCGACTATCGTATCGTAAAAATTATTCGGTACTCGACGATAATTAACAAAAACAAACAAACTACCATTCGATCAAATTGTCGTATGCGATTCAAAGGATAGACGTTCGTTAAAAAAGAAAAATCGGCAGGCGGCGGGTCTCTTTTAATCTATCGCGAAAATAATCGAAATAATAGCAATATATTTATTTATATTTTTTTTTTTCATGAAATAATCGCAGAAAGTGGCACGCGCTTATTTTTTAATTAATCGCTCGTTAATCGTAATTTATTAGAACGTATAAATTATTAATTTGGCAACGCGTATAAATTCCGTTGAAGAAGTTCGAATTATTATTATTCGATTCCGCGATATGATGTCACAAAATGGCGGATGCAATTTGTTTATATGGCGATTGTGTCGTTTTATAATGAGTCAATATGTACATAATAAATATATAATATATAATAAAAAAAAAACGTTTTCTAATTTTCAATATAAATAATAATATTAATTATAAAAATATTTTTTAAGCTGTTAATATAAATTATAATTGACATGTGATTTTTTTATTTTATATATTATAATGATTATATTTTTAAAATAATATGACAATATAATTTTTTTTCTATATAAATAATAAATAAAAATTAGTGCAAATAATCAGAACGGATAAGACATTTCTGCGATTCTAAATCTCGCGACAAGACGTATCACGAACAATTTCCAACACACAATATTATATAAATTTAAAAAAAAACATAACAAAACAATAAATAAACAAACAAACAACTAAAAAGTGCATTGCAAAATGCGTCCAAAGCCATTACAACGTGCATAAATAATAATATACACCTGTTAAACAAAACAAATGCTCTTATCTAAGATCTTTTGGACCGCTTCTATATTTCCATTAGTCATATTTGTAAACATTTTTTTTTCAATACATGTATATATGTATATGTATATAAATAAATATAAATATATTCTTACATCATAGTACATTTATACCGTTATACTTCATAAGGCATCGTCGGTTATCTATCTCGTTAAAGTTTAAAATCAATCATTGTAACGTTTTAAAGTGCAATTTGTTACGAATATTGGGCAATATTATATGCGAGCTTTCTTTATATTATTGTACTTCTATTGTTCTCAAAGTTGTATTACATGAATTTATTATATTTCACTTGTATACTTAATTGCATGTCGAAAATGTCATATATTGACATGAAAAAAAAAACTCTTTTTTTATCATATATTTATCTAAATAATAATATATAGATAATACTCGTTTCATTCAAACTTTTAAAACTCGGATTAAATCAAGGATATGACAGATCGTTTAATATATTATAAATATTTATATCAATCTGATAAAATTGTAAAATTAACCTTAATCACAAAAATCTATATGTCTAATGATTTAGTAAAAGAAATATAATAAGTCTATTTTAATTAAAATAAATTTACATTGAAATATTTAGATGGAAAATATGTAATATATTTTATGTTATATATTGAAGGATTTTTCTAGTGAATTAAAAAATAGGTTTCGACTTCCTTTAAAAAAAAAAGTTATAAATCGCCACCTCGAAATGCTAAGAATTTGATCATAAATCTGATACATAAATCTTTATTGATCTAATTTTATACTTTTATTAGTTAAAATTTAAATTGTTTGCCAATATCTTAAAATTGTATACACACACACACACACATATATATATATATATATATATATATATATATATATATATATAAATACAAACAATATGTTGACTGCCTTCAATTTTCTAAATATAAATCGAAAAATTTCTGCAAACAAATCGTAAATCGAACAAAATTCCGACCTTAATCTATGAAAAACCGCACATTTCCGAGATTCGGACGAAAAATAAAGGCCGCGCTTTTTTAAATCAACCCACATAGACGCCATATTACTATTCAAAAAAAAAAAAAAACAAAAAAGAACGAGCCGGTTTTTTTTTAATTCTTGGCCAAGAAATCGTAATCAATGTCGAAAACGGTGCAGAATCGCATCGCAAATAAATTTGAAAAAAAAAAAACACAACCGAAATGCTACTCACTAAAATACCGGTAATAGTGAAAAATCTAGTTAAGATTGATCTGTCACGGTGCTGTTTTGGCAAAAGTGGACCAAAGTCAAACGGTGTTCGATAAGTTAAAACAATTTTTTTTTTATCATTGTTGAACAAGTCGCTCTCATCGGTAGTCAAGATCTAAACGATTGATTTATTATAATGTATATATATATATATTTTTTTTTTCTATCTATTTATTTATCTATCTATCTATTTTCTTTACGATGCGACGTCTACTTTTCGACACTTGTCAAAAAGAAAAAAAAAGAAAAACTCTACTCGATCTTGAACACTCTATCTGTCTATCTGTCTTTCAGCAATACTCGTCATAAATTTATATTTTTAAGCACTTTCGTAGAATTATTTCGTCATTTCATTTTCACCTAATCAAGTATAAACTTTCAATATTTTCTTAACGCTTCTTCATTCCGTCTTTTATAACCAAATTTATATAATTTTTTTTTTCAAAAATTAAAAATCTATTAACCGCATGCAAATTACAATAAAAATTGATCGACAAACTTTTTTTTTTACAATCGGCTACTGGTTTTACTTACAACTATTGTACAAAAAAAAATGTATAAACTATATGACCGACATATATTAACGGTCGCCATAAATCTTTACATTAGATTGAAAAAATATTGTGGCGAGATTTATTCATTATTTTAAACAGTTGTTCGTGTTTATGATTGAAATTTGAAAAAATACTTTTTTTTTCACACCAAATTTCATTCATAAAATTATTTTTTTTTATAATACAAATTTAATGTGAATTTTATTTTATAGTCAATATTGCATATATTAAATTCATTCATAAATGAATTGATTTATATTATTTTTTATAAGTATAATTTTTTTTTATCAATATCAGAATACTGATCAATATGTAATATAAAAGTTAAATCTTCACCAAAATTTTGAAAATTTATTTTATATTGAAAAACTTAATATATCATTACCATTTATGATATATTAAAATAAATTATATATTTCATGTATTACAAAATGAATTTAAGATCTATAAATATTTAATATAACCTATTTTCAATACATTTTCGTCTAGAAAAAAAAAAAACTTAACATACGAACATCTCTCATTCCAAAATCTACAAATCACTTTTATAATTTATTCAAAACATTACACGACAATAATCCTATTGATAACTTAGCATAAAAATAAAATATTTATATTTATTATCCATTATAAGCGCATTTTTATTATTTTATATACCATTAAAAAAAAAAAACGAAAATATTTTCATATTACCAAAACCGATACCAGTTATATATATTTTTCAATCTATCGAACGTTTTACATAACAACGATCGACACTTTTTTTCTCATATATATATATATATATATATATATATATATATATATATATTTCATCGACAAGAATATTACATAATTTATATATGAAATTGCGTAAACGATGTCAATACATAATATACGGAACATAGATTTTAATTATATTATATATATATATGTATAAATATAATAATAATAAAAAAAATATGTAAATAAAGTAAATTTTCAGATATCGAAATATTACAAAGGTCGTCAATATTACAATTTTGTGTGTACCTTAATCCCGTGATCGGAGTGCAAATGTCGATTACGTTTACGTTTATAATTTATTTAAATTTATCGTGTTGTTATATGTTATTACAGAATTTTTACACATAAAACATAATATAACAATTCATGCGGCAATTTGCGCTTTACAAATATATTGTACTTATTAGCATATAACTAATATATAATTTGTTTTATTCAAATTTATACACATTGTTGGTTATCGACAATGATAAAGTCTCTGATAATATTGTTCTGTTTTTTTTTTTTTTTTTTTGTCTATTTATTTATTGATATTTTGCAATGATGTGTTACGATTTTCAAATATATTCAACTAAATATGTCACGAAAATTAATTATATTACAATAGTATTTCAATATAGATTTTATATCACTTTTTGAAGTTGAAAAAAATTTACTTTATCATACTTAGTAAAAGTCGATTCGATTTAGATGAAAATTAGATTTGTAATAAAACTACAATATTTTAAAATTTTAACTTTTTTTTTGATAGTTTGACTATCAAATTGAACATATTTTTAGCTTTTAAATCAGAGTTTTTTGTTCTTTTATAATATTATTCAAAAAAAAAAAATAGATTTTTATTAATTTTTTAATGTTTTATAGAAAATATCTGATGAAGTTTTTGATACTCTTTCGGTGTTTTTCAACATATTTTCTCGTTGATTTTAAAAAAATAGCATTCCTTTTATCTTTAATGAGATTATAACAACAATACGTCAAATTGTCATAATCACATTACTACTGTTTTTCTATTCGGCAAACGATCGAATGCAATTCAATATGTCGGAAAAATCACGACAGAATTCTACCGGAGAACAAAAAAAAAAAAATTAAAAAAAATACGCGTTATCGCTTCGCAAATCGAAAATTGAGGTTCGAGTCCCCGTCAAACCGCATTTTTTTTTTATTTCGTTTTTTCTAACTGACACAGTAAACGAAGAAGTCTAAAATTTACTATTGCAATTGAATGAAACACAGGTAACTAATCTGGTTTTCACTGTCCAAACATTCTTCGCCGATCGGATATTCGCGTTGTTTTTGACTTGTCGACAATTTGACGGTTGGATTCGTTTCTTCTTTTGGGGGGGGGGCAACGACCCGTTTGTCAAAAAGTGCCGACATTATCGGTCTTTTTTTTTCTTTCCTTCTTTTTTTTTTCTTTTTTCGAATACACTTTTTCTTCTTCTTCTTCTTCTTCTTCTTGTTCTTCTCTTTAACGAAAGCAGTCCGGGCACAACCAATTTGTGCCCGGAAGCGTTTTGTATATGCGCTCGCAAGTTTTCAACAATAGCACCTCATCTCGGCTTCGAACTCATCTATATATCTATCCAAGTGAACCCATCCATCCATCTCGTACTTATATACTTTTATACACGTGCTTGTTTTCTATATACATTTAAAAGTATATAAATATATATATATATATATATAGGACAGGTTGAGCGATGTTACCAGGTTGCGTTTCAAATTGTTAAGACTCCCTATTTATTATGTAATCTAACATCTAAAAATTTGATCGTAATGTTATAGTAAAAATATTACAAAAATCCTTCTTTATCTTGTCTTTTTCATCTTTTGCATCTATTATAAACTTTGCTCATTTTTCTTTAAAAAAAATCATCCATGCGTCTTGAAAATATATATATATATATATATATATATATATATATATATATATAAAATTTATCTATTAGTAAAATCAAAAAATGTAAAGCTACTGTTTTTTATTTATATTGAAATATTTATCACTATCACAATATTTTATTAATAAAAATATATTAAGTCTAAAATTACTAATACTAAACTAAAAATAAAATTCACCGTAAATTCTTAAAAATTTATATTCAAATATATATATATATATATATATATATATATATATATATATATATATATATATATATATAGCATGAAGTATCGCGTTATACGTAAAATTTATATTTTTCAACCGGAAATCCGTCGAAACTAAATATTCAATTTTTCACGAATATATCCGTGATGCGTATCGATTATATGCGGTCATAATTTATGTCACAATAAACGTCATAAAATGGCGCGATAAGTGACGCGAATAAAATGAATTATATGAATTTAAATGCTTTAGAAAATTTACATGAAAATAAAAAATTTTCATATTTATTCAATATAATATTACATTATATATATTTCTAATCATAATATTAAATTAATATTTTTTTATATTATTTTTATTTATGTACCGCCATTGAATACTTGCAGTTATTAGCTATGTATTTATAACACATATGTGTATATATATATATATATATATATATAATGTATACACGAATTTTTATGTTTACATTTGCATATATATGCAAAAAACACATTGGCGTACATGATAATGTAATAAAAATAATATTTATAAATAGTAGCAAATAAACATAATACAATTTATATATAATGTATAAAATTTCATTTTAACCTCAAATATAATATAATTTATAGTCGTGATGTACAATATTTTTATTTTTTTTTTTATTGTTGTATTCATAACAATCTATAAAATATTTTTTTTAGTAACGGCGACCACAAAATAGCAATAATTCGTTGTTATTACAATATTTAAATAGTGTAAAATAATAAACACAATTTCAATTTTGATTCCGATACGTCCATAAAATATTTCCTTATGTTTGTAAATTATTTGTTATAGATTTGACATTCGAAACACTTGCCACTAAATGCACTCTATACACGGAAACTGTTTTCAATTCACCAATAATATATATATATAAAGAAATGAATGCAAAAACCATATATTTTCATATGACTGATTAAAAAAAAATAATAAAAAAAACCGATCGCAATGCATTTACGAGCTTTTCAATCATATTCAGTCAAAAATCAAACTGAAATATTTCAACGGATCGTTATCTGAGCGGTTAAAAAAAAATTACATACAATTAAATTACAAGGTAATGCGGTTATTATTGTGAGATCGTTATATAAAAGATACGATTATTCGCACATATGTTGCTGTTTTTTTTTTTATTATTTTTATTAAAACTAATAAAAAAAAATAATATGGGCACGTGTAATGCTACTCACACGTTTTTTGACCGATAAATTGTTTATGATCGTTTTATTTTTTTCATTGACAACGACAACACTGCATTTACCGTATTGCCAAATTTCTTGCGCAATTTTTAAATGCGGATAATAAGAACGCGATGGATGTATTTGTAATGAAAAAAAAAAACATTTTTTTTCAACTATATCATAATTGAAAACTGCAAGCAATATTAGCAAATAATCAAATTAATGATAGTTTTATACTTAGAATTTTTTTAGTAGTTCTATAGTTAAATTATGAGTTCACGTTTTTCATATATATATATATATATATATATATATATATATATATATATATGTGTGTGTGTGTGTGTGTGTGTGTGTGTGTGTGTGTGTGTGTGTTATTCAATTGATTTATTATAATCGTCGTTTATGTATAATAACTGAAAGTTATGCTTTATAATATTAAGTAATATAATGTTAAATATTATCATTAACTTACAGTAATCCATCGCTACTTCGCTCTATCGCGTGTTTTTAAAAAATATTAATCAAAAAATATTTTGCGGATTTTTGCTGTTTCGCGGTTTCTCTGCATAATTCGATTGGCGGAAAATATATATTTATTTTATGCATTTTTAAATGAAAAAAAAATCACAAAATGTATAAAAATGTGAAGAATGGAAAAGGTTTATGTAGCGTAAAAGTATTGAGAAGAATTTATAAAGCCTTAAAATAGTGTATAAATACTTAAATAATTATAGCAATCCTACTTCGCGGATTTTCACCGCCCGCAATAATCGAGGAATTACTATAATATAACTTACATTTGTCGTTTACTTTATTATTCCCTATAATATATTAAAAACGGGATATATATATATATATATATATATATATATATATATATATATATATATATATAATTAAAAATTTTATTTATCATTTGAAAAATAATATCTAGAAATTCGATCATTAAAAAAAAAATTCTTTTATATTTTTTTATGTTTAAATTTTATTATTGTATAATTAGTAGTAATATAATATTATATTATAAATAACAATGTATGATTTAAAATATTCGCATTATCACCAATAATTTATAAATAAATACAATACGATTTTGATTTTTTTTTTCAAATAATAGTAGTAATTAAAAAAAAATAACCTTCATTTTTACACATTGTCAAAAATCGATTTTTATGCAAATACATCCGTGACGTTCTCATCGCTTCGAACATAATAATTAACGCAGCCCGAATATATTCGAGAAGAAAAAAAAAATAGCATGCATATAAAAAGTTGGATACTAACTATTCGAGCTTAGCGTGTGATACGTGCGCGCGCACGAACATTCGCACACAGTACACACACACACACACACACACACACACACACATCAATATGTCCGTTACCAAAAAAATAAAAATAAAAAATACTTGATTTTGGACTAGTGTGACCTTGGTGAATTGGAGATACACGATTTATAAGCCGCTACAAACGTGTTTGTGAACGACATACACGTATACATTTTAGACGAGTTTATAATGTACATGTGCGATAATGTGCGTGAACACTTGATTATGTGTGCGCACATGTGGCTATATATCTATTGGCTCATGTCAGACGCTAGCCTAGACTAGAGACAAACCGATGATGTTGCACATGAACGTGCAAAAATGTTTTTTTTTTCAATATTACATTCCAAGAATATTAAAATTTATATATATATATATAACTGATAGTATTTAAAATAAGACAAATTTTATAAAAACATCACCAATATTAAAAAAAAATATATATATCTAAATATAATCATCTTTAATATTCTTCATTCATTATATACTATAATTGTACTTAATCAAAGTTTTACATATCACAATTAAACCTGAATTTCTTCACCAATATTTAACAAATTATTATTCAATCAATATTTTTTTTTAATATTCTCATGTAAATCAACATATTCAAATATGCTATTACGTATCACATATACATGAATAATCATAGATATAAATCATTTATATAATAGAATATTTTAAATTATTATCGTCCTTGAGCAGACGAAAAATTTTTATGATTGCTGTGCATGCTGTGTGTTGCTTTTCAGAATTCTTCAGTATTTTCAGCACAATTTTATGCCCACTAACCGTATAACTTCACTTGGATACACTCATGAATTTCCCAGTATCACATATCGTATGACCTAATTCAATCCAATTCTATAAAAATGGTCGTACATCGTAAAACTCTTATCTATTTTTATTTCAGATTATTGTAGATCCTGAAAAATGGCATGCATGAAATAAAATTATATGAACAATATATATATATATATATATACATTCTTCAATATTTTCTAAATAATAATTTATTTCAAATATTAATAAAAAAAAATCTAATTTTTTAAATATATTTATATTAAAATAAATATTTTAAAAATATTATAAATAATATAACTCAAAAATTGCAATGAATTTTCATTGTAAATAAAGATATACGTAGAAAACTTGTTTTGACGCAACAGAATGCCTATATAAATTGAAATGTACATAAAAGATATATTCTTTATATATGTTTATAATATAAATAAATATTATAATATTAAATGTCAATTTTATTATACTTATATAAACTACTAAACAATATGAATAATATTTATATTGAATTTTATATGTAAATTCGGTATTAATGATTAATAACTAGCGGTCGGCTTAGTTATTTGACAACAGGAAAATATAAAGAAAACTTATTTACATAATTAAATAAGATTTTATATATATATATATATATATATATATATATATATATATAACGAAAATGTATTAATTAATAAATATTAATTAAATGCGCAATTAAAAAATAAAAATAGACGCCTCTTGTATATTATTATATTGTATACAACATAAATAACATTTTGTCTATTATTATTATTTTTATTTAAAAAATATATTCGTGTTATATGAGATTCTTCAGAATATAATAGAAAAAAATTAGACATAATATTTCATCGATTAAAATTATTGATTTTAAATCATATATAAAACGTCGCATAACACGATTTATATAATACGATATAATTATGAAATTATTGATTTTATTTATATTATGATAATACAGATTTTTTTAATGATATAATCTATTTAATATGCAAAGTTTGTCGACGCCTGCATTTTCAAACGTCAAACCGACGTTTTCATTAAACAAATTGAACATTTTGCACTCTTTCTTCCTTCATTATTTATTATATATATTTATTATTTTTTTTAGTCGACATATAAAAAGAATGAAACACTTTCGTTTATAATATTTTATTGTGATCTCGTGTATACAAAACTGTGATTTTTTTGATAAATTACGTTTACGAATTTGAAATTTTCCTTGGCAACATATTATGTATTAACAGAAACACGTATAAAAATAAACATTTTTCACCGTTTGTTTATTCTTGCAATTATTATTTTCGTCTAATAAATGCGTTCATTATCTATTAAAGTAACTAAAAAAAAAAAACGTCAAAAAATATATTATGATTTGAAAAAAAAGCGTACATATTTTATTTAATAAAAATCTTTCGATTTATCCGAATCGAAAAATATGACAAAAATTTATTAAATCTTCGATCATCGACGATATAAAAATATTAAAATTATTTTCAAATAACATTTACGTATCTGTTAATTAATTATCTTCTTAAAATAAGAATTAAATCGTTACAAATACAAATTGCTCAAAAAAAAAATCAAAAAATATTAATTTATCATAAAATTCCGACGCGAATTTTATAACAATTGGAAAATTAATGGTTTTATTTTCTGCAATATGGTTTATTTTTTTCATCACTAGCCTAATGTAAAAATTCTCTGAAAACAAAAATTATTCAAACGAACTATATTAATTTTATCTAAAATAAATTGCATTAATATTTTATAATTATATTAAAATTCATTATGATTTTTACACAACCAAACTTTTGATATTTAAATATATATCAATAAAAAATGCATTTTATTTTTATTCTTCAAATCAAAAATCAATGTGTTTAATAATCGAATAAAATTATTTTTAATTCACTGTTATTTAAAAATAATTCTGATTAAATAAATTCTACTATATTTTAATTAAAAAAAATTCTTAAATATGAATCGATACAGTTGAAATTTCATTCTAATGTTGATAACTCAATTCCATTAAAAAATATATATATAAAATATTCTTTCAATATCATATCTATTAACGAACGTTGTCATAAATCATTTTATATAATATTAAAACGGAAGCTTAAAGTTTTTCAAACAATTGTTTTAGTTTTATCATTCGGAAAGTTCTTCGCTAACTTTGACAGCGTTTTCTCCGCCATTTTTCTCGAATTAAAAAGAGTGAACAATGTTCTCTAATATTTTATATCATTTTAATAATTCTCAATTTTAAAAATTAAATTATTTATTCAATGATTAGAAGAAAAAAAATTGTAGAGCATGATAAATTTATTGTATGAAACGTATGCATATTTTCAAGAAATCTCTATATATATATGTGTGTGTGTATAGTTTCAAAATTTTCATCGTTCCACTTTCGTCTACGAATCAATTTTTTTAATAATTAAAGCCGTTTTAAAACGCGAACAGTCTTTTTGAAACGTGAAATAAAAAATAAAAAGCGCGGCTCGTAAACGAAGCGGACAGCCTTGTAAATTTTTGTATCGAAGCAGGTGCCTTCTGCGTTTGCGAATTCCACGTAGCATTTTATGCACAACGATAACAGCCTTCCGGTGCTCGGTTTATCTAGTCTGCCCATATATTCTATGTCGATTTAGTGATATGTCTATGACCACTATGACGGTTGGCCGTTGCTCTTGTATTGGTGATGGTTGTTGTTGTTTGTGGTGGCTAGTTATGGCTATAATAAACTCGGAGCACAATGGCAACACTCGCAAACAAACAGGTTCCGTCTTCGGGCCACAATGATGTCATGAAGCAACAAACAACACACAAACAGACGAACGTTGTACAAAACTATTCGTCTATCGGCAATAGTGCCAAACATGTCTTGCATAATAGAAAATGCATCGGTCATCAACTATGACCGTCTCGTCAATCGTGATCGTAAGCCGTAAAACGATATAGAAATGTGTCGTTGTATTACATTCTAAATATTTCGAATTGATAACGACGATTTACAATAAATAAAAAATATCGACAATATACTAAAATTTGTATCTCTTTTTTTTTTGTAAAACGTCTTCGAAATATTTTCACATTAAAATTAATTAATTTTTTATAGTATTGTAATATTAATAGATGGTAATTTGCTAAACAGTATATTAAGAATTTTATTACCATGATATCATTTCTTCGTTTAATTTACAACTGGTGTCGATGTTAATTTTTTTTTCTCATTCTCTTTTCATGAGAGCTTTATTCTTATTCTTTAAACAATATCAGTGACAAATTTCATATTTTTAACGATCATTACATAACATTTCTACTTCCAAAAATGTGAATACATCACTCAAAAAATATTGAAGATCCTTCTTCAAACTATCTAAAAAGTGATTTTTTTTTAATATAACGGCTTCTAATATTGTATTCCACATATATATATATATATATACAAAAAATTTCACATTTTTTTCATCGATTCTCATCCGCAGAAGATTCTGTGCGGTAAATTGAACATATCGTCGGGTTAAATATTCATAAGTTTTAACGGCGAAATCGCGTGTTAATTAATCAGAAACGGCGGCGAGATGATTCTAATTAAAATTTTACTGTCATCAACTAGCGCTTAATCAAGCATAAAATCCGACACACTCACGAACAATCGCACCCACACTCGATTTTTTAAACTTATTCCTCCTCCCCCCCCCGTCACCTTCCTCCCTATCCACCCACACTTACCCCCCTCCCCCTCACGGTATATTATTTTTTATTTTAATATATAACAAGTACACCGTTGCTCGTTATAAAAATATACTGCACGAACAGTTTTCATACAGGGTTGCAAATAAAAAAAAATAAATAAACTATCCAGAATCAAAACTAGCATATATTCTAATTTATTTTCTAGTATTGTAACTAATTACATGTCAAATAACAAAATTATATACAATATATACAATTTTTGTAAAAATTGAAGAACACTCTTATAATTGATATATGTGTCAAAAACGTAATTCAATCATAAAAAAAGTGGACTAATATATCTTTAAATTATTTATAGAATCTTGTACTCATTTTTTTCATAATTTTACTAAAATTGAACAGATTTGCTTTCAATTATTCGAAAATACGTTTTATATGTCTTTCATTATATTTATTTTATTTATCGTTTTATTATGTTAATATTGAACGTAGTTGACTGTCGATTCGATTTTTACATAATTTTCGCATTAAACCAATAAATTATAATTAAAAAATTATTACTTTTAATATGAAAATATATTACATTTTCTTTTTGTATGGAAATAATCCTTTTACAAAATTCACGATTTTGATTTAATCTTTACAGGGTTGAGTCACAATTTTAAATATTTATTTTAAACCATCACAAATAATTTATAATTATAATTAAAAAAAAATATTAATCTCATTTTAGATCATTAGTTTATTTTATATTCCCTTATAATTACACGTCTGACTTTTTGAACAATAATTTTTAAACCATCCAAATTGAACCCGTGACCTGCTTTCTACCCGCAAAAATATAGATCAATATATGTTCGTTAAATCAAATATAATAAATAACGATCTAATAAAATATTATATACAATTTTCACAACCCTGATGCAAACCAGAAAAGATTTACAGTTGTATCAGCGATGCGACTATAAATTCGCCTATTACGCAATGCAGATTTTTCTAAAATACACTCGCGAATGCACATACACACAAATATTTGTACATATGCAAAAAAAAAAATGTACATACTTATCTCGAACTGTTTAACAGTCAGTCTAAGTTCACATTGGACATTATTTGGATACATAAAACCCCTTTCAAAAATACTTCATTGTGTACAATTTACCACCTGAAACTTGTCGCAGGTGATTAGCATCTAAAATTAATTTCGCATCTTATGCCAAAGCGAAATTTTAACATATTTTTTTTTATTGAATTTCAAGAAAAAAAAATGTCGTCTTTCTGTAATTCTGGATTTTTTTTAACGATTCCGCGAAAATCATTAAGAATACAATGAACATTTTTATAGTCGTGTAATCATTTGTTAGGTCGTATCTGTTACACAAAATATTATTGAAACATTTTCATCTCGTCAGATTAACAATAAAGCATCTTTTCAGAAAAAAATTGTGACATTTTTTATTGCACTGATATCGAGTAGTGATTTACTGATGTTGATAATTGTCAGAGTTTTTGAATTAATTCACCGCAAATAAATGATTTACCGATGACATTATTGTCCAATGTGATAATAGTATATTTTACATTTTATTTTATTTTTAATTTTCTGTTTATAATTATATGTTAAAAACAGATTATTTATAAGTTTAAAAATCCCACTAAACACAAAGTGCTCATTAAATAAATAATGACAACAATCTTTTTTCTTTTTTTAATTCAAAATTTACTTTCGAATTTCTGATCGCTAGTTTATTTATATTATATAATAAAATCAAGTCTATATTAATATTTAAATATATAATTAATTTATTTTAAAAATTTTATATTAAAATATTGAAACTATTATTGTGAATAGTCTTTACAACTTATTCTAAAAAAAAATCATTGATCTCTAAGTCAGTACAAAGTCCATATATCTTTGTTATTATAATCTATATATTGCTAGATAAAAACCTACATATTTATTCTTTCACATAGAAGCTTTCGTTACACATTTTGATAGATTTATATGCCCTTAGCCTAAAACGATAATATAATATTTCGAATACAATATTTATAAAAATTTTCTAAATATTTGGAGAGTTTCGACAAAATAATGAAGCACACTTCAATATACTTAAAACGAACGACAAATTTGTACTAAAAACTCCCCGATTCTCGTCCATTCGTGAAATAGCCAAGAAAGGCTGTCCATTAATGAGCTAAAACAACATCTCGAATCCGTCACGACGTAGAAATGTTGGTCTTTTGAAAAATAAAATAATAATAATAATGTCTTTTATTATTATTATTATTATTATGTTTGCGTACATTCACGTTTGTGTAAGAACACCTGTCTTCGTGGCGTTCGAGTGTTTGCCAACTTTAGTGTTTGCACTTCTTGGACATCACGTAGATCGACTTTCGACAATAGAACCTTCGTAGTCGATTCAATTTTCAAAAGATAAAAGGGTCCAAGTGTATAATATGCAATATATATATAATGATAACGTTCGAATATTGCTAAATACTCTGCTTCTAATCTCTCCAATATTTTCTAAAAAGGAACTTCAAATACCAGTTCACAATAACACCTGTGATATGTAAGTTCATTTACCTGAAATGAAGCAAAAGTTGTCAGTGTTTGACCCGTAATATAATTTGCATATTGTTTAATTTATTTATTTATATTATAATATTAATTAACATAATTATTAATTCAGATAAAAGGTGTATTTATTTCAACTTGAAATATAATAATATTCTTAACGTAGTTCTAAAACTGGAATAATAATGTTGAATCTAAACATGACTATCGTACATTTTTAATTTAATGCATTATATATTTTTTATCTTATAATTTGAAACTTAGCTGCATTAAAAACAAGTAGGCGTCATGTTTTATAGTGTATTCTTTAAATTTGTTACTAAGAGATTTAATATTGCATGAACTATTATTGTTCGAAAATAATACGCATTACTTATTTTATAAATAGTGCGACGTAAACAAATTCTTGAGAGTTATAAAAATTAGAATACATTGTATTTTATATATATATATATATATATATATATATATATATATATATATATATATATATATATATTATATATTCGAAATAAAATGCACTATTTTTTTTGTCGAATATATTACGTTAATAACTAGTTAGATTACGGTCGACATAAATCAATTTTAAGAAGTTCAAAAAATAGGTCAAAACTATGGAATGCAGTATTATTGATTTATTAATATTTTTTTTTCATTACTATTTCCGAATTTTATATTACTATCAAAATATTGCAATACATAATTTGAAATTGAATAAATTGGCAGTCCGAGGGTTACTTGTGACAATTATAATTTTTTTAACCAACATTTCCTAAAATATCCTTTAGAATATTAGAATTCATAAAAAGTGACTATTTTACTATTATAATAAATTGATATACGTCTAATCTTCAATTAATATTATTTTACAAAAGTATTATTTTTTTCATAAAATTATTTTCTGCTCTTATATTTTTAGTATCTCTAATGTAAATAATATTTCATTTTAATTATCTTGCATTAATAATTTTGACAAATTTTCTATCATAATGTAAATTTTTCATATTGCTATCTCTAAATGTGAATGTAGATTTATATTAATATTATTTTTCTTGTTCAAGTATCATTGTATTTGAAGAATTATATTTTTATTTATAAATTATGCAAAAAAAAAAACTTTATTTAATTTTTGAACAATTTTATCCAAATCAATATAGATATTGACAACGTTGACCAAAAATAATTTTTCAAGATTTTCTTTAAAAACGATATAATTTTGAACAGGATTCGGATTCGTCGAAATCGTAACACGAAATCTAAAATTATACAAATACATTTCCGTATAATATAATAAATAATACAGTAAATATTGATGCGGTTGCGGTTTTTGTATTATAAAACGTCAAACTGTCGCCCATCAGGCGTAACCCATTCGCGTTTACTGCGCCAAATTGGCCATAATACCGAAAAACCGTGGATATTCATTCGCGTAGAAAAACCACAATCATTTCTACAATTGCTACGACGAGTGTTGGCCACACCTACGAAACCATTTTTAAATATCGTCGGTCGTTCGTCACCAATTGGACAAACTATGGCCACGCGATTCACCACAAAAAAAAAATAAAAAAAAAATTACTGCCTAATATAATAAAATAGCAAAAATTGAACAAAATGATACAAAATCGTTCGATTCGACAGAAATATAACAATTAATTAAAAAAAAAAACTTTTTTTCACAAAATTTAGTTCTGACTGTGAAATATTATTACATGAAAAATTTATTTACTGATTAAAGAAATTTTGTAAATAAATATTTGACACCTTTGTGGTTAAATTCGCTTATATACAATAAGATCAAAATATTTGCATTCATATTAAATTAATTTTATTATAACAAATTCTTAAAATAATAATAAATTATTGAATGGTTGAACGTAAAACTGACGACTCAACATATATAAAATTTATTATAGATACTATGTATTATTTTAATTTATTATAAAAATAAAACTTTTAATATATTCCTCACGCATTGCAATCTCTAAAATAGCAGTCGAAAACAAACGACTTAAAAATAAATACGTTTTAAAAATATCAACGACGAACACACTTTTGATTTAATTAAAATATCTCTTGCGGCCGCAGCTTAAAAATGAAAAAAAAAAAATACTAATAAATAAATAAATTAATAGGAAAAAAAGAACACACACACATATTAAATTTTGCGAATAGAAAAATATTTATTGACGTAGAAAACGCGCCAAAGAATTATTTAATTACATACTATTATCGAAATGATCACTATAAAACGCAAGGTTTCTATTTCGGCGTCCATATCGAAAAATCTAAATTCCAAATTAGCTACATATTTATATTTATATTTATATATATAATCTAATAACGGCTTCGTATTATAATATTATGTACGTCGGTCAAATCGAAGGCTTATATTTATTTCTAAATCAATTTGTTTGTTGCGATCTAAATTCTAATTATTTCATTTGACCGCTTCTGATACACGATTGACGTCATAGTATTTTTATAACGTATCCAATTAATTGCATTTAAAACATGCACCAAAAATTATCGTTTCCTCGTTTCCTTAATTAGAGATTATCTAAATTTAATGCATGCTTACAAACATTTTTTTTTTTTTTTTTGATTTGGATATTTATTTTTCATTAACGCGCCCAAACTTTCGATAGTTTTAAACGTGGTCGTTCAGATCGATTGCATCCTCAATTAAAAATGTCGAGATAATTTAGATTTATCTAAATGTATTGTAAATGTAATATCGAACTGGAACGTGTGATCTCTTTGGAATATTCGTTTTATGTTAAATATTTCCATTTTTTTTTTCTAAATTTATAGTAACTTTAGATAGACGTTCGAAAAATTTGCGCCTACTAACATTTCGCAATATTTATCTAAATTATTATTTTATACAAATTTTTATACATTTTTCTTAGAATTATTATATATTATCATAAATTAATAATTTTAAAATAAAAACAAAAACAAACATTATTTAAAAGCGATATTTTATTCGACAAAACAGGCGTGAATTTTTCAAACGACACTTAATTTATTTCTATTGATTTATTCACTTGCATTATTTATAAAAAAAATATATTTTAAAAACATTGCATAATTTTCATATATAAAAGCATATTTTTTTTCGTATAAATAATTCTCCAAAAATCTAAATTATTACAGATCTTTTTTTTTTGTTCAATATATATATATATATATATATATATATATATATATATATATATATATATATATATATACGTGTAATAAATATTTATGAAATACATAAAAATATAACAATTATATATAATATTACACCAAAAATTAATACATACTTAATATTTTATCATTATTTGTAAAAATCTTTCAAGAGTACATGGTGCAATTTTTTTTAACAATTTTTCATTAAAAATTCAAAAAAAAAACACACACACAAAAAACAACAAAGCTCATAATAAAAATGATAATTTATTTAAATCGCGTTTATTATAAATTACGTTTTCATATATTCATGCATATGAGATTTAACGCTTTTTTTTTTCATTGTACTTTGACAAATTTCATCGATTGTAATGCGAATTTGTCGTACATATTGAAAAATGATTAAATTGCAAATTCGATAACAATATAAATATTGAATAATATAATATGTTTGTTTAAATTTGTGTTCGTTTCGCGCCGTTTTTGTAATTTAAAATTCGCAATTTATCTTTTTTTACGATAAATTTATATATAAAAAAAAATTATACAAACGACCTATAAAACGTGCCTTTATATATACATTTTTTTAATAAATAAATATCGATTTTTATATTCGTTACAAAAAAATGGAGAGAGAAATATAAATCTAGAAAATTTGTCGATTATTAATGTAAAAAATGAATAAATAGATTAACGTTTTATATACGTTGAAAATTCCGCGAATTAACATTCAAAAAACACGTAATAAATTATGTATCGTATATTATTATTATATATATATATAATATACATACATAAATAATTTTAAGTATTTTTCATTGTCAATTTGTTTTAATATAAATTAGCCGAGTTTAACGCGTTCAAATCCCGAATATTTAACTATTAAATATTACTGTGTTTAAACTTCAAGCGTAAAAATAAAATATTGACGATATAAATTAAGTTAACCCACATTGTAAAAATATATAATGATTTTAACCTCGTTTCGAATAGTTAAAATTATATTATATATTATATTATAAATTAATAAATAACCTTGAAATTCGTAATCGATTTCAACCCTAAAATCTCAATTATGTACAAAATTCTAATAAATTTATATGAAATAAGGATTATCATACTTTTATAAAAAAAAATTATAATGTTTATAAGTTGAATATAGAATCGATGACTCAGTCTTTTAAAAAAAATATACTGCAGAAAAAGCTTGGGGATTAAATTGAATTATTTATTTTTCAGCATAAATGTCAGAGTTTTTAAATATCAAGATAAGAAAAATGAATCTTCACATTGAAAAACTCTATTAACATTTTTATATTACAATAAAACATCGAAATTACTTTCAAAAGAAATATATCCGATATATGTGTTATGTTAAAAGTATATGCGGACCGGTTTTCATTTTTTTTTTTTTTTGTATATAGAAAAGCGCGGGTTTTTTGAATATTATTGTACATTCACTTCAATCGTATCGATTGAACGATACCACAATGATAACTATAAACATATAGAAAACGATGAAATGTTACAAAAATGAATACATACATACATACATACATAAAAAAAATGGGAAACTTATGCATTTCTGACGCAAAATATTGGCAAGGTTCTTGACCTTTAATCTCTTGACCGCGTCGAATTTTGGGAGTGCCGAAATCTCGAATTTGACCAACTAATTCTCATTTGTATTGGTGTTTTTCGTTTATATACGTATACAAAAATCATAGATGAATGTGTGTGTGTGTGTAACTTTCATGTGGGTAGAACCACTCGATTGATGTCGTTAACATGTGGTTGGCCATAAGACGTTTTTAGACAGCACGTGTTCGCATCTTTGGCCAAAAAATTAATAAATTTCATCTCAATATTATTAACCATACAATGATACAAATATATATATATATAAAGCTCGCAATTATTTATATCGTCAATACATCAAATAATCAATTTATTTCAATAATAAATCATTAATAGAACTCGTCAAAATAAAAATGAGATTCAAAACGCGAATCATGACCTAGCAAATAATGTTCGATTTTTTTTTTCGTACGCTTTGTGCACATGTGCCTTTTGTGTTTTGCCGCCTAATTTACGATAAACATAATCGTTGACTACCGTACGGCCATAATAATAATTTAATAAATTCCAAATATATTCATTTACATTAATGTGTCATTTTATGTAATTATTAATATTGAAGCGGAATACATAAAAATGATTCCACTTCGAATTGGATTAATTTATGATGCTCCTTTATGATAAAACAATATTAATTAATTTTTTTATATTTATTTTATGTGCTTATATATATATATATATATATATATATATATATATATATATGTATGTATGTTTTTTTGGATATTATTTTTTCACGCAAAATATAATAATTAATATTTAAATAAAACGATTATTCGCCAGTTTATATATATATATATATATTAAAAAAATAAAAAATGCTAGAAAAATATCGCCTTTATTGTCATTTTCTTAATAATAATATATCATTTTTTAACATTAATAACGTTAAAATTAAAAAATATATATATTAATAATATATAAATTATTTTTTAATAATCGACATAAAGTGTAATAAATAATATATTTTATAAAAAAATATAACTCTTTTTAATGAAATATTGCTTATTAATATTTGTAATTTTATAGTTTCTTGAGGATCTAATCTTTTATTTGTATGAAATTTGTCAATTTGAATTAATTTTATATCAACTAAAAATCAAATTTATTATATTAATATAATTATTATTTTAATTACAAATGTATCAGACAACATATTATATATAAATATATATAATAAATATTTAAATCGCGAAAACGGGCAAAACTTTCACGCACACCCAATACGCATCCTAACCGCTATAAAATATCAAACTTTCTATAATCCTATTATTGTCTACGATTATAGTAAAGTGTAAATAGAACACCTAGAGGCACGGTTCGGATTAACGAGGTTCGAATTATCGGTCACTTTCGCTTTATCAAGCATATAAATTGGACTGTTTTTTTTTTTTTTTTTGTATTTTTAGCTTCAAGTCTTCCGCATATCTTGAACGGATATATTATCCAAAATTATCTATAGGTCCATTCCGTTGGTTACCCAATAATTTTCGATAACACCATTTCCTTAAATGTATACGTATTTATTCGTCACATTTTTTAGATATCGATTAAACTCATAAATCGAAACCGAATGTTCCGACTTTTTACCGATTAGTTTGATATTTAAAATTTATAACATTGAATGCATTCTAATAATAAAATATCGCTAATATATTAATAATTTAATTTCATTGATATTTTATTTTAGCGATTTGATTTGAATTAAAACGGTATATTTAAAAATGTTCAAATCCTAAAAGGCCTATCGTGAAATCAATTTTATATAAAATTTGCGACTGTCCCTATAAAAAAATAAATTATCATTACATATTAAAAAAAAACCTTAATTCTAATATGGAAATGTCGCGTCACTGATTTAAATTAAATTATAAACGAATATATATATATATATATATATATATATATATACATATATATTTCTGTATATTCTATATAAAATTGTAATATTTTTAATATAATATAAAAAATTTTAATATCAAAAAAGTACTTAATTTTAGAATAAATATTGAAATAAAAAAATAATATTTTTAATCTTATATAAATTTTAATTTTTCATCAAATTTTACAACATTAATAAAAAAAATTTACGTACTTTGGACTATTTTATTTATTTTTTTTATTATATATTATTATGTCAAAAATAATCATTAAACATATTAATACATATTTATTTCAAGATCAAAGCAATTTCTCCAACATATATTTCACAATGACAACCATACCATTATGATAAATACGATTTTTCTATTTTCTAATATAGCATATCTACTAAAAAAAAAAAAATCCAAAATATACAATCAGATATTTAATATTCATTATTCACACATTATATATATATATATATATATAATATTAAAAATAATAATGACTCACATGACTTTTAAAATTATTAAAAACACCTTTCATAGATAAATAAATGCAGTACAACAAATTTTCAACGCGCTCAGAAAAACTCGACCGCCTCTAATTATAATGACAAATCATGAAAGTTTTTCGTGCAACTTTAAAAAACAAGTATATATTATTATTATTATTATTGTCGCACTCTAAAAATATTAATCATAAAAATATGTCGCATGTTCTCTTATATACATATATATATATATATATATATATTTTATTTTATAATAATAATAATAATAATTCGAACGTACAACAAGAAAAGTGTTTGAAAGTTGTACTGAATAAAAATTACATGTCAATCATGCGTTTCGAACCCGTTGCTCTTTATATAGGCACGCGTATGAACATTTGCATTATATCTGATTGCAATTACAATTCTTTTTCCTATTTATTTTTCGAGTACCCCTTCCGTCAAATCGGCTTAAAGCCTCGTCTACACGATTAATTAGTTGCGTCGTGTGTTTTTAAAATAAAATCTCTTATGCAGTTAAACGTTGAAATTCGTATGAATTAATTATAAAATACATATATATATATATATATATATATATATATATATATATATATATATATAATGTAGAAAAAAATGTGATGAAAACGATAAATTATAATATAATTAATGTATATTTATCAGTATTATAATTATTTTTTAACATTTACACATTATATATTTTTTTTTTAATATATATATATATATATATATATATATATATATATGCATTAATCAAAATCATTAGTAAAAATATCATAAATCAATGATAAAATTTTGTGAATTAATTTGATTAAAATTATCTAATTGAAATTCATATAATAATAAAAATGATAAATATTAATAATTCGATTTTAATTATTTATTATATATAAACTCGATTTGTTAATGAAAAATTGTTTTTTTTTAACATAATTTTTTGACGATATGTTAGAAAATAAAATATTTTCATTCAATATATATGTAATTTATTTATTAATACCGATGCAACTATGCACAGTTTTTTTTTTCACAATAAATTCGTGCAATTAATAAAATTATTCAATTACTTTAACGAAATATAATTTTTATAGCAATAAATTATTTAAATGATAATACTAAATCAATCTTGACCGTGAATTATCTAATTTTTTTTCCAACGTCTACAGAAGTTATCATCTTTAGATTGATCACTTCTAGCAATTTTATATGCACGAATAAATATTTACATATTATATAATTTATTTATACGTACGAATATGCTTTATTAAAAAAATATATATATAAATAAATAATAATAATAAAATAAAAATCATCAATGCCAACCGCTATGCTAATAATGTTGTATACGAATTTGTATAGAGAAATTAAATTACTATTTTTGAGTCTCTGAAACGATATAATCAAAATATATATAATATAAAAAAAAATTTTCAACTAAAATTAATATTTAATAATGTAAATTAATGATTTTAAACGTTTTGTGCAATTCAATTCAATGAAAAATGCTGATAACTAGATACGGATATTTTTATCATAAATTGTACAATAATTAAAAGAAAATCGCTGCACTTTAATTATTATTAGATTTTTTTATATATTTTCTATATATTCTAGATATTTCAATCAATAGTTTCAAGAATCACTATCAGAGATTAAATTGAGAAATAAAATTGTGTATTTGCACACTTTCATCGTTTCAATTACCCGATAAATATGTGTCACAATCAAAATTCGACTAAATTAATATTATATATATATTACGTAACATATATATGTACGTTTTAAAAATTATATATACACAGGTCTGTGCCGATATATACGTACTTACATACAATGTATAATATATCAGAAGTAATTTATTTGTACAATTGTGATTGGAGAGCACTATTAGAAAGGCGCTTTTCTTCTAGTAACGTTATAGATATATATATATATATATATATATATATATATATATATATATATATATATATATATATATTGTCGTTATACCGCCGTTAAGTCGATTCTCATTTATTTTCTTCTGTCCGATAGTGGAAACGTTATCGATCCCGTTTCAAAAGCTACGATTTAAGCTTTTTTTTCAAGCTTAAAAAATAGTGCGATAGCACGATCGAGCTTTTGACCAAGTGAATTATTGGTTAATGTTGATCTTAAGCAACGGACAGATCTGAAACGATGATAATGATTTTTTTTTTGAAACTAGACATTTTTTTTTTAATAAAAGATCAAAGAAAATCTTTTCAATATGAAAATATCTGTCTTTTTAGAGATTAAACGATCTTTGTTTAATTCGATCGGGATCTATATTTTTTAATTCAATATATATCAATTCAATTTTACTCTAAAAATCAACATATATTAATTTATAAAATGTTCTTTAAAAGATCTTTATTTACTATACTTCAATAAATTCATAATACAAACTCGATTTAAACATATATAAAGAATTTTTATGTCAACAACACTAAAAACAAGCAGAAATTACATTCAATTTCAATTAACTTTTGCTCCGGTTTTTAATTATTATTTTTTTTCCACAAACACACAATAATAATAATAATAATTCATGCTTCTTATATGCCATATAATAAATATAATATGAATATTAATTCACGAATGTTAACATGTCTTCGAACGCTCGTACACTTCGATGATTTGCTATTAATTCGCCTTTCAAAATTGATTAATTTTTAAATTATATCCATACGCTTTATTTATTTATTATTTATTATTATAATATACGCTACTTTTGTATATAGCGTAATTGATAAAAAAAAATGTAATGCTAATTACTCTCAAAGCACCTGCAAAAAAAATTGTATATTATATTTTAATACATGCTTACATCTAATCGTGTCGTAGTATTTTAAAAAATTATATATTCTAATTAAAATTTTATTATTAATAATAATATATATTTTAAAAAAATAATAAATATTATGACGTTTATTTTTTTATTTAATATTTTCTATATAAAAAGAAATGTAAAATATAATAAATTTATCCACCTCTAAATATCATAAAGTATGTCTAAAATGTTCAATATATTTTAAAATTTACGATTCTAAAATTATATATAATTTATATCATAATAATTTTTATATAATTTAATTCTCTGTTAAATGCACAAAAATTGATAATAACCATATTAAATTATTTCTACAAAAATATTAATAAAATTTAAAATATGTTAAAAATTGTAATATTTTTTAAATTATTGAAAACGTTTCCTTTTAAACTTTCATTCGAAAGTTCAAATATTTTCATTACGAATACTATTATTTTTTTTACCATTTTGCCAAAAATAAATTTCAGAACATAATATAAATTTAATAAATTAATTAAAAATAATTATTTAACGTATATTTATATTGTACATTAAAAACCGCAACTAGTAAAAAAAAAGCACTGTACAGACATTGCCTCAATTTTTAACATACAAAATTATGCATGCCGCTGTTTTTTTTTTCAACGCGCCTGAAAATATGAAAAAATAAAAATAGAAATAGATAAATTACAAGTTTCCTTTTTGTGTATCGTTTACGCTATTTTTTTTCTGTATATACATATTTTTAATCCTATGCAAATCGTTGACATCAATCCATCGTTGGATTTGTGAACGTCCAAAATGCAATCGATCGTCATTTAGAAAGTGTCATTTTATATGTATATATAAGCCATAGGCAATATATATAATTTTGTATATATATATATGTATATATAAAATAATAATTTAGTACGTTTTAATCGTTTCCGTTGATAATATATAATATAAGATTTTATTGTACAAAGATCCAGAAAATCTGTCTCTCAATTATCTTTTTTTTTTTGATATTAATATTCGATATTTTATTTAAAATTAAATATAATAAAACATATATTTTCATTAATTTTTCACATCTCATTTAATTATTATAATGATTAATATTTTTTTACAAATTTTATTATAATTATATCTTAATTTCAATTATTGTATAAAACGTATGACTTTATAATTTCAAAAATATATAAATAAAACATCGCTAATAATAGTTTTTAATACATTTTCCATATTGACTATAAATAAATGGATAAATATTATCTTATCATATATTCTGTATTTTTTTTTACATAAAATATATAAGATGTTTATTTAGATTATCATTAAAGAGTATATAATTATATTAATTCTTATTAAATTTATTATAAATAAAACTAATCCGAGATTCAGTTTTATTGTGTAAAATATTTATTACAATTTAAAAAAATATTTTTTTTTAATTAATGTTTATATTTTATATTTAAAAATTAATTTTATACTTCTGATCGATTTTTTTTATATACCATATATATAAAGAATAAAAATTTAGCATTACATAAAATTTAAAAAAAAACTATCAGAGATATATTACATTTATAATAATATTATAACATTTTATTTCTATTTAATTTGATTTTTTTTTTCAATCAATAATTATACACGTGAGTTATATTTATTATACGTAATATAATGACTAAATTACACAAATATCTTGAACATATACGGCATACATAAATATTCATATATATATATATATATATATATATATATATATATATATATATATATATAAAATTAAAATAAACATATAAATAAAAACAAAAATATATAATTGAATTTAAATACACGTATAAAAATACACAGTGTGTAAAAGTCGTAATAATTTACAACTTCACGAAAGACACATTAATTATAGTTTTCACAATTGATGTATGTGTGTTCGCGTTATTGCGCTACTGTTGATACTCTTGTAACCGACTATAGAATGATATCGATCCGTTACACGGCCGCACGGCGGCAAACAAACGGCGACCAGTCGAATTCTTTTCAATGGAATCTCTATCGAAAATTGATCGGTTTAAATTTTGAAATTTTGCCGCGTTTTTTAGCGCTAATTAACGACGCCGATTTTTATATTAGATCTATGCTAGAAGCAAACCTTGTTTGTTTTTTTTTTAAATAATAATAATTATATATAATTAAATATCTGATGGGTTTTTTTACACACACACACATATATATATATATATAACGGAATTAAATTCGATGATAAATTAAAGCGATCGTGTGTCGCTTTGGCTCTTTTAAATCTAAGTCTCTATTTCGATGATTCTCTTTCGATTTCAATCCCTGAATCTAGACAAAAAAAAATCTTATTTTTATCATTTTTAAATTAATAATGATATAATAATAATTCAAATTTATATAGTAAGCGTTTGAATATTTTTTTCGTAATATTTTAAAATCAGTAATATATTTAAATTTTTGTAACATAATTTTATTACTTTATATATTATAAATTAATATATCATGACACATCGAATAAAAAATCACTATTTAAAAATAATATAAATTCATATTTTTCCACCTACAATATGTTATTTAGATTTTTTTTTAATGAAACATTGAATATATTTAGATTTTTTGATATGATACTAGTTTTATGAATCGCATAGATTGAATTAATTGAAATTATTATTAACAATATTAATAAAATTCTATCGCCGATGTTCAAACATTTTAATTTATTTTTTTATTACATAATCATCAATTAATATTATATCCAATAAAAATATATGTAATCAAATTATTAAAAAAATTTTTTTTTTCCTTTTTACACGAATTTTATTTTCTTATATGCGAACTTAATTTTCAAATATAATTTAGATTTTTTTTTCGCATAAAATAAGATACATATATATTTTTAAAAATTATTTATTCTTAATTCAAAATTATCATTCCAATAATAGTTTTCATAATAAATTCTCGTCGATAAAACTATCAATATTCCCAATAATTTATACAGAATAATTTCGCTTATATCGAATATCAAATAGTAATTGCGCAATCATGCATTTGACACTCCCATTTTTTTTTTATTTGAACTCGAAGTATTATATATATATATATATATATATATATATATATATATATATATATATATATATATATATATATATATATATATATATATATATATATATATATATATATATATATATATATATATATATATATATATATATATATATATATATATATATATATATATATATATATATATATATATATATATATATATATATATATATATATATAACTATTTTCATTTTTCTAAAACCGATCGTTTACACATATAAAACTAGTTTCATCTGATTACAAACCGCAAAAACTCGAACAACTGTCGAATTTTCACACGCAGCACCCGTAATTAATAATCAATATCGGACTTCATAAATATTTATTATTTTTATTAATATCCAAAAATTATTAATCGTCACATTCGCGTTTTTTGAACGATCGATACTTTTTTTTCTCGTAATTAATTTCGCGTTTCGCGAATGTGACATATTTTTATACTAGTTTATTCTGCTAAATTTAAATTATTAATTATCATTATAAATTTATTAAATCTAAACAATTTACAGATCATATATATGTTTTCATTTTTCAATCTTGATACAACTAAATTTTATAAAATATATATATATTTTTTTTTTGAATGGCATTGATGTTAACTAAAGCGAGATCCGACTGTACTCATTTCGATATCAAATCACACAGTTTATAAAAATATTATCATCGTACTGCTGTAGCGAATAACGATCCAATCTATACGTAATTATGTGTGTAAAATAAATTGAAAATTCTAGGTCACCCAATACATACATTTGGTCACCTTTCGCACGCTGACTCCGAAACCGCAAGAGTCCAAGGCTCTAATTTATTTTGCGCTTAGAATAAATTAATAAATTACATTCGATTCCACACTGGATGCAAAAATAACATATATATATATATATATATATATATATATATATATATATATATATATATATATATATATATATATGCGATCGTTATGTCTGAGTTGAAACGTGATTATATGTATATATGTGTTGCTGACAAAGCTCTACTTGACCGTGGACGCAATCAAGATTATTAACAATTTGATGAAAGCTTTGATTGTATATTTATTTTTATTTTAAATCACATTTTATATACTATTGTGATCAAAAAGTAAGGTGAAATTGTCATTTAAATTTCCCGAGTATTAGAAAGGCAGGCAAATTGTACTTTTTTTTCCTAGGTTGATGGTAGGACTGTCTATAACATTTGCCAAGCGTCCGTTTGTCAATAGGTTTAATTATCTCTGAGTTACACGTATTTTTACAACTCTCGGCACAATAATGCACCATATCATACTTCTTCACGACATTTTTGCCAAAAACTCGATTCATATCGTTCTGCAACCACCGTATTCGCCTGATTTGGCTCCGTGCGACTTCTGGCTATTCAGCAAACTCAAAAGGCCAATGCGGGACACCGTTTTGATACGATTGTGGAGATAAAAATCGAATCGAAGAAGATATTGAAAACTATTCCGGAAAACGATTATTCCGACTGTTTCGAGAACTGGAAAAAGCGCTGGCAAAAGTGAGTTTTATCGGACGGGAATGAAATTGATATTGAATAATAAATAAAGAATTTACATTCTATAAACTAATTCACCTTACTTTTTAATTCAATTTAATTCATTATATAAATAATAAAAATCACAATTCGTCATTTTTCTAAACATAATATATTGACAATGCATATTATATTGTACAATCAATATTGTCATAAATCTTTCATATATTAATAAAATAATACTTTAAATGATAATTTATTTTGAAATTAACAATTCCGTTGTATATGAAAAAAAAATCATTACAAAGAAGCGGCCGGTTAAAAGTAGACCGAATAATCATTTTATTATACATCATACATTATAATAATGTTAAACAAGTTTTTAACAGCGTAAATTTTATGACACCGCACAAAATTTATAAAATATTTATAAAACATTATTAAATTTTACATTATATATATATTATAATATATATATATATATATATATATATATATATATATATATATATATATATATATATATATATATATATATATATATATATATATGTATATATACATCGTAAAATATTAATTTATCAAATACAAATATCGTTTTTATCGTAAAAATAATTATTTATTATTATTTTTCATTCGAATATAGCTTTATTTATATTATTTTATATGCATATTATAAAAATAACGTAATACGGTAATTTTTTTCTACATTTTCCTTCTCATATCTTATAATAGAATCTGACAGGTTTTTATTCAATGTTCAATTATATATAATATATGCACGTTTATTTATTTATTTTTTTTAAATTAAGAGTGTTAAAAAATTTTCTAGTTAAAAAAATGCCATTCTTTTACTTTTGCGAATACATTTCTCGTACTTTTTTACCGATCAAACATTCGTTTAAATTTAGATAAAAAAAAAACGTATATTATTAGATAATTTTAGATATTTAGATATGCATAATTATTATTATTATTATTATTTTTGTAATCGAATCGAACGTTCGATTGATTTTTTTTCATTTATTTACGCAAGACTTGATTAAAAATATGCATCTGAAAATTAACACGTCGAAATCTAATTAGAACTGTTTATTTTAATTATGTATTTGATATCTTAATGAAACGTTTTAAATTATATTATAATTATATTATATATATATATATATGACCTCAAATATATACTATTATATAAATATATATGTGTGTGTGTGTTTTTTTATATGAAGTACCTGATAAATTAGCAATTTGCATGTCATTCTAAAGAAAGTCTTCCTTGAATTATATTTTGAAAATAATGTAGGCGTGCATTCGTTATACGGAAATTCGTTTGACAGATTCAATATAAATTATGGCTTAAACGTTCTGCTTATGGAAATGTATATCAATTTATCTAAATTTCGCATTTCCTAATCGTAATTTATAAGCAAAACATAAATTTTGTCATATATTAAGCGTGTAAACATCTCTAAATGCAGTTCAAAACAAAATGTGTTTTGTTCAAGTGTAAAAAATTATGTAGTAGTCATGTTATTTTTATATATATATATATATATATATATATAAATACATTATTTATTTTAATGTAAGAAATTAATTGTTTAGAATCACGTTTAAAATATTTTTATACAATACTTTTTAATATAAAATTTATAACCCTTAAGGCTAAAATAGTATAATTTGTTCTGAAATGTGATTTTTTTACAATTTCCATAACATTTTCACTTTTTAATTCAAATTTATATAATTGTAAAAAAAAACTTTAATTACATTAAAGTAAATTATTTTCAATCGAATTTAAAACATCTTTTTTATAAACGAAGCAAAATAAAAAGGAAATCTTGATCATTTATAATTTTGACTAAACAAAACAAAAATAGTATAAAAATATACACACACATACATAAATAAAATTCTAGAGAAATCTTCGTTATATATTTAAAATTATACGTTTTTAACGTTCGCATTCTTCAAACGATTTTCATTTCCACAGATCATCTGTCAGATAGTCGCGGACATGAAACTAATGAACATTTTCTATTTATATACGATTTTCTTTTTCCACATTTTCATTCTCGTAAATATATTATTTTAAAATCAAAACGAAACAAAAAAAAAACACTTTTTTTTTCGACACAAAGGGCACAAGAAAAAAAGCAATCTTCAAATTTGCAAATATTACATTTCATCATATAAACAATCGTCTAATTATATATTTTATACAATTTAATATATTTAATACACATTAAATGGCTATACAAGCAATAATTTCGAAAGACGAGTGTGCCAAAAGTCCCGCTAAGATTTATTGCCCGCCTTTTCGATTCACCGGTTTTATTTTTAATGGACGCCTTTAATTTATACGCGTTCATTCTAGCCGTATAATACTTATTTCTTATTTAATCCCGAAAACCTGCAACATAGTCCAGTTTGAACATCTGCTTCGTGAACAATAAAAAAAAAAATTTTTTTTTTTCTATATTAAAATGCTTAAAAGAGCCATTTTACGTTCGCGTTTTAAAATCGCACGTTTAATCTTGAACGCGGTTTTATTGCGCTCGCGCTAAAAATAATTTTATTTTTATTGAAGTTCAATATATATTTTATCATATTTTTATCGATCGATTTATCTTTCGTTATATAAAAATTCAATTTTTATTTTTCTTATAATTTGTCTTTAACTTTTCAAATTTTAATAAAATTTATCTCATTAAGAGATCGATATGAAAAAATTTTTTTTCAAATTAAATCTTTAAAAAATAAAATAATTAATACGAATCGTTCAAAGATATTTTTTTACATAAAAAAATAAAATTTAAAAATATGTGGATGATATTGAAGGAAAAACTTATTAACAACATATTGAATCTTTCACTGAAAGAATTAAAAAATAATAATTTTATAACTGATACAAACATAATATTCAACATCAATCAATTGAATCATTAGCTTTATATATTATACTAAACATATATAATCATATTTCAAATTAAACTATATATTAGTAAAATAAAAAGTGAAACGGAATAAATGATATCATGTAGAATTTACACCCAAAACTTACAGAATATTGACTAATAATACCATGAACTAATATATCTACAACAGGTGTATTATAAAGATAAAAACATATGATTATTAAAATTATGCATTTACGATTTAAAATTACATAAATTCGCCGGATACTAACTTTCTCTAATCCTTTCGCAAGTAACATATGCAAATAAAACATAATAAATAATACACTATCGAATATGTATAATGAATGAAATATATATTTATAATAATATAGACGTATCGTCTGTTATAATCTTAATTATTTATTGTGTTAATGACATATATATATATATATATATATATATATATATATATATATATATATATATATATATATATATATATATATATTGAATTTAAACTATGTATATTTTCAATTAGAGAATTATTAAATAGATATATTATATATAGTATATAAAACAATGTATAATAATGATTTTAAAAATATTGCATTAAAAATTTCATATATTATTAACTGTATAAAAAAATAATATATTTTGTAAAAAAAAAATTAAAAAAAGTTTTTTGATAATTTATTAAAAAAAATTAACATAGACAAAAATCGTCTTTCGTTATTATTATTTTTTAATTAAAAATACATTTACATTTTTTAGAAAAAAATATATATTAAAAAAAATCATTTATTTTATTTGTAAAATAAAACAGAATAAAAAAGATTCAAAAATATCATTCGATATTACAATTATTAACGATATATTAAATATGTATTTATTCAATAATTTAAAATATTTTAATTATCGAATGATTTAAAATTAAAATTTTCTTCAAATATATATGTATGTCAGATATATATAATATGTTTCATTATTATTTAATTAATAAATTATTTCAATTAACATACTATATAAACGACTATTAATTGAGATCCATCAAAATATTTACATTAATATTAATTATATGGTCAAGTTCAATACTTGCTTATATCACTCATATATTATTTATTTTATAATATTAATAAAATATCAATCAATGAATAAAAATTGAATCTTTGTAAAAAAAAATTAAAACATTTTAGACGATTTTTTTAATTTATTAATAAAATATAATTAAAATCAAAATATGATATAATTTTTCACGTGAACTTTTTTCATGAGCATCTGTTTTAAAAGTGCGACGCTCTCTTCAAAAAAAAAAAAACAAAAAAAAAAGAGAGAGAGAAAGATAGAGAAAGAGTGAGAAAAAAGCAGACCATTATACGAATTAATATGTACGAAAAACGCTAATGAGTAATTGAATTTTCTCATCAGTTTAACGTAATAAAAAATAGTAATAACAATATAATAATACGAGCTAAAAACACCTGTCGTTATTTCGATTCGACAGATGAAGAGAATATTTATAAAAAAAAAAAAAAAAAAAAAAAAAATTGGAGACGCTTTACGAGTAAAACGGGTAGCGAATTGTAAATTTTTCGGTAAACTTTTGGTACAAGTATATGGCGTAATATTCGTAAAAACGTTAATTGTTTATGTAATTGCTCCGGTTTCGATATAATCGGTTAATTAGTGTTTGAGCATCGGTGGTATTTATGTTAAACGGCTGGCTAATGTGTGTTTATGTGCGTTAAACACTCGCGATGATTAATTAATCGGTAACGATCTGATCGATCTATCTTTTCACAATTCGTAATTATTTGTTTGCTATATTCCGTTTATATTTTTAAAATTTTATAATGATATTTTTATATTATATAATAGTATAAAAATATTAAAAGTTTAACGACTTCGTTATATTTGAGTTGTGGTGCGTTGTAAAGTTTGACTGTGCAATTCTCAAATAGTTTGTGAAATTACATTCAGAATTGAACTATGTTTGTGAAATTTTTCTTTATATAAATACGATTGTTAAGATTGACTTTAATATACATGTGAATTAAAATTTCGTAATATTTTATAATCCGAAGGATATTTAAGTTTTTTTTTTTGAAAATTTGTATTTTTCTGATGATGTTCTTGGAAAAGAGATTTTTATAAATTCATGAAAAAAAATTGTCGTATACAATTACATAAAATGCATTTAATTCTTAATTTTAAAAACTATTAATTAGGAATACTTTTTTTTTTAATTATGTATAAAATTGATAAAATATTTTTTTTAAACAGATAAGCATTTTTTTTTGATATTTTTTATTTGTTCCTTTTTATATAAAATTTTATTTTTAAAATTTAATATTTTTTTATATAATGTATAAAAAAACAAATTGCAGATTAAATACTAGTATTTTAATTGAAATGCTCTTAATATTATATCTATATAAAAGTTAATTTAAATTAAACTATATATGTCCTATAAAAAAAATATCGAAAGCATATAATATTTATATATATTCGTTTTATTATACAATTAGACAAATTAATAAAAATAATAAAATCGATTTTAATATAAAATTTAGACGGCAACGTGTCCCTAATATAATAAAATAAATAATTTATTCAAAACTACCATACGATTATGCGAGATATATTTTATGGCGAAAAATTTGAATATGTCCCGAATCTTTATGGACTTTATATTAACGAGCGCCTGGAAAAATACAGGTGCTCCCCGGTTTTAATTAATTACTCGGTAAAAATTTTACTATCGAAATAATCGATGTTTTTTCAACGTACGTGAACTCGCACGAATTGATTAATATTCAAAAAAAAATAAAATAAAATAAAATAAATTCACCAAGAAAAAATATTTTTTTTTAAAATAAAGAAGAAGAGCGCAATAAATTTTTCTTTTAAACGGCTCGTCTTTTCGTAGCTCTTTTTTTTTTTTAAACGCGACGTTAAACAATCTTAAGGCTGGTCTACACACGCCGGTTTATTAAATTATCATAAATGCTGCGTTAAACGTAATTATAATGACTGTCGCACACTGGACTCGCTTCTTACGGATTAAATTTTATGTCAGATGTTTATGTAAATCGTTCGAATAAAATTCGTTTTCGTTTTAATTTATAATTCTACTGGTTGTTGTTGTTGTTGCTTTTTTTTTATCAATGTATATTATTTTTAATCGTCGTTTTATTATTGTTTTCAGACTTTTAAAATATTATAAATTTATAGTACTAATCGTATCATTAATTTTGATTGCCGTTTTTAATATATCAATTTGTAGCAGTTTTTTGTGAATAATTTGTTATACGTAATTAAATAAAATGTTAATTATTAGAATTCCGGCAGTTCATAATACGCTTAAATATTTATACTGCGCTACGACCACTGTGGACCTGTGGTTTAGTTGCAGAATTAGTAATGTTTTTAATGAGGATCGCTTAGAAAAAAAAGCTTTATAACTAACAAATGTTACATAATAAAATTCTTATACTGTCCGCATTGTAATCCTAAATATGACAGTTGACTTTTGAAATATTTCTATCCAAATTTCTATTTTCTTTATTTTGTCCTGATTTCGGAATTAGCATTTTTTTTTTTGGCCACTGTTGCCAACGAAAACTTTCTTGTCTTGACATTGAAATTGGTCCTTGGTCTTGAAGCGATGTATTATATCATCTTGGCCGCGTTGCGTTGTTGTCATTGTCGTTGCCAAATAATCCTTTTCAATGTTAATTCGTGAATAGATTAACACTCTTATCAACGTTGACATCGACCGACAATATAACGGAAAGCTTTTGTATTATTTTCTCCCGATGGTATTTTTCACATTTCATTCACCCCCATTTCCATTTTACCATTTTTTATACACTCTATGATGTCATACAGTTTCGCTATAATCTAACGCGTATATCATCATTAAAAAAATACGATATATTTTGAATTATTTTTAATTTTATAAAATTATGGTGATAAATTTTAAAATAATTGAACACGACTGAGAATAGTAACGTTCAAAAATTTAACATGGATTGTCTTTAAATAATCGAAATTGTACAAAGACCGTTTGGGAAGCGCCGATTTCGATTAATTGTATGTACGCAGAGGCGAAGAAGGAAAATAGGCGATAATAATGTCATACGAATAGCGCTATACGTGCAGTTTGTTCGCCAACGTGTTTCTATTTCCATTGCGACTTTTCAACAGTTTCAACCTTGAACTTTTTTCTTTTTCGTGTACGCACACACAAAAAAATGAAAAACGAACGCACGCCTGTATTGGTCGCCGGTTGTGGATTCGAGGCCGAAAATAATTCATGGGCGATGAGCAGTTGTCCCGAACTGAAGCGAACCGAAGATTTTTTGACCCATCCAGCTGCTGGCCTTGGAGCAGACAATGCCACCGACATTTTAACACCACATTCGGTGGATGTTGCCTACGACCACTTATCGACCGATAGCACTAAACTATAGTCGTAGACTATTCTTCTTAATGTGTCTCCAAATCGACATTTCTAAAAATTAAAAAAAAAATATATATATATAATACTTAAAAAAATGTACTGAAAATTCAATGTCCAAAATCTTCTAAAAAAGATCCCAAAATAATTGAAAAAAAAATATATTGTTTACAAATTTAAAGAATTTAAAGAATAGAACTACTTAAAAATAAACTATAATTTTATTTCAGTATATTAAACATATAAACAGTGTACAAAATTTATATTTAAATCTAATATTTTTGAATGTTTATTATTATTATTATTTTTTTTGCAATCTTTCAGTTGAAAGCGCAAAATTATTTCCTGAACATTTATTTGCCGATTATAAAAGCTAGTAATTTTTGAGATAATTTTCGATAACATTTATCAAAAAACTTGGCAACTTCCAATATTTGGATGATTAAAATATATTCTTTCTTCAATTTTATATCATACATATATATATGTTTTTCAAATTATTAAACTAAATATATATATATATATATATATATATATATATATATATATATATATATATATATATATATATATATATATGAATATATTATATATCAAATAGAATTTAAAGTTTTAAACATTATATAATTTTTGATTTGTTAATTTTAATTATTATTGCAGTAATTTGAAAATCTATGGACATCCATAAGGAAAAATATTTCAGATTCTCATATTTTAATACCGAAAAATATTCACTCCATTGAATGTATATTAATTAAATCATCCAAAACGAAAAATTATGCATAATGATACTGCATTACAGCATATTTTTCCGCATATTTGAATAAAAATATCAATGAAATGATTATCACCAAAAAAAAAAAAAGCCAACATAAAGTTATAAATAACGGATATTACGTTTTGATTTTCAACACTAAATTATTTGAAAATGCATTTAATTACATCCAAATACATTCATAATCATTTTTTTTTTTGAAAAATATGGTATTAATTTACAAATATAATAACTTTTTCACCAAAGAAATATAAAAGAACTGTATGCAGCTTGACAATTAAATTCTCTCTTAATAAAATTATTTTGCATATCATCTTCACTGACATAATATTTATTGAAATCATTATAAAATATTGTTGATCAATATTAGTATTAATTTATATTTTCGTAATTCGGTTGCAAAAACGTCTCGGATTCATAGAATCATAGCAACGACGACAACAACAACAACTAAAAAAAAAAAACACAACCATTGGCAAAATTAAAAATAATCACACGATAATTGCTATCGAAAACGTACACGCGAACATATTGTATAATACAAATAAGTACCTAGATAAATATATTAATAACTGGACCTGTTTAGTTTCCGCATAACCAAAAGTTTGCATATGTGCGACAACTCGTGAGAACACATCAATACGAAAGTGAAAGGCCAAAATTGTACAGTCGGACCCCGCTGACCAATTAAAATATACTATGGATTTACGAAAAATAATTATTAAATATTTTAAGTGGTTTTTCTTTCTTCTCCACTATATAATAATTATTGATATGATAAAAATGTATTTCAAAATATAAACACTTTTTAAAATATTATATATTAAATTTAAAATAATGATAAAATTAAATTGGCACTATAAAATGATAACAATTAATTCGATTATAATTGTAATTTTTTATGAAAAAAATTGTACAATTACATGCATGATTAAGTTCTTCAATAAAATTTTAAACAGCATTATTTTTATATTATCTTAACTTTCCCACGATAGATATCATAATATTGATATAAAAATTTCGATTGTATTATATAACTTAATTATTAAAAAATGTCATGTCATTTCACCTAATTTCCACTTAAATTTAATCACTATATATACATATATAAAAATACTATATAACAGTTGTATGCTACATTTTAATAAAACGTTCTTTATTCTCTTTTTACACGTATTTTAAAATCGATTTTTTTTTAAATATAAATATATATTCAGACACAATATAAAATACGTAGGATGCACAATAAAAAAAAATCTAAAATAAATAGAAAAAATAATAATAAGCGACGACTTAGCAAATTATATGACGCGACCGTCATTCAGGTTTTTCGCAAAAGTTCAATGTACATATAAAATTATAAAAGTTGCATAATACAAATAAAAAACGACGCGACAAACCGGGCTGTATATTTGCATAAGAATTTTTTTCCACATCTGACGGACTCTTTCTTGTATATATATATATATATATATATATATATATATATATATATATATATATATATATATATATATTTATATATATAAATATATATATATATATATATATATATATATATATATATATATATATTTATATATATAAATATATATATATATATATATATATATATATATAAATATATATATATATATATATATATATAAATATATGCATATTATAAATACAAAAAGTTCGATTCCGCAAAACGGCGAAAAAATCCTACGCGATAACATAATGCGGCGAAAACTGCGAGAATCCGGTTGATTTTCGGTCGAGTCTCGTCTAAAATCGCGTTATACGCGAGATAAATATCGCCGCCATATTTATCGAAGGATGCTGGGAAACGCTTAGAACATTTCAAGATGGCGGTGATTGAAAAAAAAAAATGGCGATTAATTTTTATCGTTCAGATAATGAGACACGCCCGTGTGCATTTTATATGACGACTGTCATGACAAAAGTGACGACTGAATTTTATAATTGTCGCATTTTACATATTTTATGCGACATATAAAATTTTATTTCTATATAAGAAAAACGTTTTTATTATAAAACAAAAAAAAAATTCAGATAAGATCTTAGTTAAAATTACGACGTCGTTTATATACTTACATTACTAAAAATTTGACACTGAATCCCTTTTTGAATCAAAATCTCTTATTTATCCTAATGTAAGAAATTAAATCTTCTATTTATCTTATAATCAAAATCCTGTTTTGATTGATTGTTGATAATCTAATAAAAAGAAAACGTTTCTAAATAATATTTTCAAAAATTTATATACCATCTAAATTTCTAGAATCGCACAATTTTCCTAAAAAATTAAAAATATTTGTATATATTTGTATATAATAATAATAAAATATATTTTCTTTATTCTTATTTTCTTAATATAGAGCGTTACGCATACACAAACAAACAATATTTTTTGATATAATAACACATTTTAAACATATTCAGATTATATAACATAATACACTATACAGTAATATGTCAAATTCTTGAAGTAAAGTTGAAGGTTGGACGTTGAACTGATGACTCGACATCATTAAAATATTTCGATGCAAAAAATTGTTTTAATATACTTTTAATTCCAAAATGACAAATTTAAAAATATTATATATATAAATGTGTGTATGTGCATTATATGCGATATAAAAAAAATCCATATTTAATATGAAAATAATTATATTTGATATGGGCGACATTTGACGAATTACTTTCACCAAAATTTCGAATACGTTCAATATCTAATAATAAAATAATATATACACAAAAAATAAATACATATTTAATTTCAACATTGATAAAGAAGAAAAAAAAACGTCAAAATCTATTAATAGGCTCTAAAAATTACGAGCTTGAAGACCTCAAAAAAAAAAAAAAATAGCCATTTGCCATTGTCTGGCGAAGGTCAAGAAATATCTAAATTTTACGTCGCGTCGTTTGGTCGTAACGGACAAAAAAAAAACGCTGGGACCGAGATTTACAAGTGCGTTAACCTCGTTTTCGCGCCCATTTTCACTTTTCATTCGATTGAATTAATTACGCATAAATAACGCGCTTAAAATCGTTTACAATATTTTTTTTTTAATTTGTCTATTTCTTCATAATAATAAAAATATCGTAAATTTTATATAATTGTATATAAAATATTGAAAATTGTGATATATATATATATATATAGACAAAAATGATTTTTTATAAACATTGAGATTCATTCTCTTATCGATTTTTAAAATTATCCTATTTTGGGAGATCAGTTTAAAATAAATTAATTAATTATCTTTATATTTTTAAACGTTACGGTTTTATTATGATATTGTAGTATTTAAATATGACAGATTTGATCGAATCTGACAATTCTGAAAGTTTACGATAAGAGGAAACAGGTGCAGCTTTCATAAAGCGATTAACATGAATTATAAAGTGACCGTAATTAATATTATAATAATATAAATATATATATATATAAAGAAAATAAACTTTTACTAAATAAAGCAGCGATTCATAATCTTTTTTTTTTATACTTGAAGATCGACAAATATTCATCTGATATTTTTCTTCATTATTTAGAAAAAATTTCAATTTTTTCTAAAATTAATTTTTGTTATTTAAATCAGATTTTTAACTATAATCAATATTAATTTTATTATTCTCAGTATTAAAAATCACCAATAAATTCTAAAATATCTCCAAACGTCAAACCACGTCAAAATATAGTACTAAAATGATTTAAAAACAGATCCATTCAAACGTTAAACGATTTTTACTAACATTATATATATATATATATATATATATATATATATATATATATATATATATATATATATATATATATATATATATATATATAATTCTTACACAAACACACGAATAAAACTCGTCAAAACTTAACCTCTTCTTCACCGTTTCGTTCGAATATCGCACAATAACTCACTAGCGCCACCGTAAACGGCGCGGCGAAAGAAAACAAACCGAAAAAACGCCATTTTTTTTTCTCCCTCCATTATCTATCGTCGTTCGCTATCAGTGTGCGCGGCGTTTTTTTCTTTTTTTTTTTTTGTTCTCTCTCTCAATTTCATTACTAAGCCGGCTTCCATTTTTTTTTTCTTTTTCGTTTCGTCTCTATCATTTTGTTTTCTGTTTGCGAACTCGCCGTGTCACTTATCAAATATTTTATGGTTTGTTTACGTTTTTTCGTGCGTTTTTTAAAGCGTCGGATCCCCCTGGCCGAATTTCGCACGTTTTTTTTTCACATATATTTATATATATATATATTATTATTATTTTTTATTCCTCTCCATTTCGTCGTAATAATAATATATGTGTGTAAAACGGCCGACCGTATTTTTATTTTTTTATTATTATTATTTTTTTTTTTAGTAATTTTTTTGTCGCTTTTTTTTCTGCACATTTCGCGGTTCGAATCTCATTCATACCGAAGAGTTCGTGATCTAATTGTTACAGAAAAAAAGATTCCACTTTATATTGCGCGTATAATAATATCTTTTTTTTTTTTACTACGCGATTTTATAACCTGTTCGCGTGTGAAAAGGGTACAAGTGCACAATATATTATATTTATAGATCGATCGTTTTGTAATATATGTATATGTATATTTCTTTTCATCGTTCTATCGTTGATTTGTTTGTCTATCGCCGTGTCACGCTTGCGTAATTGCTTATGATAAATGAGTCGACGTTACCAATGCAACCAATAATTCCATATAACATTATATAATCAAAATATACGTATAAACCATTCGATTGTACTAATTATAAAATTAAAAAAAAAATGTAAATATTTTAAATATTCGTCGATTTGTTCATCTTCTGTTATGAAAGTTTTCAAAATAAGCACTTATATAATTATTATGAAAAAAAAAACTTTAATAATGCACCTCATTGACAAAACCTCTTGTTGTTTTCTAACGTTTATTATTTATTATGCACATTATGCATCGTTAAATCAGTTCTTAAATAGATGTTTAGTATATTTTATGATCTTATAATTATATTGAGAACAATGTAATTAATTGTATAACAATATTTTTAACGGTATATATAATTCAGAAGCATATCTATTTTTTTTAATATATGATACCTGTAAAACGAGTTTAATACATATAGTAAATTTTAAACCATATTTTATAAAATAAATATAAGCAATAGATCATTAAAAAATATTTAATAGTATGAATATTAAAATTATATTGTGATATTATAATTTTTAACGATAATATTAAATGTATTTAATGTCAAAATATTTATAGTTTTTTTTTCAACGAATGAAATAATAAAATTTTCATGAAAATTTTAATCTCATATATATGACAATATTCATATAGTAATTAATTTATTTAGAACAATTTTACCGGTTTTAGTTATCAGAACAAGTTTAAATGTAATGCGTAAAAATTATAATTCTTTTATTACATTTCATAAATAAAATTTAAAATCTTTTTAATATCTCCAATAACTATTCAATATTTAGAACTCTTCGTCCTTAACAAATATCTTTATTAGATATTGAAGTACAAAATTTTTACAAGAAACTCTAAAATGTACAAAAAACAGTCTAAAAAATCGACAACGGATCATTGACACACGATAAAGTCCAATCGCCCGCATTATAACAATAAATTCAACATAGCCAAAAGATTCCAAAAATAGACAAAAATTTTTTTTAGCAAAATTCTATTCTAATCGACCTAATGTCTGTTATCGAATAGTAAAAAAAAAAAACAAGTACAGTTGAATATTTTATGGAGCGTATTTCGCGAAACACCTGCCCTGAGCATTTTTCGCGAACGTTACGTGCGTACCTTTATACTAACACTTTACCTGCGGGAAATTGACGAACGGCAATTATTTGCATAATTATCATCGGGAATTGTTTTTTTTTTATTTAATATTATTTTATTCTTTATTTTTACACACTGACATGTATTATAACGTTCGCGTGTGCGTCTATAAGTTTCGGCAGTCAGTCAGTCAGTCAGTCATTGGCAATTATTTCTGTAACCGCCGGTTATTTTGGACTGTGTTAATTTATTTAACGCCCACGCCTATACAATACAGATATACCTCTATATAATATTATATTTATATTTATACGCATCTTTAATTTTTTTTATATAAATTTATTTATTTGTGTATTTTTAATTTTTATAACATTATCCAATGAAAACTTGGTACTGCACAAAGTCATATCATGCCACTATTTATTATTATATAATATAAAAGATTTATTATTTAACGAAAAATATTGTTTTCTAGTCTTAATTTCATAAATAAAATCTATAAAAAATTTTATGGAAAAATAGTGCAGTAAATTTTCAATATTTTTAGTACTTTAAAATCAAAGTTTTTCTATATAGCGATTAACAAAAACTAATATAATCAAAATTTTATACAATTTAATATAATTTTACTTTATATATATATATATATATTTATTAAATCACCAATACTAATGATAATTTAATCAATATATCAAATTTTAAGATCGAATCGTACGCAAACTATTACTTATGATTAATTCAAACGATAAATCAATTTAACACAAAAAAAATACATATCGATCTAATTTAGAAAGGACAGTTCTATTTTCTGAAGAAAAAATATTCTACTATTAAATAATAATATAATAATAAACACGCGAATATTTTACGTGGAAGTTTAATAAACATATGTAAATAAGATTATAAACACCGCTGATTTATTTTATATATGTATATATATTTTTTTTACATAATAATAATTTATAATACAATATGAAAATACATATCGGACTTGTAATTTTTTTTTATAAATATATGCAAAAAAACGTCACGCACGTGTAGACAGATAATTTTTTTCATTATTATAAGTATAAATACTTAATTAAAAAAATATAACCACAAAATTATAAAATTTAGGACATTATAAAAAAAACACAAAAAAGATGAGATTAGATATAATCAGACTGGTTTTTTTGTATACATTTCAATTTAAAAATTTACATACAAATATAGTGAATATATTCTTTTGTTACTATGTTTTCTAAAAATAAATCGATTGCTGCACTTGTATCCTGTGTGCTCTTATTGCTTCATACATATATATAAAATAATATAATTTATATGTGTGTGTGTGTATGTATTTTTTATGGCATCTACCTGTTTCTTAGCTATTCGCATTGCTAAACCGTTTTTGATATTTCGCCTACTTGGATTATTAGTACAGTGTGATTGCAAAATGTTTTAAACGCATTCCATTGTCAAAATCTATAAGCGAAAATTACAAATGGAACAAGTGAAATAATATGACGAATGTGAACATAGCTAGAATTTGTAACAATAAAGTACGAGGAGCATACTAAAAGTACGTATGTTTGCTTGTTTTATATAACACTTTGATCAAAAAGTAAGGTGAATATTTTTATAAAATGTAAAAACTTTATTTATTCGTCCAAATCAATTTCTTTCCAGTCAGATTTTTCCAGTCCTCGAAACAGTCGGAATAGTTTTTTTCTGGTATAGCCTTCAAGGTCTTCTTCAATTCGGTTTTTATCTTCTCAATCGAGTTAAAACGGTTAAATGTTTGCTGAATAGCCAAAAGGCTATTCAGCAAACATTTTTACATTTTATTGGAATTATTTATGAAAACAAATCAGATATTATAATTTTTGTTTATAATTTCAGATCGGCGATTGACAATTTTTTACTGAAATAACGTTTTACATATTGAAATATAATTTATTTTACGTAATTTTCAGATGCTTGAATTAAACTTGATAATTCAATACATTAATTTTATGTTACAAATTTTTGTAATTATAATATTTAAAATATCATTTTATGTTATATTCATAATCCTCATTAAAATATTTTTTTTCTATAAACATATAGAATACTAAAATAATAGTAATTTATATAAAAATAATCAAGATTTTTTTCTATATATAACATTTAAATTCTTATTAATGTCAGAATTTTAAGTATTACAAAATTGCTATTTGAAATATCGTATATTTAAAAAAAATCGATATCAAATTTATATTTATATAAATATTAAATGTCAATAAAGATGAAAACAAGTTTTAATTAAATCAAAATTTCTTACAACAGGAAAATTTTAAAATCTGATACAACATGCTCAAAAATTAAACAATTTTTTTTTTCAAAAATTTTACCTTTACTCTTTAACATCTGACAATATTGATGGATATATATATATATATATATATATATATATATATATATATTTAAGAAACTGTACAATATTAAAAATTAATAATACATATTTTTTTAAAAAACAGAGTCGTGAACTTTTCAAACGCTCGCCGCTTCAACATCGCTTCTTTCTCCAAGTGTTTCAATTTATCTTTTTTTTTAATACAATACATGTCGATTAAATATTTAAATTATATAAATAATTCCACGTTTCATATTCTCGTATTATAATAATAAATATTGAAAAAAAAATTTTTTTTTAATTTTCGACATAAATCATCAATCACTTTTTCAGACGCGGCGTTGAAACAAAAAAAAGCTCATTTTACAACTATTACAGTTGAGTTCGTACGTTTTAATATAAAAATATATATATATATATATATATATATATATATTTATCGTACGATTAATATATAAAAAAAATGTATTATCGAAATAACACAAAGGAACCAAATGCGCAATATATAGAATGGGGCACATATGCGAATGATTGTATCATTATTTTTTTTACGTAACACAGTTTGAGAATATTTCGTTCGTTGAAAATTGTTAAATTCTACGAAATTTCTGTTCATAAAAGGAAATTGACACTTTTTTAATGGCGGATCGAAAACAACTATGGCGGAAGCGAACCGGGAAAGCGCGTCATTGCTTTCGATAGAACGAGTTTATTTTATTTTATTTTTGGTCTAGCTGCAAAATTTTGATCCAATCGATGACCGGTTTGACGATGTTTAAACACACACACAAACACACACATATTTAAAAAAATATGTAAAAGTCAAAGGGTACAAGTGCACAAGATGCACTGTCAATTGATCATAGTAAACCCTTTTCGTTATAATCAGATCAATTACTTGTACTATGATTAATAATATTGATTATAAAATATATGTTCAAATATTGAATAATATTTGAAGATTGAAAATATAATAATAAAATTCAACCATTCAATGAAAATCACAAATTACTTAATTAGTTTAAAAAAATATTTATAGTATCAAATTATTATAAAACAATATAAGATACGATAAAAATAGATTAGTGCTATGAATATCATAAAAAAAATAATGATGAATACTTAACACCTATTTAGATTGATTAATCAATATTTTATGCAAATATATCGTTTATACTCTGATCGCCTATGTGAAAGAATGAAATATTTATTACATGCGAAAGACAAACCAGGATATTGGTTCGATATTTGGTTCGTTTAAACGGGACATTAAGTGATGCGATTAATTTAAATAGTTTACCACTGCTAAATATATGATTAAACGATTATTTTCATACATACACTTGTCGATTGACGTAATTGATTATGATATATATACTACGTGATCAGCATTAATTTTATGCAATGAACTTGTTAAAATTCATTAACTATGAAATATTTCATATGAAATACAGGCGGTTTCAAAAATATTTTAAACTCTTCAAAATGTATTTAAATTTAAAAATATGTACGCGACGTTTATTTTTTTTATTTTGTTACACCCTGTATATAGATATGTATAATCGTAATTTTCTCGAGAACGACCGTGAATAGCGTTGTAATATATGCATATATTAAATTGATTTTTCGTCCGTGCAAAACTATGATATAACGTATGGCCGATTTTATTTGGCCAAAACGTAACGCATTATTAAATCTCGTTTTTTATTATTATTATTATTATTATTATTTTATCTCTCTTTTTGACGATTAAATATATATCGAATGCGTTTTAAATAACGTTTTAAGAAATCTCCTCGAAATCGTTCGACCTCAATATTTTTTGATTAAACATGCAAGCGGGTTTTTTTTTCAAATTGTGTGTGTGTGTGTATGTGTGTTTTTTTATTCGCTTGTAAATCTTCGAGTTTTCCGATTTATTTTTATTACTGCAATATCGAAAATAAATTCTGTAATCTTAGTTTACATTATATATATGCGAATGAAACGGACAAATCTATAGGAAATTGTTTTACGAGCAAATATATATATATATATATATATATATATATATATATATATATATATATATACCATATATAATAAAACCAGAAACCGTTCGAAATGTGTGAAACTTGACGAAGGCTGTAATTTAAAGAAACTGTCCGTTTTCATTTGGACAAAATTGCGGATAAAAATCTCCATTATTCAGAATAGTTTTGGTAGTTTGCAAAAAAAAAATTAGAATACAAACTAAAAAAATATCGATCTTTATATAAAATGTCCCTAAAATATTTACATATATATATATAAAATAACAAAAAAGTCCATAATCATGTATCAAATGATCAATATTTGTTTTATAAACTATTTTTATATTTATTTTAATATATTGGTAAATATTTTATTGACTGATATGTAAAATTACTGATCCAAATATTATATGCTATAATTAGATTATAACAATTAGAATATTTTTTTTTCTTTAAAACTTATAATAATCGATGCATAAACTTGATTAATTTTATATTATAATATAACAAGTCACTAGTTTATACTTGTAATATCACATTTATTTATTTATTTTTTAATATTGGAAGAATTTTAATATTAAATAATTAAAATTCAATATGATCTTTTAAAGATAAAGTAAGAGTTTTTTATCTAAAACACCTCATCAATATATTATTAGAATTTTATCACTTAAAATTAGCAATTAATCGTGGTTAAATATGAAAACGCGCACTCTTTACGCGACAATAATCGTCGATCGTGGCGTGCAATTGGCCATCATGGCCGATTACATATCACGAACACATTGTCTACTTACAATTTAATCGCTTAATAAAAATATATTTTATGTCAAAAATTCAACGTCATCATTGAAAAGTCGCGCACAAAATTTTTCATACAATGGCGAACGAATTAACCCCGAAGCGTTTTCGATTCGCAAACCGAACAAAAAGAAAATTACACATTAAACTGTGATTGAATCTGTTCTTTTTTTCATTTTGGTTTCTTTTTAGCATATCGATCGTACGCATAAACATGATGGTTTTGAGTCGATCGTAAAATTTCGTAATCAAAATATATTTATCAATATGTGACCCGAGGCGTCGTTGTAAAACAAAATCAGGTCCTATAAAAGATACATATCGACACTTGTGCGCGTTTAAAAATTCGTTTATCCGTGCAAATCGAATGATTCCAAAATGTAAGTATTTATATTATTATTATCAATATCGTATTAAAATTATTTTGAATAATTACGAATTAGTTCTTATAAAACATTGTATAATTTAAAACCGGGTATTTTGTGATTATATCCGATACATATCTATCGGTTTTCTGCGATTGTCCAATATCGTATGTCTGATCTTATCGATGATAAATAAAAAATATATATATATATACAAGTTTCCATATATAATGAACGGTTGTGTGTATGTATTAATCGTATTGTGTATCGATTGTAAAATTTTCATACACTTTATTTCATTCAAGCTAATGACTATTTCTTTTCTTTTTATTTTATTTTATTTTTTTGTACGAGATTGATATTGTAATTATGCTAATGTAAAATACGTGATTAATACGTTGATGATAATGTAGCTAAATTGATATTGTAATTTTTCATTGTTTTAATGAATATATAAATTTAAATATTGTAAAAGATCAAAATTTTAAATTGATACTTCTGTAGTAATATTAACATTAATCTAAATTCTACTCGTATATCATCTGTTTACAATATTTATAAAATTTCATAAAAAAAAAAACATTGAATATTTATCGTCTCTAAAAACTTTTGGTATATTACATGAATGAAAATTAAAAATATTAATTATATTCCGGTACTTGATCTTGAAATTTATTGCGTTCTTCAATTATTTCAAAAGAATCTGCCATCATTTCGTCTTTTTCGTTAATGTTTTATCAATTAGATAACAAAAACATAATCATAAACAAAAAATATTTTTTTTTAATTAATTTAAACAACACCACTGATAATTGTATTGAAATCGTTCAACTCTTCATGCCATTTCTAAATATCTCTTCACCATACTAAAATCTTATCTTAACACCAATTTTGACTAAAACAATTTTATTATTCTATAGATACAAAATGCAATATTTCTAATCTTGCATTAATTATAGATCTCTTCCTCTACTAGTACATTTCACAATTTGAATCAATCAAATATATAATTTTTAACCCTATATAACTCAAAAAAATATTATATATTTATATTTTATAACCATCTTGTATCATATATATCGACTCGATCATCGATCATTATCGCTTAAACTTCATCGTGATCGCGCACGTCCAAACTTTGAATCGGTTACATTTAGCGGTTAATCCCACTTGGTATTGTACAAATCCAATACCTGGTCGTTTTTTTTTTTTATTTCCACTTTCTTAAATCGTGGCTAATACTAAATCAAAGTGTGTACTGGACCTTTAAACACCTCTGCGTCCGTGACTGATGAAAAGTATGCTGTTTTAATGGGCATCGTTCAATCAACCGGTACAGTGCTTTGGCACGGTATGGAAAAGACGAGATTGTATATAATCGATGCTGCGCCATGAATAATTTAAAAATGTGTGTTTAGAATAATTTGTTTTCCCATATGAGATACTCGAAAATCGACAGATACAAGTGCACATTGCGTATATTGAAAAAGTGAAGCTCGAAATGATCTAAAAGCTTTTATAATATTGTCGTCAATATTAAAATTTAAATTATCAAAAATAATTATTTTTTTATCTATAAATTATTTAATATATAAAAAAATTCTGAAATAAACAACATTTAGTTTAAAATAAAATTTAAATAAAAATGGATTTCGTGGGAGTCTTTTGAAAATCTTTTATATAATATATTGTAATATTGACTGTTTCTTTTTTAAATTATTCAATCTTAAGTAGGTTCAATGACGTCAATATCTTTGAATTACTATTCTTTCTTTAGTTTTTACAACGTGCGGGTCACTTACATGCCAAAATATCTGGAACTATGACCCCCCAACTTACATACGTACGTCACACGAATTGGCATTATAACATAATAATGTTAAAATAACATTTAAAAACATACATTGATATAAAAAAAAATAAATCTTTAATTGTCTGAAATAACATAACTAATACAATAAATTCCATATAATGTTATTTTTTAAGCATCTTCAAAAATCTAATACAAGTTATTCTTTATATATAACAGTAAAATTTAAAATTATTTTCTATATATAAATATATCTAAAAATCTTGAAATCAATCTGGGTGAAAAATTCATCTATACTTTATCACTATCCCAGCATTTCTGGTGCTTCTGGGGTTTCTGGAACTTCTGGGGCTTCTGGAACATTAGATCATTCTGGTGCTTCTGAGGCTTTCGGAACATTGAATCATTCTGAAACTTTCGGAGCATTTGATCATTCTGGAGCCCCAATTGTTTAGAAGCTTATTAGCGCAAGGTTCTAAACAACTGACGTTTCACTTGTATCCGTTGGCTTCCGAATGGCTCGTATGCTTGTTCTTATAGCTCAAACATCTCATGACTTGTCCGGATACGCCGGTCGGTTTGGGCACGCCATGCGATTTGACAGGTTGATTTTGATTTTTGATTAGTTGCCCAAGTAACTTATACCGTTCTCCTACACGCCGGTGAGCACATACCTCAAATTACACACACACACACACACACACACACACGCATACATATGTCAAAAAATCATATGCGAACGTGTGTGGGTGCATATATATGTGTTCGTACACGAGACGGATCATTTGAGAAACGATGTAATTTCAGAGGTTTTAACAGAGCTCTTTTGGATAGTCGGCCGATGTTTGGTTTAAGTTCCATAACATGTATGACTATCATCATCATCATCGTTATGATGGAGTGATTTTTTTTTTTTTTTTTTTTTTTGAAAAATTCAAACCGGCCGTTTTACCGAGAATAATTTAATAATTGGCCTTATTTTCGGCGTTTCTAATGATTTGTAATAATTTTAACATTTTATTTATTCGCGGTGACCTTTTGTATTGCAATTTACCTTAATAACCTTCAGATTTCCTAATTTATTTACAATTCATTAATTTTTGCTAAATACTAATCAGCATATTAGTGTTATATTAATATTTTGAATTCACTTATACTAAAAGAAACTTCAACATATATTATATACGATGAAAAGAAAATTTCAGGAAAAATTATGCATTAACTAAATTTATTATAAAAACAAATTAACACTATAAATCTTAGCTCGAAACTATAAAAATATTGTTAATAGTCTTCTATTTAATGCTTCAGTACAAATCTAAAAATTAAATAAAATATCAAAATTCCATTTTGTCTTTAGCGTCATTGATTTTTTATTTTGCTATAAATTTTTAAATTTTATTACATACTTAATAATCAATAACATTTTTCTAGATCGATATATAGAGTTTGTTATTGATCTTTGAAAATTTTTATTATGTATAAATCGATTTATTTTACCTCCAAATCGCGTATATCCATTTCCAATAATTCGCACAGCGTTCTAAAAATGCCACCATAAAAAAAAAATAGCAATATTTATACCATTCGTGCTCCCAAAACTAATTATATCTAGTAAAATTTATAACCCGCCTTCCATCTTATCTCGGATGAATTTAATTACGAATTTAAACATAATACAAATATAGTATGTCATGGTAAATTCAATCTAAAACCACACACCATTAAATTATCATTTTGCATAATTCACATTCGCCGAAAGATTCTCGTATGAAAACATATCAAAAATTTAAATATTTATCGGTCTAATTTTCATTTCTAGCCCCAGTAGACTATGCAAGGTCCTTCCTTTTAGATTTTCTAATCGTGCAAAACGAGTTAAATGTCACGTTATATAACGTCAATCTGGACTCGGACACTAATTTAACCTAACCTCATTAAAAATTCGCAAGGTTCCTACAACTGGTCCGATTAAATATTAGCTTTTTCCGGTTCGTAATAAAAATTAACATAACCTGACCCAATCGAAATGCATTAGACTAATGCCGCAGCATTAATCTGATAAGGCTAAATTATTTTATATACGCCGTAATTATCCTGCTGGTCCGGCTTCGATTTCGTCTAGACCCAGCGTCATTGGATCGGTCTCTCGAAATCGAGAACAATTAACCAGTTTATAAATTTGATTTATGTACTTCGAGATTGATGTTTAATAAAATTGCACGAGTGAATTATATATATAAATATATATATATATATATATATATATATATATATATATATATATATATAAAGAGACGATCAATTGAACGATTTCATTACCGGTCATCTGATTGATTGCAATTTTTCAACCGGCTGCAGGTTAACAGTTGGCTTTCTCGTTTCCTTATTATGGCATTGTTGTTTAAAAACTCTTTGTTAATTAATCATATGTCAATGTGCGGATTAAATACTTGTCGTGTACACTTCATTAAAAATGATTGTTGTAGATTTTATCCAGATTATTGTTACCGTTTTATACTAAATTTGAACATGCTATTTATTTGATTTGACTATCTATAATTGTATTATATATAACTACATAAAACTATAATTTTAAACATCACTTTCCAACTATTAATATTTATAATGATCATGTTGATGATATATTTATCTAATATATAGCTGATCTCCAATTCAAATTATTTAACTAATGTATATTTTTCATATTAAACATATATAACTAGATATCTTCAAGATCTTCAAAAATAAATAATTAAATTAATTTGTAATATTTTTAACATAAATTTATAAAATTTAATATAATTATCTAATATAGATAAAGTGAACATTTTTATGAATTACTTTTTTAAAATCATTTTCAATCACAAAAATAATGCTTCATTTTACTATTGCCAAACGTCAAATTTGATATCGAATTATCATAAATATCATTTCAAGAATATCAACTTCTGACTTAAAATTAT